>OX940976.1:68002124-68388661 GCA_954871275.1 Leptopterna dolabrata | reverse complement strand
AATATATGTTCTTGTTCCCAGTCTTATATGGAACAACTTAAGTGATTTTTAAAATTTTATATGATCCCTCACACGGACTAATGAGGCAAATAAAAAATAAAAAGGCCTTTTCAAGGGCTGATCCCCGTCGCTTTTGCCTACCAACGCCGAGCGGCAGCTTGGATGGGGTCCGCGGGGGGTTGAGGTAGATGGGTACCTGAAGCGGAGCCCCTGGGTTTTCCCCATTCTGCTGGGGCCGCGTCGGCCTAACGCAGTTAGCGATCCAGGTTATATAGATCTATGGCTGGCAACCACCCCCCACCCTGAGTGTCCCTTCTGTACGTAGTATAGTAGGGTTTTCTGTGGTCTTCAGGTAGCAAAAAGCTGGTTGGTTTGAAGAATGTCTCTGGACTGACCCCCTTCAAGCCCACTTTTCTGTTATTCATTTCACAAGGCCTGCAGTCTACTAGCCTTGTTCATTTCAGACATTACATCACCTACTTGTATTATTTGAAAAGTTGAGTGTTGAAAACATCGAAGACGAACTTCAATATACGCGAAGTTCCCATCAGGTATTTTGAGTCACAAGGTGCAACTTAATAATCCTACTGGATGTACCTACCATATTATTTGAAATGGTCAGTTGTGAATAACGCTCACAAATCCCTTGTTCTGGTCCTTGGGAAATCGAACTGCATCCCATACTCAAAATCATCAATCCCTGGCATAAAATGCATTTAGAGCCGAAAGAAGGAGGCAGAAGATTACATTTTTGGTTTATTATTTTCAAAACTGAACCTTTGGAACCGAGAATGAAATTTTTACCCCCCCCCCCCCCCCCCCTCACCATCAAAATTAGATGGTTTCCGTTTCGATGTACATGGAATTCCCACATTCGAAATATTTGCCTTTCAAGGCGCGTAGGTTTCAAAATTGCTATGCCCGTCAGTCCTACGCCATTTCATGCATATCTACTTCATTTGTGGCCTAAACAATTCGTTCTTTCGCACACAGGCTCCATTTGGGCCCCAGTCGTGCCCCGAAACTTTTCAGCCCGATCGGAATATACCCAGGGGTGCTATGAGTGAACAATGGGTGTAAAAATGTATGAGTGTTTTATTAACATGAGCTTGTGAGGTATCGTTTATCATGTTTTTGGGGACGAGGAGAACGAATATGAAGTCGATTTTGACCAAAGAGTGGAAAATTGAGGTTCTAACGAAGTTTCAGCCATAAATTTACGTTAAATTTTGGTCTAGATACGTTGACCTTCCGCACACAGTTTGGGTCCCCATTTGGGAACATTGGGTCCTAGATGTGCTCCGAAGCTCGGTAGCCCGATCGGAATACACCCAGGGGTGTTGTGAGGGGAAAAATGGGTGTAAACATAAGGGTTTTCGAGGGTTTTTTGAGGTTTTAGTGAACATGAGTGTGATGAATTTAGAATTTCATCACGGTGGCGTGAGGAAAGGAAAGGCGCAGGCGGCGGTAATCCACCGATCATCTACGCCCGGTTAAGGGGTGATAGAGGTGAGTGTAGGAATTTACCCAGGCGGCGGTAATCCACCGATCATCTAGGTTGGAGAGAGGAGGTGCTTGTCTAGGCCGCGGTAGTCCACCGATCATCTAGACAAGGAAGGAGAAGGTATTCTCAGGCGGCGGTAATCCACCGATCATCTGAGAGGGGGAGCAAGGTAGAGGAGAGAAGAGAGAGAGCTAGTTAGAGGAAGTGTCGAATGAAGCTGGAGCTCCAGGATCCAGGGTTTTATAGGGACTGGAGGCCTCTCCCTCCAACTCCCTGTAGGGAGTTGGTGGTGGGGCCCCAGGTTGTGTACCCTGGGTTCTGTCGCCCGTATCCCCACTCATATCTTTATTTGCGGAAAGTAAGTTTGGCGTTAGAATGTTGGTGAGAACTTAAATATTAGAGGAGTGTTCCCGGAGGGACTCACGACAGAGGTCCCCCCAGTTAGAACCAAGATTCGTGGAGCTGAAGGCGCAAGGTGACAGGAGCTGAGGGCTATAGCAAACATAAGTGGGGCTGAAGGCCAAAGGCGAGGAAGAAACTTAAATTCGTGGGGCTGAAGGCGGAAGGTGAGAAGGGCTGAAAGCGCAAGGTGACAGGGGCTGAGGGCGCAGGCAAACAGAAGTGGGGTTGAAGACCATGTTCTTAAAGCTAGGTGGATATATACTTAGGCTAAGGGTGGTTACAATGGTTGATGTTGAGTATGTACAATGGGCGATGGATGATAGTTAGAGCGAGATACAGTAGGTATTTACAATGGTTGACGGGGAGTATGATGGTACAATGGTTGATGTTGAGTATTTACAATGGGTGATGTATGATAGTTATAGCGAGATACAGTAGATAGTTGGGTATAATAGGTAGTTATAGTTATTTACAAAGTACTTACAAGTTATTTACAAGGTCGAGGGGGTACAATAGAAGGGGGGCGGAAGTCCGCCGTTCCCTGGGTGTGGATAGGATGTGGTGTGTGGATGGGTGTGGGTGTGGTGTAAGCGAAGTGTGGGGGCGTCCCGGCGATGTGGCGGCGGCGATGGGGCGGCCACGGCGGGGCTGTGAGAGGCGGTACAGTGCGTGTGGATACATGTGACACAAGCACTGTCCCGCGATCTCAAGGCCCCGCCGTGATTGCTCATAGCGGGGCGGGTGGCTGGGCCGCCGGGACGCGGGGGATGCGGGGACGCTCCCTCCGTCCGTTTCGCCGCCCGGGCCGTTTTGTCCCGGCGGGAACTGTTGGGGATATCCCCGGCGGTGGTGGGGGGGTAGGGGGTGTTGGGGGTTTGATGATTTCGGGGGGTGGTTGGGGGAACTGAATGTCGGGGGGGTCGAAAATCGAAAAGTGGGGGGTTGAAATTTGGGGGGCGGGAGTTTGAACTTCGGGAGGTGGGGGGCAATTTACTGGGGGGGGGGGTTTGATTTGAATGGGGGGTGGGGGGGGCAAGAGTTCCGCGAGGCGGAACTCGTGGAGAATGGTGGACATGAGGGGGTCGATGGGGGTGTAAGGAGGGTGTACCCCGGTGGCTTGTGCTGCGCGATATTCGCGTAGTATCCGCCACTGGGGGTACTTCCACCGCCGGGGCCGGGGAGGTAATCCGGTAATCCGTGGGGGAGTATGGAAAAGCGGTGATGGGGGCCCGGGCGAGGGGGGTAGGGGGGATAGCGGATCCGGGACGAAAACGTCCCGGAGTATGGCCGCCATTTCCGGATCCGAATCGAAATCCGGAAACGGCGACGGAGGTGACGGGTGCATCGGGAAGAGGCGATGTGTCATTGCGAACGGACGGCGGGAGACTGATAGGGTTTGTTGGATGAGGGAGCACAGGCGCGGGTTTACACCTGGCTAACGGGACTGTGTGGGGTTTCCCGTCAATTAACAGGGTTGCGGTGGTTTGTGTGGAGCGGATGACTTGAAAGGGCCCGGCATAAAGGGGTTGAAAGGTTTTATGCATGCCGGGCTCTTTCAGGTACATGTGTGTGGCGGTGAAAAATCTTTTGGGGTAACTTGTGTCGTTTGTCGGTGTTGTTGTGCGTAGCGGTTCCCTGTTAATTGACGGTGTGTGAGGCGGAGTGAAAATATCGGCTGGTAAACGGAGGGGATCTTTGAATGCATTTTGCGCGGGACTTGTGTTGTCTGAAGGACGGGCGGAGGTGCGGAGGCTTAATAATACGTAAGGAAGGGTTTTGGTCCAGGAGGGGGATGTGGCTGATGTGGATATAGCTTGTTTAAGGACCGAGTGCCACCGCTCTATTTTCCCGTTGGATTGGGGGTGATAAGGAGTGGTGCGGATTTTTTGGATCCCGAGGGAACGGAGCAGGTCGGAAAAATGGGCTGATTCGAACTGCCTCCCCTGATCGACCGTGAGTGTCCGCGGACAACCGTAGCGGCTGATCCATTGATTGAGGAAGGCCGCGGCGACGGCGTCCGCGGTGATGTGGGCGAGTGGAATGCACTCGACCCAGTTGGTCGCACGGTCGATCATGGTGAGGCAGTACCTCTTCCCCTCGGAGGGGGGAAGAGGGCCGACCAGATCTAAATGGACGTGTTCCCACGGGAGGGAGTCGGGAATGGGTTGAGGAGGTACATGGGGGTGAGCCGAGACTTTGAATTGCTGGCACTTCTGGCACCCTAGAACCCAGGTACGAATATCTGTATTCATGTGGGGCCAGAAGTACCGCGTTTTGATAAGGTCTCGGCTCGCCCGGATGCCGGGGTGGTGGAGGGAGTGGTAGTGGAGGAACAACTGCCTCCTCAGCTCCGGTGGGACGTAAGGGCGCGGTGTATCGGCCGTTACGTCGCACCAGAGACCGAGGGGCGGCAGCTGTTCCAATTTGGAGGCAGAAATGAGATTGGATAGGGCGGGGTCGGAAGTTGGGTTTTGTTTGGAATGTAGGACTTGTGGGGAGGGGAAAGGCAGTAACTCCTCCACCGGCGCGGGAGTGAGACGGGACAGCGCGTCCGCCACGCAGTTGTCGGCCCCCGGCAGATATCGAATATCGGACGTAAATTGTCCGATAAATTCGAGTTGCCGGAGGCGACGCGGGGAGGCGGATTTGCGGTTCTGGAGGAGGGCGTGAGTTAGGGGCTTATGATCTGTGATGACAGAGAACTGCCTGCCCTCCACGAAGTCACGAAAGTGTTTGATGGCTTCGTGGATGGCGAGGAGTTCTCTGTCGAAGGTTGAGTAATTTTTTTGGGTTGGGGATAGGGTTTTTGAAAAGAATCCGAGGGGTTGGGGGGTGGCGCCGGTGTGCTGGTGGAGCACTGCCCCGATGGCCCAGTCGGACGCATCGGTTGTGATGGAGAGGGGAGCGTGTGGGTCGGGATGGGCCAATAGAGCGGCGTCTACTAGGTCCCGTTTACAAATTTTGAAAGAGGTTGTAAGTTCGGGGGTCCAGGTTATGGGGCGGTTATCATTTTTTTTGGCGGGTTGGGGGATGGCGTGTATGAGTGGTTGTTGGTGTTGTGCTGCGTGTTTTATGTGTCTACGATAAAAGTTCAACATACCCAGGAAACGGCGGAGTTCTGTAACGGTACGGGGCTGGGGGAAATCCATAATGGCGTGGACCTTATCTGGTAGGGGCTTGATTCCGTTTGAAGAGACTTGGTGGCCGAGGCAGCGGACTGAAGGTTGGGCGAGGACGCATTTGTCTGTATTTATCTGGAGGCCTTCGGCGGAGAAGATGTCGAGAATTTGTTTGAGATGTTGAAGGTGTTCTTGGGGGTTTCGGGAGGCGACCAGGATGTCGTCCAAGAAGCAGAAGACGAACGGGAGGCCTCGTAGGATGCTATCCATGTAGCGCTGCCATGTTTGAGCGGCGTTCCGGAGGCCGAAACCCATTTTCACGTATTCGAACAGGCCGAAGGGTGTAATAATCGCCGTCTTTGGGATATCGGGGGGGTGTATGTGTATGTGGTGGAAGGCCCTAGAAATATCGAGGGTGGAAAATATTCTCGCGCCGTGGAGGTGGGAGGAAAAATCTCGAAGGTGGGGGACATTGTAGAGGTCGGGCGTCGTCTTCGAGTTTAAGCGGCGGTAATCGCCGCAGGGGCGGATATCCCCATTGGGCTTCTGTACTATGTGGAGTGGTGAAGCCCAAGGGGATTTTGAAGGGCGGATTATTCCGTCCTTAATGAGTTTGTCAAAGTGTTGACGGGCCTGGGAGAGTTGTAGGGGGTGGAGGCGTCGGGCTTTTGCGGAAATTGGGGGTCCTGTGGTCTCAATAAAATGGTGTACCGTGGAGATATTGGCTGAGGGGCGGCGCTGGGGTTGGTACTGTTGGAGGAGGGCTTCGAATTTTGTTGGGGGGCGGTCAATGGTATGGATATATCCCGGAATGAGTTTGCTGGTGGAGGGGTCGATCAGGCGCGCGTTTTTCACGTCCACCTGGAGACCGAAATATGCCAGGAAATCGGCCCCCAGGATCGCCTTCTCCACGTCCGCCACGGTGAAGTCCCACTCGTACGCGAGTCCGCTCAGGTAGATGGATGAGCGGTACGTCCCGTACGAGGGGATGGTGGTACCGTTGGCGGCGTAGAGAAGCTGACGGTAACAGCGCGCCTGACGACGGAGGATCGCTTTCGGGAAAATCGAGAGCGCCGCCCCTGTGTCAATTAGGAACGGGACGCTTGTTTTGCCGCATTTTAGGAAGAGGCGTTGGTGGGTGGGCGTTAAATGCGGCAAAATTGCGGAGGCGGTGGGGGTGTTCGTCTGGTTGGGAGGAGGGGTGTTGTAGTCGAGGGGCGGTGAAGGTTTCTCCTCTGCGAACGAGACGTGGGTTTGTGTTTTTCTGTTCCGGGGTGGTGGGGTGGTAGCGGCGTCGCGAGGTGAGGCCGGAAGGTTGGAGGCCCTGTTGGCGGTTGTGGTGGGGCCGTTCCGGGGTGGGGGAACGGTAGTTGGTGGGGCGAGTGTTTTGGCGGTCTTGGTGTTAGGTGTGGAGGGGCCGTTCCGGGGAGGGGGAATGGTGGGTTGTGTGGAGGGGCCGTTCCGGGGTGGGGGAACGGTGGTTGGTAGTGTGAGGGGTTTGGCGGCGCCGTGTGGCTTGGCCGGCAGGTTGGTGGTCCTGGTGGTGGACGTGGAGGGGTCGTTCCGGGGTGGGGTAACGGTTGGTGGTGGGGGAAGGGGCTTGGCTGCGCAGCTAGGCGCGTTGGGGAGGTTGGCGGCCGTGGCGGCGGCGTAGGAGGGGTAGCGAGTCTTGGTGGTGGTGGTAGTGTAATTGCGGGCGGGGGGGTTGTGGTGGTGGTCCCCCCCGTTTTGGCGAGGAGGGGGGCCCGCCGGATTTACCGGCGGGCGTCCGCGTTTCCCTGCCCGGAGGGGAAGGAGCAGGGGGGTTGGCACTTGCGCGCCTCCCCGCCGAAGTTGACGTGGTAGAAACATCGGTGGGGGGGTTCGGCGGGGAGGTACGCCCTTTTGGTGGGGCGAGATGCGGTGGAGGGGGGGCGTAGCGGCTGGGGACCGTCCCCGAGGAGGGGTGGGTCGGCGGTTGGGCGACAGCTGGCGCCGGCGGTCCGTGGAGGGGGGTCGGCGCCTGTCGAGGGAGGGGGGCCGGCTGCGTTCTCGTGATGCGGTGCGGTCACGTAGAGGTGGGGGGTGGCGGGGTGCGCGGACTTCGCCGACACTGGCGGCTGCGGTGAGATCGTGGACTGTGTCCGCGAGGCGAAGTAGGGGTTCATCCGGGCCGTCAAGGTGGCTGGCGAGCACCATCTGGATGGGGTGGGGGAGTGCGCGCAGCCAGAAGGTGCGCGCGATATCTGCCGTCATTATCCCTTGTAGCTGGTGACGTAACCGGCGGTAGAGGTGGGAGGGCTTGAGGTCGCCGAGGTGTTGTGGCTGCGAGAGGGCGGCGACTCGTGCGATTTTGGAAGGTTGATAGAGGGTGATGAGTCGGTTGCGGATGTCATCGTACGCAGCGACGGCGTCGGGGGAGATGTCCGACGTTTGCAGGAAGATATCATATGGGAGCAGGGAGATGATGCGCGAGTAGCGCGTTTTCTGGCTGCGAATGTTGGCGGCCGAGAACGCAGCGTCCACCTGGAAAAACCATAGAGCGGGGTCATGTGCATAAAATGGGGGAAGTGATAGGGGAAACGGCGCAGAGGCCGTCATGACGTCGGCGGCGGCGTGTGCTGCGGCCGCAGCGGCGGCGGCGGCGGCGGCGGTCGAGGCGGACGAGTCAGGTGGCGAGAGGGTGGCGAGAGGGTGGCGAACGGATTGTCGGTTGCGGCTGTTGCGTCTGTTGTCGCAGCGGCTGGCGGCTGCAGTGTGGCCGGCCGGAGGAGTGGGGGCGCCGGCGAGTTCGGGTCCATGGCTGAGGTCTGTAACTAAAAATTCAAATTTGGTGAGTTTTGAATTTTAAATTCGCAATTTGCGGGAGCGGAGGTGTGGCTGAGCGGAGAAGTGAGAGCTGTGCGATCGCCGAGCGGTTGAGGGTGGGCCAAAAATTGCGAATTTGAAACTGACTTGTTTTACTGAATTTTGAATTTAAAATTGGGGACACCAAACTGTACTTGACTGGGGGCGACACATGAGGTGGGAAAAGAAGGAAGAAGGTTGTGTGAACGTCGGGTTCACCACTGTGATGAATTTAGAATTTCATCACGGTGGCGTGAGGAAAGGAAAGGCGCAGGCGGCGGTAATCCACCGATCATCTACGCCCGGTTAAGGGGTGATAGAGGTGAGTGTAGGAATTTACCCAGGCGGCGGTAATCCACCGATCATCTAGGTTGGAGAGAGGAGGTGCTTGTCTAGGCCGCGGTAGTCCACCGATCATCTAGACAAGGAAGGAGAAGGTATTCTCAGGCGGCGGTAATCCACCGATCATCTGAGAGGGGGAGCAAGGTAGAGGAGAGAAGAGAGAGAGCTAGTTAGAGGAAGTGTCGAATGAAGCTGGAGCTCCAGGATCCAGGGTTTTATAGGGACTGGAGGCCTCTCCCTCCAACTCCCTGTAGGGAGTTGGTGGTGGGGCCCCAGGTTGTGTACCCTGGGTTCTGTCGCCCGTATCCCCACTCATATCTTTATTTGCGGAAAGTAAGTTTGGCGTTAGAATGTTGGTGAGAACTTAAATATTAGAGGAGTGTTCCCGGGAGGGACTCACGACAATGAGCTTTTGAGGTATCGTTTCCCATGTTTTTTAGGGCGAGAAGACCGAAAACCGAATATGGATTTGGTTTTGACCAAAGAGTGATGAAGTTGTAACGAAGGTTCAGCTCCCAAAATTCATTTTTTATGAGTCAATAACTTTGGAAGTGGTCTGAAATCACCATAAATTTGTATAATAACACGAAAAGCACCATCAAAAGGTGAATCAAGACGATAGCACTATCAACGATCAAAGATAATTTTTTGTAAAAAATTTAAAAAAAAACAGCCTCGGTCGTGTTTTTGGAGGGCCAAACTTGGTGGAAACCACTAAAAATAGCTAGTTCAATTATTGTACATGAAAGAAACAATAAATGAACAGCCAATATTTCTGTAGCTATGTCCGATAGAATAATAAACCCATGTGACAAGGACTTTACAGCGTTTAGGAGGAGCATCTTTTCGTCAACGGTTATGCGGTCCAAAACTCCTCAGGACATTCAAATAAAAATCGTCATCAACTGAATACTTAACGAATCACGGTTTTGTTCGCAGCACCGATCCGTAACGTTTATTCTCTTCCTCTGTTGATTTGGTTTATGACTGAGTTGTTGTTTGAAGGACCTAAATGGCAGCAAGGAAATTAGTATTTCAAACGTCATACAATCAGTGTCATGGAAACTATGAGTTAAATATCAAATACCGTCTATTATTATGGTGATTGTAGTATCCATCCATTCAGAGTCGGTATCTGCCCTTGAAGAATAAAGCGGCCCATACACGGACAATAATGTTGTGCAATATTGGAGGTTGTGCAGTAATATTGACCGTGTGGGTCTGGTATTGAAAGGTGGCGATTTATATTGTATGAAATCAAAAAAATTAGATATTTATTGTGCAATGTGGAAAAATATTGCATCACCTACGGGTGATATATTGTGCTTCTCTCAATCTGAGGAGCAACCAGAGCTAGGAGTTCATCGAACATTTCAGCTTGCATGCGGAGAAAGTTTCGGAAATCATTCGGCTCAGCTCATTGAGAAAACTTCATGAGTGTACTTACTCTTGGTTCACGAACCACTGTTTGGCCCACTTCCGACGTTTTCGTGTTTTCTCTTTCTTTATTTGAACGCTTTTGCTCACGGCGATCAAAACAACACAGTTCGGTGTGGCAACATGTTCGAGGATTCACAAACGGACTGGCAGTAAAATATTGAACGTCTGTACCCAGCCTTGCACAATATTTTGCACAACCTTCAATATCATCTTCAGACGATTCAATATTATTGCATAAACTCGATTGTGCAATATTATTGTAAGTCTATGGGCCAACTCAATTTTTTTGTGCAATCTATTTGCACAATATTATTGCGCGTGTATGGCCCGCTTAAGGTCGTGCAGACCCTGTATTTGAAAACTATTTTCAAGTTTTCTCAGGCTGTGATTTACTTAAAGTTTTGGAAAAATTGTAAATTCACTATATCAGTCAGAAATAACACCTATGTCAACCGATCACAGAATTCATCAAATTTGAACAAAAATAAAATTTTAAATTGGGCCAAATTTTTTAAAAATCAAAACGCCTTCCTTATTTAGGGGTATTTTCGGAAGGCTAGTTATTCATGAAATTCAATGAACGCAGTTATAACTTGTAAAATGAGCGAGCAAAATTGTTAGTAAATTTCAGCGATTTTTGAAAAAGGTCGTCAAAATAGGGGCTTTGGCCGCTCTCTGGCGGCAGGTAGTGAAAGGACAGCTCCTGGCTCTTATCATGGATGCTCCCCCCTATAATATCCAGTGAAGGAGAAAAAGAATGGAAGTGGAAGCAGGGGGATGAGCACTACCAGAGACTAGTGACGATCCGATACGCCTTTCGATCCGATATTTGGTATCAAATCAATATCGAAAGCACGGTATCGATACTCCAATATTATCGAAAGGAAATATCGATATTGAAAGTATCGTATGATACAGTTAATTCTTACATTTTTTTAGCGAATTTTCGAAGAAAAGGAAGCTATTGTTCTCGGTCCAAAATTTTTAAAACTCGAATTTCCGAAAGATTTTTATACCAAAATCCGTTTCAGACCATCCTGAATTCACTGCCGAAAGACACCAAAAATTATATATATATATATATATTTATGTGTCATTCCAGACGATAACTCTCGACAGAATTGAGATAAAAAGTTCAAATTTGCACGAAAAATCTGTCTTGGCAATCGACAGGCTAAGTTCGTAGATGGGCAGAATCGGGTCACTCTAAGGGGGAGTTTTAGGGGGGAAAAATTACCCATAAATTTCCAAAATGAAACAGTCTGACAAGTGACACCTCATTTTAAAGGTTTTTCTACGCTGAACACGATGGTGAAATCAGAATTGCGATATCTCATTCCGTTCTCAAACTGGAGCACTTTGAAGATGAAGGAACGTGGTTATTTCTTGAGATAAAACAGTTTTACATAAAATCAGTTATTTCTTCGAAAATTCGCTCTTATAGCCATGCTGCATGACTGTGGTTTTTTTTTTTTTTTTGCAATACTTATAAAAATATTGTCCTCAAATTCTGTAACTCCATTCAAAAAATAAATCGTGTTTAGGCCTACTATGTTCCACCTATCTCAGCATTATGATCAGTTTTGGTACATACTATAGGAGTGGAAATAATAAACCCCTGGGCAGATTTTGAAGTTTTTACTGTTATCTATATCAAAAAGTACAAAGAGTGGAAAACATATTGTGGTGAATGTTTAAAAAAAAATATTGTAAGCCCCAATCTTCGGAAGTAAACCAACGGCTGATGCTATGTTGGACATGGGTAAGTAACCGATGAGGAGTCCTTCCGATGTGTTCTGGATTCGATATTTTGATTCGATACTGTAAAGCTTCATTCGATATCCCGATATTATCGAATTCTTGATATCGATACAAATATCGGAAATATCGAAATAAATGTATCGATATTACTAATATCGGAACGTCACTACCAGAGACGCTCATTGCCGGGGGGACCGTCTCCTGTGTATACTTGGAGTTCAGGGGTTTTTGTTGAGTTTGAGTGTTTTCGAGATCGCCGTAGATGACGAAAGGCCCTGGGAATTAATCAACGGTCCTGGGGGACGTCGCAATCATCCGGTCATCAGAGCCACCGTCCAATCAGGTTCGACTTGAGACAAAATCCCTAACTTCGATGGCGGGGATATCAAACTCGAGAAAGTAAATTGCTCGTGATTAGGTAGGTACTTGTCAGGGGATATGAGTATCCCGGTTGGCGAGCGCCTAAATGTCCCCACGAGCCCGAAAAAGGACGAAATGTTCCCTTCGGAAAAAGCCTGTGACAGAGTGAGTGTAACAGTGGGGGTGGACCCTCGAGAGTCCCCCTCCTAGACCAGCGAGATTATCACCGGTTAAGAAGGGATATTGATTAGGCTTCCCCAAGCGATCCCGTCTCCACCGGTAGAAAAAAAGTATCGAGAACAGCCCGCACTGTTACACTCCTCCCCACAGGACATACTTCTGGGTAGCAGAAGTATGAGAGGGAAAAGGGGGAATGAAAAGTAGTATGAAGTTCTGGTTCAGGGAAATACATCTGAACAACTTCAAGGTGACTAACCTCCATCATAATGGTACTACCTCAATAAAAATATCAAGTTTATTTCAACAATAATATCAACAGCAATAATTTCGGTACAAGTATGTTATAGCCCCGCCAATATCGATTGTATCGATTATCTCAAATACATCGATCCTTGTGGTATCGATGACGGCTCAATATGGCGTCCCGATGCCTACATCCCGGGTGCCGATATCAACTTTCAAAATGAATACGGGAAGACCATTGTAAGGACACCAAAAAATAAGAGTGACTATAACATACTTGTACCATCTATTCAGAAGTCCCAAACAACCTGCTCATTCACGGGATAGTTTCTGGGATTGTTTATCTTTTTTGAGATGCGAGCGCTAGCGAGCATCCAGATCGCTTGACAATGCGAGTGGCGGAATGGGAACTAAACTTCTTGTACACCCACCGTCTTGTCTGATACACGTCATCGATACCACAAGGATCGATGTATTTGAGATAATCGATACAATCGATATTGGCGGGGCTATAACATACTTGTACCATAATTTCAACAATTTATCAACAAGTTCTTACAGTAGATAATAATATCAGCAAGTAATAATATCAGCAATTTCTTACAGAATAATATCAACAAGTAATAATATCAAACAATATCAACAATTAATTAATGGCCGTACGGGCCATTGTTTCAGGAACAGGCGTCTCAAAAATAAAGACGAAAGCAAGAGAGTTGTAAGCTGCCAAGTTGAGCACCAGCTTCCAGAAGTTATTCAGCAAAGTTTGCTTTCAATCACACCTCAAGATTGTGTGAATTATGTAATGAACATGATTTTATTATTGTCCGACGCAGCAGCAGGGCATCCACTTCATTAGTCCGTTAGAACTACTTTCATATTAAAGCACATCCTTCAAATGCTCAGACTTCAATAGTTAAATTTTCTTTATTGCTTATCGCAAATACCACTATATTTATTGAATGATTTTAAATACATTTGTAAAAGGTTTAAATATTTATGTAAAGGGTCGTAATAATTTTGTAAAAGGTTTAAATAAATTTGTAAAAGGTTGAAATTATTTTGTAAATTAATATGGCAAATAATTATTTTGGCAAAAAGTTTAATTATTTTGGGGAAAAGATGAATTATTTTGGCAAAAGGTTTAACTCATTTGGGAAAAGGTTCAATTCATTTGGTAAAAGGTTTAATTAAAAAGGAAAATGCTATAGAACGAAAACGTCTATACGTCTATAGGTTACAAACGGTAGTAGTGGTCACGAGAGGGGATTGAGTTCTACGTACGAGTAGGTTCGTGGTATTCCTTCTGAATGTTGAGACAAATCTCCAATAACTTCTCCCACGTTCCTTATGTCAGTGAGCTTCTAATCGTAAACCATCAAATTTTGAGGGGGGGTTAGAATTTCTTTTTTCTTGCTCGATTCCAGTGGTTCATTACCTATTGAAAATAATAAACCAAAATTGGCTGATCTGGAATTTAGCAGCGCCTTTGCACTCTCGCTTGGAGCCGTTGTGACAAGAAATACTTTACTTACAACAAAGTCCAGTGGTCCAAGTTAGACCGTCCGACGAGTCTAACCGCAGTTCGTCACAAGACCCATTTCCAAGGTCGTTGTTGGCGGAACAGACACAAAAACACAGACATAGGTACCTAATACGTTTTTCTAATGACTGAGAAATATCAAATTGAACCGCTGGTATTCCAAATATTGAGCCTTTCCGCTTTGGTATCCTACTCAAAGCCTGCCCAATTGACAAGTCCCAATATTTGTTCCATCCCAACGATGGAGGTTGATCACCTAGAGGCTGCCCAGATGAGCACAATTCACTGGACAACAACCTCTGACAATATTTTCCTGAAACAATTAAACATCTAGCAAAAAGGGATTGTAATAGAAATAAATAAACTTTCATAACAACCAGTATAAACTCAGTGAGCAACTCATGAAGTAGACACGACTGGTGAATCCCTTCCGAGTGATACCTATCACCCGGAAGGGATACAACTTCATATTAGGTATGCGGCTATTCCTCCCAACAGCGTTTGACCACCGTTTCTCCTAGCCGTAAACCACTTTCTTCCTCTACTGTTCGATTCGAATGAATGTTATAATGAGTGCTAGCGATTCTAGCTCAAGTTCTATTTTTATTGCTGGGCGAAGGCGTATAGTTGTAATTGAAAGTGAATCAAGGCCCGAATTTTCGTTACCTTTCTACAGGAACCCGAAACGGAACTACCTGAACGGAACTACCTGATATAGAGGATGTTGTACTTATCATGGAGAACCGCTACATTAACTGTAATTTGTTGCATCGCTCATTGACCCATAGATTGTTCACCAGGCCTTTGTCATTAAGTTTTCTGTAGTCCCTAATTCATGATTAAACTGTTTCGCAATTCGTATACATACAATTCCATATTTTCTCGCAAGCGGTTTAATTGTTTCGGGAAAAGGGTTAACTATTTTGGGAAAAAGTTTAATTGTATTGGTAAGAGGTTTAATTATTTTGGGAAAACATGAATTATTTTGGCAGAAGGTTTAACTCATTTGGCAAAAGGTTTGATTAATTTGGTAAAAGATTTAATTAAATCGGCAAATCCTATAATAAATACAATTAAGTTTAGACGTTTAAATAAATTTTTAAAGGGTTTAAATCATTTTATAAATGGTTGTAATAAATTTGTAAAAGATTTAAATAATTTTGTAAAGAGTTTAAATAAATTTGTGAAAGGGTGGAGTTATTTTGTAAGGGGTGTAAATTATTTTGAAAAAGGGTTTAAATAAATTTGTAAATGCTATAAATGTTGCTCCCAGGGGTTTAGCTGTCTATTTCGAGTTTTCGGAGTCAGAAATCACTAAATATCATCAAAAACTGCTACAAGTTACTAATTATTTTTAATTCTTTCCTACCTATGGTGATAGTGCATGTACATAGCGCTTGGTACATGTAGATAGTGACTGGTACGTTGTACATTACCTACCTACTCAGGGATCACTTATTGAGTACGTACTACTGTAAACTCTCGCTAGGTTGGAGTACGAGGGGTCCATCCACAAAGGGGGACCGGACCGGGCGCTTTTGATTGACACCACCAGGATCCAATAACCTTCGTGATTGGAGGTCCTCCACCCCATACCAGATTATCCCTTCTACATCTGTCGCCCTCAAATTATTTTAAATCGGATGACGGCGACCTTGGGAGGCTTCAGTTAGAAGGGAAAAAAAGGGCTAGAAGCGCTTTCGGGGGTCTAAAGTGATCTTGGAGGGCTCAAATCCCTCGGCATTGTGTAGGAGGAGGGCTCGGAGGAAATCGGATTGTATGGTGGACTAGAAATGCTTTCAGGAAGGAGGATAATCGCTTCTTATCACGGTATAGCTCTCACAATGCACTTTGTGTTGTAAGAGTGAAGTGATGCAGTCAGTGAGAATTTTAATTATAAATTTAACGGACCTATCAAGAATTCACGGAGTGAACGGTGATTCTGGGGGAAGGTGGCCTAAAACAAATGTATCTAAATCTCCGTGGATTACGGTTTACCATTCAATAATGAATCTCTTTGTGAGCGCATAAGTAAAAACGCTGCAAATGTGTACCTGTTAAGCGTATTAAGAATTTATTGTATACATAAACCTTCGGTCTGTCACTGTTCTGTACAACGCTCTTGAAAAATGTCCAACTGGAGCCTGGAATTTCGCATATTTGCATATTATGTAGTTTTTATCAGGTACCTGCCTACCTATATCTATCTATTTAGGTGTTCTGGAGCGTTTCCAACCAATTTGAGCTAAATATATCAAATTTGTATTTGCATATATTTTAATTTTCGGGTATTTTTGCTTATTTTTGACAAATCGGCATATAGGTATGCTAGCATAATTATTATTGTCATATTTTTTTTAAACTGTCAAAAATGTAAAAAAAATGGTTGGCTCGCGAGAAGGGAACCATAAAAATATATAGGTGACCTATGACCTAGTTATTATTTCCCGTTAAAATACAGAATATAAATATATATGTTAGGTAGTCTCCGGTAGCAAGGAGGCAGTTACTGGTGTCAGCCGTAGGTAGCGTAAATCGGATTTTTCTTATCTAGGGATGCGTTATATCTCTATATATAAAAATGAATGTCTGTCTGTATGTATGTTCCCTATAGACTCCTAAACTACTCGACCGATCGGGATGAAACTTTGGGAATATGTTTTGGGAACACCGGGGATGGTTTCTGACTAGGTTGCATTCTCGGTGGAGACTTCCTTCAACGGTTTTCAGGCTATTCCTAGCAACCCCGATCTTGAAAAGTTGTTGTCGAGAATGTCGTTGTCAAGAAAAATGGGAAAAGCAGTTTCGTCGAGTTTTTCATATCGGGTCGTGAGTGGTGTCCTCGGCTAGGGCAAATTCCCCTCTTTCCGAAAAGTGGCGAACGATTTTTCTAGGACCACAACTTGCCGAGTTATTTACATATTTACAATGTTCGCAGCAACTCGCCGAGTTATTTATTGGTACCTATCAACACGGCGTCAAATCTTTTTTCAAAGTTGTTTTCACAAGGAAAGTTCACTCCATTTTAGGACAACACGATTTAAATCAGATGTTCTACTGTGTATTTTTTCCTTCTTCGTGGTTGTGAACTACTTACCTACTTTTCATCTTGGATAAATTCATTCTTCGTGTTTGTCGTATTCCTTCTATTATTGATATTACGTCCAGTTATTTACGCATCCCGACCGGGGCAACGCCCGGGTAATCCGCTAGTGTATTTATATATGTTGTCCCCTAAAAGGCAAAATATCGTAAGCGCCATTTTTTTGCGATTTTGAGTTATTGCAACCGTAGAATTCGTCTTAAAAAGGCGCTATTTATATAGGTACTTATCGTAAGCGACGTACGTCTCTAAGGCATTCAAAAACAGCCTCAAACTTTTCGAATCGTAACCACAACTCCGCTTTTATTTTATGAGGTATTGAAACTGCATACTTGACGCAACACTGGGGTGCGTACCTGTAACCATAACATGATTTTGGAAATCGTAACATTTATTTATTATCTTCGTGCAGCAAAGTGGCGCGTTTCAGAGCCTTGACGATGAGTTATGAACTGCCTTCCGGATTTTCCTAATAGGAAACAGCTCCTTGGAAGAGCAAATAGTAGGAGGTGGAGCGAGGAGTTGGGTTTGGGGATCAACGTTCCAAGTACCAATCTAAAATCAGGGGAATCGAGGCTCTGGTGGCACAGTCAATTCCACGTTGGTAAACTTTTCATTTTCCTCGATTGTTTGGAACAAATAAGAATAGTTAGAATAGGAAAAGACAAGTAGACCATGAGTAGCCAGGTAAAATGAAACCGAAAATGTCAAGTTGGTACCCCTGCCTATACATAGCCCTTTCTAATACCATAGGCCATACCATCAGTGATCAGTTGGTCAGTCCTCGCTCACCGGTGACTGGTAGGTTTGAGGTAGTTCCCCTTCAATAATTATAATATAATAATACATTATAATAATTATTCCTGGACTAAATGATTTTGTGCTCTTGTGTGTTTTCTACTCGAATCCCCTCGATATGATCCACTGACCGATGTGTGAAGTGCCGGTGCGTGAAGTGATATGGGCAATCGATATACTCGTATATTAATTGGCAGTGCATCCGTTGGCCCGTGTTGATTGATGATTGTGTTTAGTGCCGCCATTTGATTTCTACCACCTCCATCCCCGGATATTTCTCTACTAATAAAGGTACGTACTACGTAGTTATTTGTGTTTATCGTAACTAATATTTCTTCATAAAATTATAATGTCGGGGGTAATAAACGTCTATTTGAATAGATTCCAATTTGTAGGTTTGAACTGTAGGTACCTACGACCGCTTTGCTATCCATAAGGGCACAAGGGTTGTCTTATATATTAGCTTTATTCGTCGAAAACACAGAGTGTATAGACAGTTGTCAAGTATAAACTTAAAAACAGTGTTAGAGAGAAAAACAGTATCAGAATTTAAGACAAAACGACAGATATTTAGGCAGGTAGGCACACTAGCAAGGAACTAAGTGGCGTCAACAAGAAAAAAAAGTCAACAAGTAGGTTACAAATTCCACCGTACAACAGTTTCCGATGAATAAGAATTAGCTCATAATAACATCAGGCAATATCAACATGAGTCCAAATTTGCATGGTTTGAACGATTGGGTTATACATACCTCCTACCAGTACAGTGTTAATATATAAATATACAGTTGCACGTATAGGTAGATGGTTGTTGGTTGATGTTCATGTGATGAGTAGGTTGATATTTGCTTGGTCTCCAAAATTACCTATTTCTAAGTCGATACAACGGCGTGGCGCGACAATGAACGGCGACAGGGTTGAAGAAATCAAGAAAACCAAACGCTGCAAATTGTCCCAAAATAGATTATTATTTTCTGTCTAGAGAACCTGTGTTCTGTATAGACATTGTTCTATAGACTGTATAGGCATTGTTTAGTGTACGTTGCAAAGTACCCCCATAAATTTCCAAAGCCGACTCAGTAGCTTTACCATCGTGCAAACTGAGCGTGGCTCGTAACAGTCGTAACTCGTCTGGTTCGTGGTGCCATAAATTTTTCAACGAGCTTCCTGAGTCAGTAAAGAAAATCAGTATTAGTAATAAACCCTTCAAAAAATGTTGTAAAAATAAACTCCTGTCCATGGCTCCATATGACTGATGAGTATTTTGATAAAATCAGGGTGGCTTGTACCTGAAAATACTGTGATATCTATTATTTAATGACGTGTACCTCACAGTGAAACATTTTTTATAAGAGTATTCTGATCAGTTGTGCTAATATATTACTATTTTAGTTGACTAATTGTCTTGAAAATTTTCTGTGATAGTGCGATGTGATGTTAGTTAACTAGTCTATTGTTGTTTATGTAGATGATGTATTTTATAAATCTTAGGTTAATATAGGCACGTACCTACATCGTATTATATGACGATCGAATTCTCACCGACTGCCTAACTACCCATTAAGGGGTTTTTGATAGCTACAAATTTACGTTTACAGAAAGTTTAGGTCATTCGTTGTTATTAGTTCACTAGTCAGAAAGCTAGGGCCGGTAGCTGCTGCGGAGCACACACAGCTCATCGGGAAGGGGGGGGGGGGGGGGGGGGGTACACCTATGTCAGTCTAAAAGCTACACATTTATAGTTTACTTATTGCATCTCCGGTTTTTCATGTGCAAGTTGAAGACACCTCATCTATATCCGATGAGCCAAGTGGCCCTGAATAACACACAGGATAAGCAGCAACATGAGAGAATCATTGTCGGATATTTTTTCCAAAAGACATCGCTTGGTTTGCCCTGGCATCCGTATCGAAGGAAGACAATTTTGACTTTCCCGGCAAACAGGGGGCCTATTCACTAAAATAGATAGTGGAAAGAGATTATCTATTTTGAAAATCTCCCGAGAGATAGTCTCCCCTGGGAGACAGTCTCTTCCAGTGTCTCCCGGGTTCGTCTATTTTACTGAATAGCTCCAGAGACCTTGAGAAAGAGATATGGATCCTAATACACAAAAATGCCATAGTATCCATGAAGTGCGAGATGTTTGTGCCCCCGGGAGTTCAATTCCTTAATAATGAACGCATTTCTTAGTAATACCTATTCAATGGGTACCTACCTACCTCAATCCATACTTGGACGTTTTTACTCACGAATCGGATAAAAGTTTAAATGAAATTGAAAAAAAGTCTCAATTATAAACAGAAAAACTCGAATTAGGGGGCTTAATGCTTGTATTATATCTACACCTAATGAACGGCCACTCTAAGGTAGGTAGGTACCTACCTCAACCCGTACTTGGACGTTTTTACTCATGAATCAATAATTATGTAAATATTTTTAATTAAAATTGAAATCAAAAATTTAATTTTTATGAAATGAAAAACTTTATGATGAAAAACTTTATGAAATGAAAAAAATACACGGTTGCGGATGAACGAGGATATTACAGGATCACTGTGAAACAAACGAGGAAAGGCACATAATTAGCTGTCTCTCTGAAAGAGATCGAGAATGCCAAGATGGCCGCCAACTCTCTCTTTTAAAAGTTACTGAATAACCCTGTCATGGATACTATACAAATCTATTTTGCCAAAAGAGAGAGTCGGACCTGAAAGAGATGTCTCTTTGGCTTAGTGAATAGGCCCCCTGATGTTTTCTGAAATGTCCGCTAACCGCCCCACTCTCAGTTGCCCGGAAGCAATAAGAATAAAATACAATAACGCGAGAATAATTATTCTTAGGAGCGGGTTCGGCTCTCACATCCCACTTTGCAATCACTACCCAGCACTCAGCAGTTCCACAGAACCTTCATCCAAATTTGAGCCTTGTAATGTTAAAAAACGCTGCAAATCCCTGCACAACGGTTTATTATTCTGTACAGAATACCCTTCTGTTACAGATCACAGCTCTCCGTATAGATAACCGTTCTATATAATATAATATGTACTATTCTATACATATTATGTGAATCGCAGACCCTCCGTAGGTTATTAGTACCTAACCCCGTACTCGTTACTAGGTACCTACCTAAATCACGAGTTAAATTTTGCTAAAATAATTCTGTTGATGACAAACAGTAACTAAAATGGCAAAAAGAAACGCAAATAATGAAGTTCTGAAGGGGAATTGTTGATGTGGAGTGAAAAGCGTAGATCGCGGTTTTCTGGTCAATACCCTCGAGCTCCCCCCAGGAAAGCCCTACATCGAGTACTGGAGTTCTGGAGGCGGCTCCAGAATTAAAGTTTCCTACAAATGCTGACGCAGCAGGTCCGAAACTTTTTGTGAGATATACCTACTAATACCAAGTAGGCACCTTTCAACAATGTTCTACCATCGCTGAGATGACCGATGTTCCCGAGGCCTAAACCCCTTTCAGTGGAATTTGTATATTTGTACAGATGTATCGTCCATTATGGGATATTGTTGGGCAAAGATATGTTCCGTGCAGGGCCATTACATCCGTCAGTATCGCCCCTGTAGGGTCCACGACCCCTCTCGCCCCATTACGATCCTCCACAGGGGATGTCCGCAAAACATAAATCTACGAGAAACTTTTAATAAAAACTCACTCCCCTGATTAACCCCACCCCGGCTGAATATTCATATTGTGATCCCTTCCTCGCTTGGCTCTCTTCCCTTTTATGCCCTTTCTCGTTCCTTCCTGGCTTCCCGTATCGCCCTCCCATATCGTAATTACTGTTTTACGTATATTAATAAAAAGGAAGGGCGAGTCTCCTCCGCTCTTACGTGATGCAGGACCCTCTTCATAGGCACTTTCAAACACGTGCAGTTAAGTGATAACCATTTTATCTTGTATGTCGAAAACATCGTTGGTTCTAGCCGCGGTTGTATCTTAGTAGATACGCGCACCCGAGTGATAAATTTTCCTTTAATTTTCGATTTTGGACTTTCTATATTAGACAAACCGCAGAAGGGTTTTAATTTTTTTTTAAGAGCCAGTCTCCGTTTTTAGGTCCAAGATTGTTTACAGAATTGCCTCTACATATTATAGGTAGGTAGAATACAATATAGGTAGGTAGTCACTTGCTTCGAGTTCTTTAAAATGCATGAGTGTAACGGGCATAAATAATGACGATTCCCACCTAAGACTCATCTATTTTTGATTAATCCGAAGGCTTTGTTGTTTATCTTATCCGGGAAAAACGTTGATAATGTGAGAAAAACTCAATAATAGTAATAATAACATAATATTAGTAATAATAATACTTCTGTCGATGACCAACTACTTCAGTTCCTACGTATTCATGATAACTCAATTATCAAAATGTATGATTCATGTACTCATGAATTAATTATTAAAAGTTAAGTATAAAATTTAATCATTTTTACAATTAGGTATTGTCGTGAGTCCCTCCCGGAACTCCAACTCACTAGAATTAAGTTCTCACCAAAAACAACCTGTAAAAATAAGGCTCTGGGAATAAACGGTAAGAGTGGGGCAACCGACGCAGGACCCGGCTCAACCTGAAACCCCACCACCAGGGTGGGGACTTCAGTGTCTATATAACCCCGGATCCTACGCCATTTTTGCCATTCTAGATTCTACGTCTCCTCTAGCTGCTGGCTACTCTCTCTTCCTCCTCAAACCTCTTCTCTCAAACTTCACTTCTCAAATGCTCTCATAGTAAATTCACACACACAGTAAATTCACACTCACCCATTTCATCAGAGTTAGGTGGAGGTCTCGCCCTTAACCAACCCTGATGAAACACACTACACGCTCGGTGGAGGTCCGCCCTTAACCGCACCAACACTCACTTAAATTCCACACACACATAAATTTAGTCAGGTATGGTGGAGGTCTCGCCCTTAACCAACCTGACGAAATTTATCACACGCTCGGTGGAGGTTCGCCTTAACCGCACACACACACACACTACCAAATTACACGCACTTCATGCAACCAAACTCACTCACCTAAATTAACTTCTATTCACCTTTTCAACACACGCTCGGTGGAGGTCCGCCCTTAACCGCAAACACACCAAAATTCAACACACACCAATTTTGCTGTAAATTCACTCCTATCCTACTTCCAATCACCTCCACCTCTCATGGTGAATTTTACATCAACCTAAATTCACCATAGGTATATAATATGCAACATGGCATTAATTGAAATAGACTTGGTCATATTTTTATTTATTGTGGGTTTTTCACAGGAATAGTGTTCGGGACCCCTCTTAGCTCCTGTACACTGAACAGCACAGTCAGACCTCACCGAAGTTTTGGTAGAAGGAGCGGTTGTAAAACCTATGGTGAATCGCACGATCTTTTTTCAACGAACTCGGCTTCGTAACTTCAACTTCCTTGATACCGCGGTTATTTCGAACGTTAGTGGGGTGGTCATAGGAAGACCTTAGTGATGATAGCTTGGTTGATTCATTATAAACAAACAGAGCAGTGATTTAACATGTAATTCTCCACAATCTCTACAAGACCTCAAGTTCAAGGATACAAGATATACAACACCGCCGTGAGTATGGAGTAAGTTCGTAATGGCCGGAACCCGGGAAATATGCGAAGATTTAATCAATCTGCGAATGCCCGAGAAAGATCCATCGGACTCAGGCGAGCGTCTGAAGTGAAACAGTTTCGGAGCCAACACTCGCTCATCGTATTGGGAATATTTTGTTGTCACCGAATGCTTTCCTTCTGATTCAAGAAAAGTACTGCGCACTATAATACTGCGTCTCTCACAGTTTGACATTTCTTGAAAAGATCACACAGAAAAGGGTTCAGATGGTCTTCTTCAATCCTGGTACCAAAGGCCGACGAGTTCTAAAATGAATAAGAAAGAGGTCGTCAATTTTAAAGATGACATTAAATCGGTTTTGATGAAACTTCACGCATTGGAAGAGAAGCTGAATCAGCTGCCAACATTTCTACCAACAAAGGATCCAGGTAATGCATGGACAACGGTTAGTGCTATTTTTATTATTTACAATTCATTGTACCTATATGTATGAAAAAAGAGGTGCAAGGCATAAATTACACATTAGAGCGCAAAATAATGACAGCGATTTCTATTTGACGCAAATTATCTGAACTGTTGTCTTCAGTTCGTCTCGTATTAGTACTGGTTAGCATTGGAGGGAATATGTAAAATTCGTTGTTATAACCAACTTCGAAATGTTGGTATTTGCTGAACGCAGAATTTAACGCTCAACAAGTTTTATTCTATGAAATTTTCACGCAGAATTAACCATTTTCGTTTTACAGACGTTCAAATTTCACTATTCAGCCGTTTTTACGGAAGTCGGAAAAATTTTCTTTTTTTCGACCGTCGATTTCGACCTTAAATATTGATCAAATTTTAAATGTGGCGAGTCATTTGACGCAGCATTTAATGCTCTGTCATTCTTGTATCGATTATATTTTCGCTATGACGTACCGTTTCAAAGTTATACGCACAAAACCAAACCAACTCCTAAAATTTCGAGGTTTTTAGGCCACCAAAAGTTCTCCCGAGGAAAATGTTGTTGGATTCGCTCAGTTTCCAGTTATTTGGACCCAAATACATCATTTAAGATAAAAAAACACAACCCCCCACCTTTTTCAGGTAACCCCCCCTTCGCGGGTCTCTGGGCTGGACTAACTGTTCATCCCTCTTCTTATATATGTACCTATATATTATATAGTATTACAATTCATGTGGCTAATCCTACTTCTTTCTCCTAATGAAACGTTGGTGATTAATAAACATCTGCATTATTTGCTAAATAGGATCGCGAGAAACAGGACGTGTAGCAACTCAAAGTACGCCGCTGGCGCCCGTTTTCTCTGGTATGAAGCTGAAAAGTAAAAGCGTAAAAAAAGGTTTCATAACTTGGCCCTCTGAAGAAGACAAACCATCTATACTCCTACAGACAGGTAGTTCTGACAGACGGTTTTGGGAAGTAACAATAATTTATTATGATCAATTAGCGAAGTGAGTGCTGTAGAAATTACCTACCTAGCAAAATAGTCTTTCAAGTGGATAAGCAGTGTAGTTGCTTCACATCCTTAGCAGGAGTCATATAAGTAGTTGGTGTGTCCATAATTTTAATTAGAGCCGGATTTATTATAATATGTGAACTAATCACTCGCCAAACTAACTCTGAGCAAAACGCGCAAGTGGTTCGTTCCAGCTGCGGCGAGTTCATGAACTAGTGTATGGATGAGCTCACCGACCGAGTTGGAACGGGTTTGTCGGGGTTGAAGTGGGTCCTGAGTTCATGAAATCGATGGCTGGAACGCCCAAAAATGAAAAGACACCGAAAGGGACACGCCAAAAAAGAGAATACCGCCAGATAACTACTGCCCAAACATCTGTCATGTGATGTCGGAATAAAAGCAGTTTATGAATTCGGGAGGGTTATGCCGAGGTTGCCTGGAGGTGAACTCACTTCTCGTTGGGTTCAGTTGAGTTCATGAACTAGTGTTTGGATGAGTTCATCGACCGAGTTGGAACGGGTTTGTCGGGGTTGAAGTGGGTCCTGAGTTCATGAAATCGATGGCTGGAACTCCCAAAAGTGAAGAGACACTGAAAGGGATCCGCCAGAGAAGAGAAAACCGCCAAATACCTACCGCCCAAACATCTGTCATGTGGTCAGAAAAAATTAAGCAGGTTATGAATTTGGGAGGGTTATGCCGAGGTTACCTGAGGTGAGCTCACTTCTCATTGGGTTCAGTTGAGTTCATGAACTAGTGTTTGGATGAGTTCATCAACCGAGTTGGAACGGGTTCGTCGGGGTTGAAGTGGGTCCTGAGTTCATGAAATCGATGGCTGGAACTCCCAAAAGTGAAGAGACACCGAAAGGGACCTGCCAAAGAAGAGAAAACTGCCAAATACCTACTGCCCAAACATCTGTCATGTGATGTCGGAATAAAAGCAGTTTATGAATTCGGGAGGGCGAGGTTACCTGGAGGAGAAGTCACTTCTTGTTCGGTTCAGTTGAGTTCATGAATTCGCTGAACTCGAACTGATGTACTCACACGGTTGGAACACAGTTCATCGAATTTAGTTCATGAACTAGTGTTTGGATGAGTTCACCGACCGAGTTGGAACGGGTTCGTCGGGGTTGAAGTGGGTCCTGAGTTCATGAAACCGATGGCTGGAATGCCCAAGAGTGGAGAGATACCGAAAGGGACACGCCAAAGAAGAGAAAACCGCCAAATGCCCAAACATCTGTCATGTGATGTCGGAAAAAAATGAAGCAGGTTATGAATTCGGGAGGGTTATGCCAAGGTTACCTGGAGGTGAACTCACTTCTCGTTGGGTTCAGTTGAGTTCATGAACTAGTGTTTGGATGAGTTCATCGACCGAGTTGGAACGGGTTCGTCGGGGTTGAAGTTGGTCCTGAGTTCAAGAAACCGATGGCTGGAACGCCCAAAAGTGAAGAGACACCGAAAGGGACCCGCCAGAGAAGAGAAAACCGCCAAATACCTACCGCCCAAACATCTGTCATGTGATGTCAGAAAAAATTAAGCAGGTTATGAATTTGGGAGGGTTACGCCGAGGTTACCTGAGGTGAGCTCACTTCTCGTTGGGTTCAGTTGAGTTCATGAACTAGTGTTTGGATGAGTTCATCAACCGAGTTGGAATGGGTTCGTCGGGGTTGAAGTGGGTCCTGAGTTCATGAAATCGATGGCTGGAATGCCCAAAAGTGGAAAGACACCGAAAGGGACACGCCAGATACCTACTGCCCAAACATCTGTCATGTGATGTCGGAATAAAAGCAGGTTATGAATTTGGGAGGGTTATGCCGAGGTTTCCTGGAGGTGAACTCACTTTTCGTTGGGTTCAGTTGAGTTCATGAACTCGCCGAACTCGAATTGATGAACTCACGGAGGTTGGAACACAGTTCATCGAATTGAGTTGAACTCAAAACGGTTGGAACGCGTCACCTCGACCATCTGCCCTCTGCGCGTGGTTTCTGCGCCAAACTTCTTCATGAACTCCGCGCCGCTGGAACGAACCTAAGGTATCCGTGGGATTTCAAGTTTGTGCGGGCGCTTGTTTTATTGCTACGACCACTGTCAAATTCATATGGCACGACTTGAACCTCCATAATAGACAGTTCGTGAAACTTCAGGGATCGTTAGTTTCACGGAAGTTAGAACTGCTTCACTGTGGCTGGGTCTAGTGGGGGGAAACTCAACTGTCACACAACCAGATTTCGCCTTCAGCGTTAAAAATTGTCAGAAATCGACACCCAGCTCTTTAAGTTTCTGATGGAGTGCAGTCCATTTCTGTAACAACAAACCTATTACTCGCATTGCGTTATTTGTCTCCAACAATTTAGGTACAACAAAACCTTGGATGTTTTGACTGTAAGCAGTCAAGAGTTAATTTTTGAAGGGCGAAAGTTTCCGATGAAATCTAGGAATAAAACATTCAAAATCGACCGATTTCGAAGTAACTGTCATTGAAGTAGGTAACCGATTTTGAAGTCGTATTTTGTCATTAGGCACTACTCTTTAGTGAGAATACAAGCAATTTACTGTCTGACAAAATCGTGATGAATAGAGAATGACCAAGGTTCTTAATAACCAAAAATTTTCTGATTAACGCTCTGCACACAGAATTTTGTGCCCATTTACTCCTTTTCGATCAGCATTAATAAACAATCAATCTCTCATCACAGGGTTTCGTACGTCATGAACCGCTGGGAAAGCCGGACAAGCGACAATAAAAACGTCGACCTTTTCTCTGAGCCTTCTGACTTCGTCGGTTTGAGCCTCAGCGGGTTCGCTGGCGACAGTAGGAGGAAGGACAGTAATTTGAGCGGTCTCAGCATCAAGGAATCCAACGCTTGCGTCGTATCGAAAATAAAAAACAGCGAGCTGAAATCCTGCAAATAGGCGAAAAAATGGAAATATCAATGAGACTCTGAAAGGCCTCAGTATTATGTTCATCCATATACCTATTACGCCATCGTATTGTAAAAATTGGTTAGCCTTACGCTTTTCCAAGTTAAACTGAAAAGTTAAGACCAAAGGTATTAATCACTTTTTGGGTTAATTATTTAGTTCATATTAACCTGGACTTCGGACTTCGCTAGAGCTCCTTTCTTCAGCTGTTGGTTGCATTCTATGTGTGTGTGTGTGAGTGAGTGTGTGTGTGTGTGTGTGTGTGTGTGTGTGTGTGTGTGTGTGTGTGTGTGTGTGTGTGTGTGTGAGTGTGAGTGTGTGTGTGTGTGTGTGTGTGTGTGTGTGTGTGTGTGTGTGTGTGTGTGTGTGTGTGGGTGTGTGTGTGTGTGTGTGTGTGTGTGTGTGTGTGTGTGTGTGTGTGCGTGCGTGTGTGTGTGTGTGTGTGTGTGTGTGTGTGTGTGTGTGTGTGTGTTAAGTCGCTAGATCCTAGAGCTGTGGGACAGAAGAAGTGTATTATGTATTTATGTAATAAAAATATACCTGTGCCTGTTATACATAATATAAACCTATTTTTCTTGAAAATGAAATTATCTTTTTCTCCCTTCTAAAAGAGAATGATGAGGTTGACTAACTTTGAATAGGTAGGTACATAAGTATCTCATTTTCTTATCAAAATCGCTACACGAACAACAGGAGCCATCTCTATTAAGTAGGTATTACAATACAACATTCTTCTGACTCACAGCGGTATGCAGGGTGAAAACTGGGTATTTGTTGCCTATAACATACCTACAACAACTGAAGAAGTCCAACTCCAACACCGTGTTCAAATTCAACCTCAACGACCCTGTGGTGCTTAGTTTTCGGCGTAGATTTGGAATGTATAAACAAAAGTTGCAGGGGGCAGACATTTTGCTGAAAATTTTACTTTCATCTACTTAATCATCATCATTCTGAGTCCCATAATAACAATTTGCACAGTATGAGGTTAATGATAGATGCAGCTAAATAACGCGTCCCCGCTTATGAGCCTCAGCTGACACTTTCAGTATCTACGTAACAAGCTTGTAGGTATTCGAAAATGTTTTCTTTGCAGCAAGGTCCTCATGAATCCTCATATTTTGGTTTATTATTTTCAATAATGAACCATTGGAATCGAGCATGAAAAAAAAAATTCTAACCCCCCCTCAAAATTTGATGGTTTACGTTTCAAGGTATGTAGAATCCAAAACTGCAATAAAAATATTTCTGTCTGTCCGCCGTACGCCGTACGCCGTACGGGCCACTTTGCTTAGTTACCATGAAACAAAATTGATGAAATTCGGGTTATGGGTCCCGTTCGGGGTCTAGTTGGTCCTCGAAGCTCGACGTTACTGTCAGTCATCTCTAAGGGGTTCAAAATAGGGGTTGAAATTTCCAGAACGCCTATACCTTTGTTTTACGTGAATTTTTTCACGGTTTTAAATAATTCTTGAACTTGCGAGTTGTTTAAGACCATCCGGAGCGTCGTACGTCCAGCCGTTCGTTCACAGTAAGGCCCCGAAGTTTGCACCGACAGGCATTTTCGACTCCAGTGTGAATGAAATTGTATACTCTTGTCACCAGGGACGCGCTGGATTCAGTCAATCAATCAATTTATTCAATCAATTGATCGATCAATCAATCAAAATTTTCAATTGAAATTGGAATAGTTTGTAAATTATTGGATTACTTTATTGTTTGCAATTGGGGAATCATAGGCTTGTTTGTGTGTCTGTTGTTTTCAATTGCAATTGGCCACTGCTCACTTGAATTGGAATTCATTAATTTGAATTGGAATTCATTTCGAATTGTCTAATTGGCATGGTGCGCATTGGCATGGTCCGAAATGGTTCTGCAATTCTATTGGCCCAATGCTGTCTGCGATTCTCATCATAACATGTATAGACTAGTACATATTGTATTATACAGACGGGTTATCTATACAGAGATCTGTGATCTGTAACAGAAGGGTATTCTATACAAAATAATAAACCGTTGTGCAGGGATTTGCAGCGTTTTTTTTATTGAATGTAGTAAGTTTTTTTTTTAAATTCTCGACCGCTTTGGACAGATTCAAGGTTGGTTTGTTCTTGATAGTCGGTCAGGGTGAATGTCGTGGTATCCTCCCAGAACCACTCCCTGTAAACATTAGATCTCGCAAATAAACTTAGAAATGGGGACGAAAGACGCAGGAGCACCGAGGAACCTAGTGGGGATCCCCACCATCCTCCACTAGCTGGAGGATGGAGGGAGATAGCCCTCAAGGCTATAAAAACTCGACTCCTTCGCCTTTCTAGCCATTCTATGCTCTCCTCTAGTCGCTGACCACTCACCTCACTCCTCCTCTCTCTCTCCCCTCAACCTAAAAGATCCCGGAATTTGTGACAGCCTCCAGTGTTGGAACCAACCGGGCACCGGGCACACGCATCCTAAAAGATCTTGTTGAATTGGTGACAGCCTTTAGTGTTGGAACCAGCCGGGCACAACCTCGCGTCCTAAAAGATCCCAGAGATAATGGTGACATCCTCTAGTGTTGGAACCAGGCTGGGCACATCCTCACGCAGCTAGTAGTGAATAAGCGCTATATATCATTCACTACAGTGAATAAAAGACTTTTTCAGGCCAACGTTTCGAGGATTTATACCCCATCCTCAGGGCTATCAACAAGAAGGAACAAAAAAGATATGTATCTTACAGGTTAATATGTATATTTTTTCCCCCTTTTTTTAGATAGCCCTGAGGATGGGGTATAAATACCTCGAAACGTTGGCTTGAAAAAGTCTTTTATTCACCCTGACCGACTATCAAGAACAAACCAATCTTGAAATTGAACATACATAATGATAACCCTAAAACCGTAAGAAAATTGAATGAACTGGTAGGGATAGGTTGTATCTTTTAAATGATGTTTGAAGGAACGGAGTTCATACTGTATTAATAAAATCGATACCTATCTACTTTACTTACAAATACTTCAGTGAATTCAAGGATGTTTCATGGAGTTATAATATTGACGTTACCACAGACAAGGGGGCCACGTGGTAGGGATGGGACATCGAAATCGATATTATCGAAACATCGATGTTTTACTTCGATATTCCGATTTTTCGCCATCAATGCCTCACATTCGATAACATTGATATATCGATGTTATGGTCCGATAATATCGGCAGAAAACACCTTTCAACCAGCTCTTGCGTCTTGGATCCCCTCCCCACTCTTGCTTGATCCACATGTTACTCCTTCTTCTTACAGGTCATAAAATACTCAAAAGTGCTCACTTCATCAATGACTTTATTTTCATTTTCAGAAATATTTGAGTAAAAAAAAAAAGAAACAGAAACATTTTATTCCGAATTCAGTCATTTACAAACTAAAAATAAAAAACATTCCAAATCTGAAATATATATGTACTTGATTAGAAAAATAACTCTTCGTCGAGTGACTGGAGGAAATCAAGTTTCTTCAGATTTTCTGCTTTCAGCCTATTGCGCTGGGGCGTCAAAATGTTGCCAGTTTCAGAAAACAAACGTTCTGAAGAGGGAAACGCGCAGAAGAGGGATATCGATATCGATCTCGAAAATATCAATGTTTTGGCTTGATAAAACATCGTTATCGATGCTGTCTACAAAATATCGACATCGACATCGATATCGATATTTTCTTTCGATGTCCCATCCCTACCACGTGGTCATATGGTGAGGGGGGTTTGAGTAGCAGGTCATTGACTTTACTGCATGTCAAAGGAGGAGTACGAAGGTCCATGGAGGAAGTACTCACACGTAGGTATTATTTTCTGTAGAGGCCGCAAAATGATATGTGGCATGAGGGAGGGGTGCGATACCTAGGGGCCATGGATTATAAAAGTGGTTTTGAATGGAAGGAGTAATAGGTAAATGGAGATAAGTACCTGGAACAATCAATCCTAAACTAGTACCATATCACTATAGTTACAGGAAAACATTGTATCAAGAGTCAAGTCGAACCTGTTATCATCTCATGACTGAGAGTTGTCGGCGAGGTCTTCTTCTAGATTAGCAGATTCAGATTCTAATCAGTCGCATCATAAAGCAACAAAGACTCCTTGCACAATAGGAACTTCGCGGAGTAGGTACCTAGTAGTAAGTTAATATCTCCTTATTTCATTCGTTTTCTTTCAATGAACGGAGGTTCCAAGAGGAAATCAGACAGATAATTGCGATATCAACTTTGATGAAATGAGATGAACTAATCCGGACTCCCTCCGCCACCCCGCACCGTAAATAATAATAACGACTCGACAAAACCCACTGGGCTTTGTTGGAGATGTCCCAGAGGGACCGATAAGAAATTTATTCATAAATAGGAAGGAGAGGAAGAAGAAAAAGAAGTTCTCATTTTCTTTAAAATGACGTCGAAGAAGAATAAGACGATGTGGAAGGGGGGGGGGGGGTTTGGTGGGGGATGATGAAAAGGAGGATGAATTATAGAGTACAAGCCCCATCTTAATCCCTCGGCAACGCCATCTGCGCCCCCCTCCTACCGCTCCCCGCGACTACCACTGGGTGGTCTTTTCTTCCAATTCACCCACCTAACGATTCATTATTACTGTGACAAAACAATAAGCATCTCGCTGACTCTCAGAGTGGAACTTGACAAGGAGAAGTAAGTGGATAACATTTAGGTACCTACGTCAGGAATCGCGTCGCCATCACAAATGCGCTGGGAATGAAGAATTTTCGTTGGCCACAGAGAACTTGAACCGATATCATGAAAACGCTGCAAAGTCCTTGTCACATGGGTTTATTATTCTATTGGATTTCTAGAGATTTTTGTTGGCTGTTAAATGTATTGTTTCTTTCATGTGGAATGATTGAAATAGCCATTTCTGATGATTTCCACCAATTTTGGCCCCCAAAACAGGAAATAGGTACGCTTTTTTTTTTAAGATCATCTTTGATCATTGGTAGTGGCATTTAATGGTCTTGATTCACCTGTTTACCCTTTTTCCAATGTTATTGTACACATTGATGGTGATTTCAGACAGTTTTTCAGGTTTTTGACTCATAAAAAACCAATTTTGGGAGCTGAACCTTTGGTAAAACCTCAATTTCCGCGTCTTTGGTCAAAATCGACTTCATAATCGGTCTTCTCGTCCTCAAAAACATGGAAACAGATACCTCAAAAGCTCATGTTACTAACATGTTGTTAAAACGCAAAAAGTACCTATTTTTATACACATTTTCACTCATAACACCCCTGGGTATATTCCGATCGGGCTGAAAAGTTTCGGGACACAACTAGGGCCCAAATGGAGCATGTGTGCGAAAGAACGACTTTTTTAGACCGAAAATGAGGCCTGTACACGTGATACGGCGTACGGCGTACGGACATTGCATTTTTGGAATCTACGCACCTTGAAACGGAAAAGAAAAAATTTTGAGGGGGTGTTATAAAAATTTTTTGCTGAGCGAATACATAGGTGTATTATTCACAGAATAATAAACCAATAGGTGCGCGAAGCGAACATACATGCATACGCCTGCCTCAGCTGAGTAGAAGAAGAAAAAACCACAGTCATGCAGCATGGCTATAAGAGCGAATTTTCGAAGAAATAACCACGTTCCTCAATCTTCAAAGTGCTCCAGTTTGAGAACGGAATGAGATATCGCAATTCTGATTTCACCATCGTGTTCAGCGTACAAAAACCTTTAAAATGAGGTGTCACTTGTCAGACTGTTTCATTTTGGGAATTTATGGGTAATTTTTCCCCCCTAAAACTCCCCAAAACTCCCCCTTAGAGTGACCCGATTCTGCCCATCTACGAACTTAGCCTGTCGATTGCCAAGACAGATTTTTCGTGCAAATTTGAACTTTTTATCTCAATTCTTTCGAGAGTTATCGTCTGGAATGACACATACATATATAAATATATATATAAATATATATATAAATATATAAATATATATATATATACATATAATTTTTGGTGTCTTTCGGCAGTGAATTCAGGATGGTCTGAAACGGATTTTGGTATAAAAATCTTTCGGAAATTCGAGTTTTAAAAATTTTGGACCGAGAACAATAGCTTCCTTTTCTTCGAAAATTCGCTAAAACGTTTATTTCAAAAAATCAAAATAATGTTATTCCACACCTCAGCTGAGTATATCTACCGAATGCATACACGGATGACATCAAGTGACGTCATAAATTTTTTAGAATTTTTAATAAAATTATTACAAATGTCCGGTGAAATCCTGGCAAAATACGTACTAACTCTGCTCAATCTGTTCTATGAAAACGCTGCAAATCCCTGCACAACGGCTTATTATTTTGTACAGAATACCCTTCTGTTACAGATCACAGCTCTTTGTGTAGATAACCCGTCTATATAATATAATATGTACTAGTCAATACACATGTTATGTAGATCGCAGACCCTCCGTAGGTTAGTACCTAACCCCGTACTCGTTACTAGGTACCTATCTAAATCACGAGTTAAATGTTGCTAAAATAATGCAGCCGATGACAAACAGTAACTAAAACGGCAAAAAGAAACGCAAAAATGAAGTTCTGAAGTGAAATTGTTGATGTGGAGTGAAAAATTTGCAAACGTACCTACCAACGAACTCCAGCCCCTTCTACGTAGATGGTATAATGAACCGTTGTGTAATAATTCACCCATCAATAATACTTCAACGTTTGTTCAAGTTTCACTACCTACCAACAAACTCCAAAAGAGCCATCATTCTCCAAATGAAATAATATTACAGAACAACCAACTCGACTTTATACTCTGTGAATATAATCAGGTGATCCCTAGCAATGATGTTATCTCGGGCCAATTCCCGATTGTTAGCGCGTCCCTGGTGATGACATTTGGCTAAATGTATACAATTCATTCACCCTGCTGTTGAAATACTCGTTACTATGTACCTACGTAAGTCACGAGTTAAATGTTGCTAAAATAATTCTGTCCATGACAAACAGTAACTAAAATGGCAAAAAGAAACACAAATAATGAAGTTCTGAAGGAAAATTGTTGATGTGGAGTGAAATAGATGCCCCTTCTGCGAAGATCACTGTTTTCTGTGGTCAAGTACAATGAACCGTTGTGTAATAACTTGACCATCAATAATACTTCAACGGTTGTTCCGAGTTGCAAAAGTACCTATCACCAAATCCAGACCCTTCTTGGTAGATGAACCGTTGTGTAATAATTTATCGTTGTGTAATAATTTACCGTTGTTTAATAATTTAACATTGTGTAACAATTTACCTATCAATAATACTTCAACGTTTGTTCAAGTTTCACAAGTACCTACCAACAAAATCCAATAGTCCATCACGTATCAAATGAAATAATATCGCAGAACAGCCAACTCGACTTCACACAGCCATCCTTGATAATAATCAGGTGCTCCCTAGTGATGATATCCGGGCCGGATTTATACCGTTTGATTCACGATCGTGTTGATGAAGCTTTTTGGTGCAAACGAACGGCTGGACGTACAATGCTCCGGGTGGTCTCAAAAAATTGTTTAGCTCAAGACAAATTTAATAACGTAAAAAACCCATACCCTTCTATCGGAAGTGTTCGAGCTACGGCGTTCTGAAAATTCCAACCCCTATTTTGAACCCCTTAGAAATGACTGACGGCAACGCCGAGCTTCGAGGACCAACTAGACCCCGAACGGAACCTATAACCCGAATTTCATCAATTTTTTTTTCATGGTAACTAAGAAAATTGGCCAGCACGGCGTACGGCGGACAGAAAGAAATTTTGTTATTGCATTTTCGGATTCTACATACCTTGAAACGTAAACCATCAAATTTTGAGGGGGGGGGGGGGGGGGTTAGAATTTTTTTTTCATGCTCGATTCCAATGGTTCATTATTGAAAATAATAAACCAATATGTGAAGAAAAGTACGTTGGTCTCATTCATCTATGTTCGGTGAACTCGCCCGCTTCACATCATTCAAACCCTCCTAATAAGCTGTCCGAATTAATTCTCTTTCAGAACAAACCATCAACTCGGCAACTCTCTCTAGGAGTTTGGTTGGCTGGTAAGGATCTCATCAAATCCAGTACGTAGGACCTCAAAGGCTTTCAGAGATTACCTACGTGGGTGTATGGAACAGCGTAGTCGCGTAGCCGGCTAACAGCTTTGTGAAACACCTTGCTCCAAAAATAACCAGTGACAGCTGCCTCACCGCCATAGCTATCCATCTCAATTTGAATGAAGCATTTAGCTGTAACCAACCTCTTTCAGTGCGTGCGTGCGTGCGCTGGTTCAGGTTTCACTAGTGAACACAATGATATCACCACTTTCCATTCTGGTTCGAGACATTGAGTTCGGTCGGATGGCATCGTGTCTAACTGAAGGAATAAATGAACTGATTGCCAAACGTTTGTGATAATTATACAGTAAATTATTAAATTTTAAATTTTTTAAATACGTACCTAATATACTATTAGTGAGTAGTTTAAGAGATATCAAGTTTTACAAAAACGCACTTGGATATGTACAATAATTATATTATTATCGGTAACTACATAACACTAACATTATTGAGAAAGTAATAAATTAATGCATTAGGTTGGTTGGCTGTGTCGGAAAGCCAAGGCTGTAGCCCGACACAGAGTTGCTTTATGAAAGATGTGATTTGATTAGTGGGTACCTACCTATGTTAATTTAAGCTGATCTTTCAACTTTAACTTGTTCATAGTAATGCCTATTGTCGTGGTACCCTTTTAGCCCACTCCAACGTAAATATGTTGAGATTTAACCAATAAATACCTACGAGAAAGACGAGCTGTGCGAGGCCTCGGTGGAAGCCCGGGAAGGGTCCCCCTCCATCGACTCCCAACGGCAGTTAATTGTCATTGGTAGACGGGGGATGAGGTGGAGGCACCTTTATAAGGCGCCCGGCTCGTCCAGCTCTTCATTCTACCGATCAGACTCCCACCAGCAACTTCTCTCTCACTTACCACGCGCCTCCCCCCTCAAACCTCTCCCTCGCATATTCATTGTGGTGAAAACCTGCCCGAAAAGATCCCACACTCATTGTGGTGAAAACCCTGGGGTGCTGGCACATTCACTATCACTCCCTGTGGTGAAAACCGCGGGGTGGTAACTATCCTCTAACACTTGCTGTGGTGAAAACCGCGGGGTGGTAGCAAACCTTGAAAGATTCCTTTAAGGGGCACATCCTCCTCTCTCCTGCGACTTAACAAACCCAATCTACCTTGCGCTCTCGACACCTATCTATTAGACACCTATCTCCTCTGAGCTCATCCACTATCAAGATTCTAATGGAAATGGTTTCTAAAAAAAACACTATTTGTAGCATGAAATAAATTTGTATTCATCGCAAATCAAAAGTTGTCAAAATTCAGTCTTTCTCACAGAAATCCCAGTCAGAAATTTGATATTTTATGTTCTTTTCCGTTTCATTAGACGATAATATTTTTTCTCCATATATGTATCATCGACAGCTGCTGTACAAATCATCCAAATTATTATAAAATTGAGGGGATATACTGGGAGTAGTCAAACTTGAAATCCGGTAGCGTTCCAAAAGAAAATCCAAAGGCGATATTAACTCGAAGATTTGCTCATTAGGCTGTGTTGGTTGATGGAAACTTTTTCTCATTCCGAAGCCGTCTCCTGTAACAAGTACTCAGAAAGGGTTGGAAAATCCTTGGATTTACAATAAATGAAGTCATTTATTGTAAAATGTTATAAATTGATAAAGGCTATAATTTAGACGGGCCAACTGTTACCATTGAGAGGATTGAAATATCCGCATTGAGAACAAATGTTATGACAGAGGAGTTTCGGGGTTGTAAAATGTTCTTGATATTTTCTCCCCTGAATAAGGCGGTGGGGTGGGGATGTTGAAGACTGCACTTCTGTTAATTCCACCCCGTCACCGCCACCCTTTAGAGATTTATAGTTTTCCCCGTATTGACTCCTTAGGGGCAGGACCGTCTATTAAACTCCTTTAAATGCTCCTTGGCCTCGGATCCCTCCATAAAGCTGGGAAGGGCTGCCGAAGATCTCATCAGGAGCTTGATATTAATCGTTTCGGGTTGGGGGAAGGATCTGAGGAAAAATTAGAAAGAGAGCGGGAAAGCCGGGGAGGGTATGCAAATGAAGAGGAGTTGAGGGCAGTTAGTTCCAGGGAAGCTGCCTGCGAGTCACAGCACGTACGAGGCAAAAGTTTGGGAAACTCTGAGGAAGTCTCTGCAAGAGGTTGTACATAAAGAATCTTAGTAGTCCAAATCTCGCTCTGCAGCAGTGAAGTATATCTAAATATTAATATTACTACTGAACCTACGAGTATATAATACAATATTTCAGGTAATACAAACTGAATGCAGTCGAACCTGTTACAGTGAACCTCTTTATGGGAAAGACATTTTGTGGGTCTTGCATTATTTGCAGGATAAAAACCTCTGACAAGAACTGTTTTACCTCTGTAATGCACGAGAAACTCGTTTTCGCTACTTTCCTTCCTGTTCCATCAGTAAGAAATATAGGAAGTTTCCTTCCTCTTTATAAGAAAAACATATGGTCTACGAGTAGTCCATGGAATACATGGCTCGGCCTTGGTACAGTGGGTGGACTTAGTGCTCCGTGTTCATAATACAAGTAGGTTTTGTAGGTCTCTAGGACAATTCGAAAGAGAGGATTTTTTTCAATTAACAAACCGGGCCATTGGAGAAATGAAGAAACGACAATCCCCGTATTAACAAGGTTTGAAAAATCTAAATATATTGAACACTAGGGACTAATGGACCAGAGTAAAGAAAGATGGTTTGTTTGAACCATTGGGTTGCGGGTTATGGCAGTTCAATGGTTTTCACGTTTTCGCATGCGCAGTCGCTAATACTAAAAGCGACAAAATTCATATGGGACTAACTAGGACCTAACCCCGAACTAACTTCAAAATTGGAGCCAATTTGGACCACTGGATTGTGAGTTATGGTGGTTCGCAGAAATGCTTCACGCACACCTTTATTTCGGGAGCTACATGACATCACACGTTGACAGACTTTTTGATCTTTAATGTGAACATTTTTGGGATTCCTGAACATACATCATAACAGTAGGTATTTTCGTTTCCTTCCGGGCAAACTGGCCAATTCTGACTTATCATCACTGAAATGTAGATATTTAGCTACCTACCTACCTCTAAATTATTAACGGGTGAAATATTCTCAACTAAATGGTAGATTTTCAGAATTTTAATTTTCAACACTACAATATGGATGATACTTGCCAGTATTACAGTTCCTTTGGTAATTATTTCGACTGTACAAAAGATTTATCCCAAAAATTTGCTGCTTTACACATTAACATCAGAAGCTACTATAAAAACTAAGATGAATTATTTGCTACTATCAGGAATAACATAGAGGTGGAGCCGCTATTGTCATGACAGAAGCTGGACTGGATTACAGGCCCATATCCCTGCTCAGCGTTTTGTGCAAGTTACTAGAGAAGTGGAAGTAGGTCAAAAACCAATTGACGGAATACTTGGGAGTTGGAGGTTCTTGTTTCCAACCAGTATGGCTTCCCATCGGGCACTGGAGTGGATGAAGATTTGTTTCACTTGATAAGGGGAAATATTAGTAACACTGGACATGGCGAAAGCCTTTGGTTCTGTGAGTAGGAGCAAATTGTTGGAAACCGTGTTCACTTATGAAATCAATAAAAATGAATTGTCCTGGTTCAGGAGCTATTTGGAAAACTGACGCCAGAGGGTGACCGTTGAGAAATGTTCGAGCACAGAAGAAGTAGTTTATTATGGCATGGTTCAAGGGAGCACGATCGGAACAATATATTTCTTGATGTTTATCAATAATATCAATCTTCCCACCAATGGCAAAACGTATTTATTTGCTGATGATTTGGCCCTATTGTGCTATGGAGGCTCATGGGATTCAGTTTTTCTCGCCTGCAATAATGAAATAGGCTTAATAATTAAGCCTATTAATTATGAATTATTAATAAATTGATCACCAACAATATCCTAAATATCTGTTATCCAAATTTCGCAAAGGGGAATAGCGTCAATTCACACACTCCCCACATAGATATCAAATACCATTTCGTTCGCGATTTGATCAAATTTCAAAATTTCAAATTGGAGTATATACCTACAGTGGACAACGCAGCTGATCTTCTGACGGAGGCATTACCACGGCAGAAGAATGAATTCTTCAAGAATATTTAACTGGAGGAGAGAAGGAGAGGCGAAGAAGAGTGAGAAGAAGAAGGCAGAGCCTGGGGGCCTATTCACTAAAAGAGATAGTGAAAATAGATTATCTATTTTGAAAATCTCGTGGGAGAGATAGTCTCCCTCGGGAGACAGTCTCTTCAAGTGTCTTCCAGGTTCGTCTATTTTACTCAGACGTTTTTACTCATGAATCGATAATATGTATAATATATTTTAATGAACAATCGACTTACATCTAAGAGATGAAAAAACATACATCAAAATGAACAATGTGGTAGTCGATGAACGAAGGATTATACAAACTCAATATCAAACAAACGATAAATCAGAAAGGGGCTCTCTCTTTCGAGAAGACACCTAATTAGGTGTCTCTCTGAAAGAGATAGAAAATGCCAAGATGGCCGCGAACTATAAAAATCTCTTCAGCCAAAAGAGAGAGTCAGACGAGAAGAGATGTCTCTTTGGCTTAGTGAATAGGCCCCCTGGTACACTCCACATGAAGATCATGTGATGAGGTTGTATCCATGGATGGATCGTATTGTTGTTAATGTCAAATGTTCATTACAACTTGTGATATCGTTGAGTTGTGTTGATGCTCAAGTAAAATTCAATGCATCTAAGTACATGCTATTCACCCGGTCCAGGGATAAAGAACCTTATTTCAAGTTGAAAATCCCGCCCTGCTGCTGTTGCTTCATCCCCAGGAGCTTAGTAGAGTTGAAGAATGTAGTAGGCAGGCACCTGGGATTCATTAGCGATAACGATCTCCGGTGGGAACCACATAATATTCAAGGGATGATGAAAAGATTAAGGAAATTCCTCCCAATTTTCCATCAATCACGCAATGTCATGAGTCTTGACTTTTTGATTCAGGTCTGCAGAGCTCTGATTCAGCCTGTTTTGAGCTATGGTATTATTGTCGGTCGTCCAAAAAGCTATCCTCAACGTGTTGTCTAGAAAAAGAAGCGCTATCCCACCTCTCCTGTTCCACCATATACCTGTTGTGGTGATAGGAAGATTGAGGTTAGGCCTGGATAGGTGAGGTGGAGATGGAGATGACTAGCATTCCGAACGGTTACACCGATGGCTAGGCCAGGAAGGTTTCCACCACTTCGAATGCTAGGAGGTTGAGATGGAGAGCGTGAGATGACTAGCATTCCGTACGGTTACACCTATGGCTGGGCCAGGAAGGTTTCCACCACTTCGAATGCTAGGAGGTTGAGATGGAGAGCGTGAGATGACTAGCATTCCGAACGGGTACACCTATGGCTGGGCCAGGAAGGTTACCACCACTTCGAATGCTAGGAGGTTGAGATGGAGAGCGTGAGATGACTAGCATTCCGAACGGTTACACCTATGGCTGGGCCAGGAAGGTTACCACCACTTCGAATGCTAGGAGGTTGAGATGGAGAGCGTGAGATGACTAGCATTCCGAACGTTTACACCTATGGCTGGGCCAGGAAGGTTACCACCACTTCGAATGCTATGAGGTTGAGATGGAGAGCGTGAGATGACTAGCATTCCGAACGTTTACACCTATGGCTGGGCCAGGAAGGTTACCACCACTTCGAATGCTATGAGGTTGAGATGGAGAGCGTGAGATGACTAGCATTCCGAACGGTTACACCTATGGCTGGGCCAGGAAGGTTTCCACCACTTCGAATGCTATGAGGTTGAGATGGAGAGCGTGAGATGACTAGCATTCCGAACGGTTACACCTATGGCTGGGCCAGGAAGGTTACCACCACTTCGAATGCTAGGAGGTTGAGATGGAGAGCGTGAGATGACTAGCATTCCGAACGTTTACACCTATGGCTGGGCCAGGAAGGTTGCCACCACTTCGAATGCTATGAGGTTGAGATGGAGAGCGTGAGATGACTAGCATTCCGAACGGTTACACCTATGGCTGGGCCAGGAAGGTTTCCACCACTTCGAATGCTGTGAGGTTGAGATGGAGAGCGTGAGATGACTAGCATTCCGAACGTTTACACCTATGGCTGGGCCAGGAAGGTTACCACCACTTCGAATGCTATGAGGTTGAGATGGAGAGCGTGAGATGACTAGCATTCCGAACGGTTACACCTATGGCTGGGCCAGGAAGGTTACCACCACTTCGAATGCTAGGAGGTTGAGATGGAGAGCGTGAGATGACTAGCATTCCGAACGTTTACACCTATGGCTGGGCCAGGAAGGTTACCACCACTTCGAATGCTAGGAGGTTGAGATGGAGAGTGTGAGATGACTAGCATTCCGAACGGTTACACCTATGGCTGGGCCAGGAAGGTTTCCACCACTTCGAATGCTATGAGGTTGAGATGGAGAGCGTGAGATGACTAGCATTCTGAACGGTTACACCTATGGCTGGGCCAGGAAGGTTTCCACCACTTCGAATGCTATGAGGTTGAGATGGAGAGCGTGAGATGACTAGCATTCTGAACGGTTACACCTATGGCTGGGCCAGGAAGGTTACCACCACTTCGAATGCTAGGAGGTTGAGATGGAGAGCGTGAGATGACTAGCATTCCGAACGGTTACACCTATGGCTGGGCCAGGAAGGTTTCCACCACTTCGAATGCTATGAGGTTGAGATGGAGAGCGTGAGATGACTAGCATTCCGAACGGTTACACCTATGGCTGGGCCAGGAAGGTTTCCACCACTTCGAATGCTATGAGGTTGAGATGGAGAGCGTGAGATGACTAGCATTCCGAACGTTTACACCTATGGCTGGGCCAGGAAGGTTACCACCACTTCGAATGCTAGGAGGTTGAGATGGAGAGCGTGAGATGACTAGCATTCCGAACGGTTACACCTATGGCTGGGCCAGGAAGGTTACCACCACTTCGAATGCTAGGAGGTTGAGATGGAGAGCGTGAGATGACTAGCATTCCAAACGTTTACACCTATGGCTGGGCCAGGAAGGTTACCACCACTTCGAATGCTATGAGGTTGAGATGGAGAGCGTGAGATGACTAGCATTCCAAACGGTTACACCTATGGCTGGGCCAGGAAGGTTTCCACCACTTCGAATGCTATGAGGTTGAGATGGAGAGCGTGAGATGACTAGCATTCTGAACGGTTACACCTATGGCTGGGCCAGGAAGGTTACCACCACTTCGAATGCTAGGAGGTTGAGATGGAGAGCGTGAGATGACTAGCATTCCGAACGGTTACACCTATGGCTGGGCCAGGAAGGTTGCCACCACTTCGAATGCTAGGAGGTTGTGCCCAGAAAAGTTCCACCACATCGGCGAGGCCGGAAAGGTTAGCTTCACTTCGGGATCTTTTATGGGAAAGGTTTGAGGAGGAAGGTAAGGTGAGATATATAAGTCATCAATTTGGGAGTGACCAGTAGAATGGCAACCCAGGTAAGGAGAGCGCATTATATACGAAACTTTCCACCCGCCCTTGGTCCTTTAATGGCCATTGGAGGAACGATGGAGGGAGCTGACCCATTTGCGCTCTCCGAGTCACGTAGGCCCGCCTTGGCTTTATTGGAAGCAATATAAAATGTGTACATTTGAGTGGTAAGGGCGTACCACGACACCTGTATTCACTCTAAATCAGCTATATATCAAGTGATATTTCCTATTTGACCGCAAACATGGCAACTGGTTTGACGCGAGAGATTTACGGACCACCACTGATACAGTGATAGCTGCCCCTAGGTCCAGACTGTTTTCTACAGGAAAACATATTGTCTGTAAACTTCTTGTATTGCTTCGCCATACTGACTGATATTTGGACGCCTTTAGCTTTTAGCAGAAACCCACATAAAAAGAGAGTTTTCTCTTGGTTAGTATCTGCGGGCTGTAGCTTAGAATGTTTGCTTGGTAAGCATCTACAAATGATAACGTTCTAGTTTGTTACATCTCACTTCTAACAGTTTGGCTGTTCTCGAGTCGTTTTTTGGTCCGGTGAATACGGGGTCGCTTGGGGAAGCCTAATCGATATCCCTTCTTAACCGGTGATAATCTCGCTGGTCTAGGAGGGGGACTCTCGAAGTCCACCACCACTGTCACACACTGTTGCGATACTTCACACCATATTTTTCATTTTTCATCATTATTCTATGTCCCAAAAATACCATGGAGTTCAATGTTAATTTCATTTATAAATCGCATTATCTGAGCTGGAGAACCTCCCCCCGCACGCCACAGAGCTCGGTGCAGTTTCCAGTTCTAGAGATACCTGCTTCTTATATTTTTAATTATATTTCAATGTTCAACACTGTATTTTTTCTGTCGGAAATATAATTATTTCTTTCTCTCTCTTTTCTTCCGAACTTTGATTAACCTGGACCTCCGGCGGAAGGCCCCTTCACTCGATTTCTGTCGCCTTCAATCAAGATACCAGCCACCGAGTTTCACCCCTATGACAGCCTCCCTAGTCGTATCTTTCCATAAACTTTTCCTGATTCCGATTTCCACTCGTTCACATCGGTCTCTGGAGGTTTGGTAGCGTGACGAGCCCGATCTCATCAGATTCGGTCATCGTGGATTTTAGGGGACTTTCCAGAACTGCAATCGGAGTTTTACTTTTAGGTCATGTTTATACATTTTCATAAATAGCTTTGAATTTTTCTTCATAGGTAAGGTACCTATTAGTCGAGAGTGATGGGGAGAGAATTTACGTTGCCAAGGTCGCGGATTTCATACGATTGTCGCAATCAGATTAATCAGGTCTGTGGGTCTGAACGAGCGAAAAAACGTTTAAATGTCTTACATGTTTTATTATTTTAATAATGAACCATTGGAATCGAGCATGGAAAAAAAAAATCCCCCCCCCCCCTCAAAATTTGGTGGTTTACGTTTCAAGGTATGTAGAATCCGAAAATGCCATAAAAAAATTTCTGTCTGTCCGCCGTACGCCGTACGGGCCACTTTTCTTAGTTATCATGAAGGAAAATTGATGAAATTCGGGTTATAGGTTCCGTTCGGGGTCTAGTTGGTCCTCGAAGCTCGGCGTTACTGTCAGTCATCTCTAAGGGGTTCAAAATATGGATTGAAATTTTCAGAACGCCGTATCTCGAAAACTTTCGACAGAAGGGTATGGGTTTTTTACGTTATTAAATTTGTCTTGAGCTAAACAATTTTTTGAGACCACCTCAAGCACTGTACGTCCAGCCGTTCGTGTGCACCAAAAAGCTTCGTCAACACGATCGTGAATCAAACTGTATAAATTCGGCCGGGATATCATCGCAAGGGAGCACCTGATTATAATCAAGGATGGCTGTATGAAGTCGAGTTGGTTGTTCTGCGATATTATTTCATTTGATAAGTGATGGACTATTGGATTTTGTTGGTAGTGTACTTCTGAAATTTGAACAATGAAGTAAGTATTACTGATGGGTAAATTATTACACAATGGTAAATTATTACACAACGGCAAATTATTGCAAAACGGTAAATTATTTCATAACGGTAAATTATTACACAACGGTAAATTATTACATAACTGTTCATCTACCAAGAAGGGGCTGTATTTTGTTGATCGGTACTTTTGCAACTTGAACAACCGTTGAAGTATTATTGATGGGAAACAACGGTTCATTGTACTTGACCACGAAGGTAGGTATTGACCACAGAAAACAGTGATCTACGCAGAAGGGGCATCTATTTCACTCCACATCAACAATTTTCCTTCAGAACTTCATTATTTGCGTTTCTTTTTGCCGTTTTAGTTACTGTTTGTCATCGACAGAATTATGTTAGCAACATGTAACTCGTGATTTAGATAGGCACCTACTTAGTAACGAGTACGGGGTTAGGTACTAACCTACTGAGGGTCTGCGATTCACATAATATGTATAGAATAGTAGGTACATATTATATTATATAGACGGGTTATCTGTACAGAGAGCTGTGTTCTGTAACAGAAGGGCATTCTGTACAAAATAATAAACCGTTGTGCAGGGATTTGCAGCGTTTTTTGACAACCTAATTGTGAAACAAAAGTTCAACGTCCCTCAATATTTGTTGGTTTACGCCTAAAAATCAATTGGGAAAAATTTGTACATCCCTGCAATTTTAGAAACTTTTCATAACCCTACATAGACATAAAGGGATGAGCTTTTCAAATCGCCACAGCTCGGAAAGTTTTAGGATTTACCTAACTAAGGGATGCGGTACAACGTACAAGAATTGTCCAGATCCGGAATATCTAGAAATCAGCGACTCGAAGAACACGCACGACCTGTCGCGCAGCGTTTGACGAGGGAAATTTTACCAGGAAGGTGAAGCGGTACCTAACGACACTTGACCGGCTTCCTTCCTTGTTCGCTCTGAGGCTCGGCTCGGCGATCCTGCGATCCACGAGCCGGCCCGGCGTCGTGGGCCCTGAAAACTTTCAACGGAGAAACCAGAACCCAACTCGGGTGAAATAAATGAATATAATATATGTGCCCATAATAATAAATAATTATGAAGTAGAAGAAATGCATTTATTTACAAAGAAACATGACAAAATAATTTATGCAATATTCGCCTACATAAAATAATAAGTAGGCTACCTAAAACCGAAATTACCCAGATTAATAAATGATCCAAAATTCAGGGATCGATTCTACAACTAATTTGCAACAACTTTTGTGCTATAACATTTTTTCCGAACCCCCATCAAATCCGACTTTTTGACCTTTAAATTTTTGTTCATGTTTTAGACCTTAAGTCATAAAAATGGCCGTAACTCCCTCAAGTTACGACGTAAATTCGAATTTGAAGATACCATTGTGTAGTGATTGAGGAGGAGACAGACGAGTCGATCGCTTGATTGAGAATGGTTAATTTATTGGTGGCCCTCGGCTCTTTTATATCCCCCTGACATGATCAGAGGGGGGTCGGGGGGTCCCCACTCTGAGATAATACATGTCTACACATAGTGTAGGTTGTGGAGGAGCAGCCGATCACAACACTGCTCCCCCCAGAATTTAAGTAACGTATTTAGTTAAATTTTGTTGTTCGTGCCGTTGCGGTAGGGATGTATAAAAAGTATCGATACTTCAAAATATCGATACTTTTGAGAAAAAGTATCGATACTTTTTGTTGCAATGTATCGGGATACTTTTTCTTTTTTCGCGGTATCGACACCGTTACTTTTTTCAAGGATCTTTTCTTACTTCCACGTTTCACAGAAGACTACAAAGCCTGATCGCTACCATGCCTGAAGTCCCACCATTTGTCAACAACCTTGACATAAAAATGGAGATGATCACTCATTCAACTGATACTGTCCGGCATCTAGTAGGACTGGAAACGTGAAACAACTCAACTGATACTGTGCACTTATGTCAGGCATAGAATTATTCTATGGTGGAACTGGAACACTGGAAGGGGAAGGTGCAAAACAACACAATCCATGAGGCCGGAACTTTTCTAATTTTGAGTTTGTAAAAAGTATCGATACTTGAATGTATCGATACTTTTTGAAAGTATCGGCCTGATCTTTTCGATACTTTTTAGAAATATCGATACGATATGTATCGATACATTTCGAAGTATCATACATCCCTACGTTGCGGTGGCGGTTGTCGGGCGTGGGAGGTGCGTGTGCTGGTTGCGGTGGTCCGTTGTGGCTGTCCGGGTCGTTGTCGTTGGGGGCGGTACGTTTGCGGCGTTTGAAGAGCCGGGATGTAGGTTGAGTGCGTGGGTGCGGCCCCGGCGGCTGATCGGGCGGGGCGTTGTTGCGGGCGCCAGGTTTAACCGCACAGGGTTTTCCCTATGGCTTGGGGTACATTCCATTTATTATTCTTTAGTATTGTTAGTATTAGTATTATAGGTACTTTGAATAATGTAATTATACTGACATTGATGTAAATACTACTGTCTATCGGAATAAAACAATTATTCATTCATTCATTCATTCATTCATTCATGGGGTGCGGCATTTTTGTGCTCGGGGGTCCCATGTGCGGCGGTAGAAACACTAGCCGTTCGTCGCGCGGCGTGTGGTCGGTCGTGGCTGCGTCGGCGGTCGCTGTTGTCGTCTGTTCGAATCACACGAACCTCTTCGGTGACGGTAGCCACTTGTGGAGGGGGGGGGGGGGAAGGGTATGAGGCGATCGGCGAGAGCAGCGAGTTTCGTAAGATCGGGTTCGTCGTGCGCCGCGAGGTGAAGGCGAAGGTTGTCGAGAAGGGCTCGCAGAAAAAGCTGCCGGTTGAGCGGGGTCGAGGTGTCGGCCGGTTGTGCTCTACGGGCGAGAACTGACGGTAGCTCGTCGTCGGAAGTCGGTTCGGAGTAAGGCGGTGAGCCGGGAGCCGTCGGACGGTGCGTGTGCGGCCAGAGGGCGAGTTTTCGATATCCAGTAGCTGTTGTCGTTCGATGATGCCAGCCGCTAGTAATTCGCCGAGACGGGCCGACGCTTTCGCGTTAAGGTCCGGTGATATTCGGCGAAATTTCGCGTGGCATGGAGGTCCCTTCGTGACGATGTGATGTTCTACGTGTTGCGGTGTGTCGGCCGGGAGGGCTCTACGGAGTCAGCGGGCGAGGACTGACGGATTCTCGTGCTCGGAAGTCGGTTGGGGTCGGTGTAGAGGTCCGCTTGTCGGGGCTCGAGGGCGAGGAAGGCGCGGGCGAATTTAGCATGCGGCGTCGTGAGTCAATGTGATCTCGAGTTGGGCGAATCAGACGTGCGGAAATGCGGGGTCGTACGGCCGGAGCTGGAGCGTTGATGTCGGTGGAGTTGTTTCTGCGGGTGTCGGTGGTGTCGGGTCCGTTTTTTCGTTCTCTTTGTAGGCGTCAGTCCCGGAGAGGTGTCGTCTGGAAGTGAGTCTCTCGCAGGCGTCCGTGAGCGTTATATAGGAAACGCGCGGTAGGGCGGTGAAGCGGGGAGTCGCTGCGGTCTCCGTTGACGCTGGCGTCGGGGTGGGGCGGCGCTGTGGGGCGGCGCTGTGGGGCGGCGCTGTGGGGCGTCGGAGTGGGGCGCGTGTGCCGGGCGTAGTGCTGTGGAGGTGGGGCTCGTCGCAGACGGTCGGCGGGCGCTGAGCGGCGTTGTTCGTCGTCGGAAGTCGCTGTCGTCGCACCGCGGTCGCAGACGGCGGGCGGAGGCTGTGCGCTGCGTGTCACCACTCGGGGTCACCAGTGTAGTGATTGAGGAGGAGACAGACGAGTCGATCGCTTGATTGAGAATGGTTCATTTATTGGTGGCACCTGGCTCTTTTATATCCCCCTGACATGATAAGAGGGGGGTCGGGGGTCCCCACTCTGAGATAATACATGTCTACACATAGTGTAAAACGGATGTGAAAGAGTTTTGGAATTATTTTAATTATTTGTACCTCCGCTATACCTAATGTAATGCATTACGGTTCCAAATCGGCATCTAGGCAGGATGTCATCGTGAGTTTGTTCACCGAGCACTTTTCAACTGTTTTTGATCCACCTACTGACACTGTTCTTGACGATGATACTTCACTTTCTACATTTCATCTTGGTTCACTTACCATCAACAGAGAAACGATTTCTCGTGAGATTTCTGCCTTGGATGCTAATAAGGGTGTGGGTCGGGATGGTATTCCACGGGGTCTTCTTAAGAATTGCAATGAAAGTATTTCTCTGCCCTTATTTTATCTCTTCAGCCGGTCCCTTGATCTCGGTATTGTTCCTTCTAAATGGAAATTGTCCTATGTAACACCCATTCCAAAGAAAGGTGACCCTTCTAATGTCGAGGAGTATCGCCCCATCTGCTCAATCTCTTCAATTCCCAAATTATTAGAAAAAATAATCGTTGACCGTATAAGACCTTTAATAACCAGTTATCTCACTTTGCATCAGCATGGGGTTTTGGCTAAAAGATCAACGGTAACTAATTTACTGAGTTTCCAACAATTCATATTTAAAGCTTTTGAGTTGGGCAGTCAGGTCGATTGTGTCTACACAGATTTCTCGAAATGTTTTGACAAGGTCCCTCATTCGCTATTGCTTAGCAAGATGAAATCTTTTGGGTTTTTCGGTCCACTACTAAAATGGTTTTCCAGCTACCTATCAGGCCGTTTCCAAATTGTTAACCTTAAATCTTCATTGTCTGCTCCGTTCGCTGCCACATCGGGAGTGCCGCAGGGTTCACACGTTGGCCCTTTTTGTTTTCTTATTTTTCTTAATGATATTGTATCGATTTTTCCAGATAATGTGTATTTTTCTCTTTTTGCTGATGATTTAAAAATTTATTCTATGGTGGGGTCAGGGTCTGATTGTTTGAATATTCAGAGCGCTCTCGATTCATTGTCGGCATGGTGTGTAAACAATAATTTGTTTATGAATGTTGATAAGTGTGCGGTCATAACCTTCGGTCGATCGGCCAACCAATTGTTGTTCGACTACACTTTTAATAGTGTGAGCTTAAACCGAGTAAACGAAATTAAAGACCTTGGTATAATCTTCGACTCGCGGTTGACATTCGTTTCTCATATTGACAGTGTTTGTATGAGGGCGATGAGGTCCTTGGGGTTTTTGAAACGACATACTAGGGATTTTACCGATGTCAAGGCTTTGGTCGCTCTGTACAATACACTTGTGCGTTCTGTGCTGGAGTATGGCTCGATCATCTGGTCCCCTTTCTATGCGAATGCGAGCGAACGGATTGAGCGTGTTCAGCGTGGTTTTGCGCGGTACGTTGCCTTTAAGCAGCGCATCGATTGGCATGGCTTTGATTATAGAAGTGTCCTTCGGCTTTGTGCCATTGACACTCTTGATCGGCGCCGCCAGATCGCGGACTTTGTGTTCATCTTCAGTTTGTTTCATAATAAGATTGACTGCCCCACCTGCTGCAAATGATTAATATTCATGCCCCCCTGCACCACACTAGAAGTAACGATTTATTTTATGTCCCGTCCTGTACCACTAATTATTTATTTAATAATCCCATTCTCAGAGCACAGCGAACCCTAAACCGTTTGGCAGCGGATGACGGTTTTGATTTGTTTAACGACTCTATTGGTCATCTGAAAAGATTGATTCGGAATAGCATTTAATTTAGTAACAATTCAATTCAAACTTTTTATTCACAGAAATGGTGTAAACAATGATAAACTTAATTGCAGAACAAATATTGCCCGTCTAAAGGCTAAAGCCCGAGGCGACGGGTCAAGAGCAGCTATTCAAACACCAGTAAGCACAATGAAAGAAAAATAGTATTTATTTATTTATTTATTTATTTATTTATTTATTTATTTACACATTAACGGGAGATACTCCCAATTACAATATATTAATCAATTAAATATGCACTGGCATGGAAGGGAATGAAAAAAAAAGGACAAAAATGAATTTAACGAACTCCTGCAACATTAAGAGAAGATAACTGAATCAAACCATTCAAGCTAAGTATCAAAATCAATATCGACAAAATATCTACACAACTTGCATTTAATACTATGGGGGCTATCCACAAATATATCCAAATCAGTCTGAATCGCGTTAAAGTCCCGCTGCATCCTGGTCATCGGGCGATTTCTGCCATAGTTCGTGCTTCTCATCGAGGGAAGGAACAAGTCAGCACTCCTCGTTTCGTAGCCAGGCACACGAAAATTCACCATCGATAGGACATCCGGAGCATCGATCAGCCCTTTAACCAGCTTAGCCAGAAAACATATATCGCAGATCTTCCGTCTATCCCTCAGAGAGTTCAGCCGATACATACGCCTCACAGACTGGTCAGAGAAGTCCTCAGTACTACCATATTTCCGGCAATGCTTATAGTGGAGCATCTTGAGGAACTTATGCTGGACTCTTTCCAGGGAATCAGCATATACTGCATAGCAGGGGTTCCACAAGACAGATCCAAACTCCAAACAGCTTCTGACCAGAGCCACGTACAAAATTTTTAGAGTCTCAGGCTTACGCAATGACTGTGACGATCTAGAGAGAAAACCCAACCTCTGTAAGGCACGTGAGACGATAGAGGAGATATGTGCTGAGAAGGTTAGTCTGGAATCATAGATTATTCCCAGGTCTCGAACCTCTGAGACTTTCTCCAAGTGGTGCCCAGCAATCGTATAGTCAAATCTGATTGGGTTCCTAGAGCGGGTGAAACTAACTGTGCAGCACTTTGAGACGTTCAAGGAAAGGCCATTGTCCAAGCAGTATGATGTCAGCCGGTCAATATTCTCCTGAAGCAACAATGCGTCATCCTCACCAGTTACCCTCCTGAATATTTTCAGATCGTCCGCGAACAGAAGAAACTGCACATCCTGAAAGACACTACCTACACTGTTAATGTACAGGATAAACAGTAGTGGACCAAGATGCGAACCCTGAGGTACACCAGATGTAACAGAAAAAGTGTAGGACCGGACTCCATTGACCATCACTTCCAATCGTCTACCCACGAGATAAGAGGCCATCCAACTCAGCAGGCTACCGACAACACCGAAGTCCCTCAACTTGGCCACCAGGCGATCCAGGTTGACTGTATCAAAGGCCCTACTGAAGTCCGTGTAGACTACATCCACCTGCAGACCCTGCTCAACTGCTTCACCCACATATTCATGGAAGAAAATCAAATTTGTTTCAACCGATCTCCCCCTATAAAATCCATGCTGACGAGGACTGATGATGCTGCGGAACAGAGGGGTGAGCTCATCGACAATCAGTGACTCAAAGATCTTCGGAATGGTAGATAGCTTGCATATGGCGCGGTAGTTAGAAACATCACATTTTTTCCCTTTCTTGTAGACGGGTACAATAAATCCAATCTTCCAGGCATCCGGGAATACACCACTTGACAGCGATTTGTTGAAGAGTCTAGTTAGTGGTTCAGCTAGAGCGTTCGAGCATAACCTCAACACAAGGGGTGGAACCCCATCAGGTCCAGCCCCCTTCCGCACATCCAACCCTTTCAGTTTAGTCAGGACCTTACTTTGATCAAGTGTAATACTCTCAATACAAAGATCAGCCATAGATGGTTCAATTTCCGAGTCAAGCTTGGCATCTGTGAAGATATCCGAAAAACTCCGTGCAAACGCATCAACAATACTCCTTGGGTCAGTCAATGTTGAAGAGCCAAAGACCATAGTGGAAGGGATCCCTTGATTTTTCTTCAGTGAGTCAACATAGTTCAAAAAGGGCCTAACATCGTTTTCAGAAATCAGAAACTCGAGCTCACATAAAAATTCAGTATAGCAAGACTGAGACATCTTTTTGCATTCAGCCCTTAGGCATGAGAAAATCTCATAGTCAACAAGCAGCTTGCTATCCTTATAAAGCGCATGCGCTTTTACTTTATCGAGAGTCAAGGAACATTAACATTATTAAATGAAACAATCTCAACCGCTATAAAATCAAAATCAAAACAAGCTAAAACAAACCAAAAAACATTCCATAGTTGAAAAGCAACGAAAAGATAGGAAATACAATATTACAATAATAAGAGGACGAGAGAACATTAACATACATAAATACTTTTCAAAATCAAGTTAGATTTCACGAGAGTCAGGGAAATCAGATAAGAAATCACTGCAGCCCTATACTTGGACTTAGAACTAGTAGACGGAGACTTGAGCTCCACACTCAATTTATTGTATAACACATGGAGAATATAATGAGGGCTCTTAGATGTCAAAACTAAGCGATTTAGAGGAGCTACAACTTTCCCTGCTGCTTTGAAACGGGTATTATGATCATGGACCGATGAGACGCTGATCAACGTAGGGACTTTATGGTAGAAAAGCAATAAAGTCTTCAAAAATAAATGACGCACAGAAAACAGCTTAGATACATTGAAAACAGATTCACTATCAAATAGTTTAGGCTTCCTATACATGATTTTAATAATTGATTTCTGTAAAATTAGAATTTTTTCCAGATTCGAAGGGTAGGTTCCTCCCCAGACGATTATTCCATATTGGAGAACCGACTGGACCAGACTATGGTATATGAGGCGGAGTTGAGAGAGTCCCAGCACGGGGCGGATGTTATAGAAAAGTGCTGGGAATTTTTTGAGACTTTCATACAAAAAACCAACATGAGCTTTCCAAGACAAATTTGAGTCTATCTGTATACCTAAATATTTAAAAGTATCTACTCTGCCCAGCTCCTCGCAATCACAATTTGTCGGGTCATCACAGAAATGAATTACAATGCTTTGCAGGAGATCAGATCTGGTAACATTTCCGAAGGTCATAAATTTGGTTTTACTAACATTCAAGGTTAAATAACTATAGCGAAGCCATTCATTCACCCTATTAATCCCCAGCTGAGCATTATCGAAAACAGTCTTCCAGTCACTACCCACAAACAGAATGGCCGCATCGTCAGCAAACAAAAACACCTTTTCATTCCGCAATACGCTAGCAATTTCGTTTATATAAATGAGGAAAAGGATCGGTCCGAGAGTACTACCCTGGATAACCCCATATGCAACACTCTTAGGGTCACTGATTGCGTCGCACGTCGACACCACCTGCGCCCGATTCGTCAAGTAGCTCTCAAACCACATGTAACTTGACCCTCTGATTCCGACCTCTTCCATACGTTTGAGCAAAATGGACCGGTCTATGCTGTCAAATGCTTTGGCCAAGTCCAAGAAGGCTACTATGGCTTTCCGGTTTTCATCCCTAACCCCATGAAGCTCTGATATCAGGGAAAACAAAGCATCGTTCACCCCCTTGTTTGGCCTAAAACCGAACTGCGAGTCAAACAAGACATTATTTGCCTCCAAGAACTTAGACAGGTTTAGTTTCACCCACCTTTCCAGTAGTTTAGATACCGAACTTAGCATTGAAATAGGCCTGTAGTTGGCTAAATTTGACTTTTCCCCTCCTTTGTGCAAAGCTACAACTTTGGCGATCTTAAATATTTCGGGAAAAGTCTTCGTGCGTATACTGAGATTGAGAACACACAGCAGAGGTTTTTCCTATGTATCTTTTAATTATATGCATTGGTATACCATCTACCCCTGGCGACGAAAATCCCCGCATACCTTTCACAAGGGCTCTTAGATCTTCACCATTCATTTCCGGTATTGTAAAGACTTCCGGAACAGTATGGACGGCCGGGAAGTTTGAACTGATATTTTTTCTGGAAATTCTCCTAGCCAGATCGGAACCTACCTGACTGAAATAACCATTCAATGAATCACAAGCCACTTTAGCCGCATCAGTTTTAGGAATGTTCATACTTTTACAAAGTTCGGCCACCAATGGACACTCATCAGACCCTTTCCTTCCCCTACCACTAGCCTCATTTATTACACCCCATATTTTCCTCATATCACCTTCTGCTCTTTCTATTTTTTGCTCGTAATACTGCTCCTTTGCCCGTCTGATAAGAGACTTCAGTTTATTTCTGAATTTTTTAACATAAGACCTTAGTTGTACATTAAAGGGTTGTCTTTGAAGGACCTTATTAAGCGCGTCTCGCTTCCGAATTGAAACGATCAAACCCCAAGTAATCCAGGGAGAAAGTTTCTTTACAGTTTTTTGGATAGGTTTCTCCACAGTAGCATCTTCCAAACACCTTCTGATCAATCCGACTAACCTGCTAGCAGAACAATAACACATATTTATTTTGTATAGTTTTTTTGATTACTTCTCTTTTTTGTCGTTTTTGTGTACTCTGTACGAGGCTGTGTTTTTTTCATCTGTTTTCTCTTTGTAATTGGGCGTTGCCCGTATATTTCTAAAATAAAATAAATAAAAATAAAATAGTGTAGGTTGTGGAGGAGCAGCCGATCACAACACATTGCAAAGAGCGTTGCATTTTCTTTCTTCTCAATACATGATCAAAAATGTTTACGAGAGCTGAGTGAGTAAAAAATCACGCCAAACTGAAAATGTTGTCAATTACAACTTTTTTGTTGAACTTGATAGTATTTTTGAACGCTATTTTTACCCATACCCAATCGCTCCTCTCTTCGGAAAAAACATCTGTAACTCAACAGCTTTCCAAGGGTGTGCTCAAATTTATTTTTATCTACATAATTTTTTGAGAAAATGGCGTTCGAATGAGGAAAAACTTGATACTGTTGAGCAAAATCGAGGGTTTCGCACGAATAATGATATTTTCAGGAATTGGAGAGGTATGGGGTGTAGCTGGTCGGCATTCCATTATTTTTTTTACGCTGAATCGAATGGTGACACTCCCGAGCCTCTCCAACGTATATGTTCTCCCGATCTCTTGAAATAGGTATACCTACCTGCCTACCTGACACCAAGTCTACACCTCATCGAACTAAGCGAAATAGAAATATGCTTCGGAATTATAGCGTGTATTTTTACAGCAGGTTCTCAAAGTGACCACCTCCTTGTTGACGACACATGCGAGCTCGTCGCAACACGTATGAGGTAGCGACTTGAATCTCGTGATGAGGTGTAGATTTGGTACAAAAAATTTTTTTTTGGTACAAACAAAATCCTGAAAAATATCATTATTCGTGCAAAACCCTCGATTTTGCTCAACAGTATCAAGTTTTTCCTCATTCGAACGCCATTTTCACAAAAAATTATGTAGATAAAAATAAAATTGAGCACACCCTTGGAAAGCTGTTGAGTTGCAGATGTTTTTTCCGAAGAGAGGAGCGATTGGGTATGGGTAAAAATAGCGTTCAAAAATACTATCAAGTTCAACAAAAAAGTTGTAATTGACAACATTTTCAGTTTGGCGTGATTTTTTACTCACTCAGCTCTCGTAAAAAATTTTGATTATGTATTGAGAAGAAAGAAAATTCAACGCTCTTTGCAATGGTATCTTCAAATTCGAATTTACGTCGTAACTTGAGGGCGTTACGGTCATTTTTATGACTCAAGGTCTAAAACATGAACAAAAATTTAAAGGTCAAAAAGTCGGATTTGACGGGGGTTTTGTAAAAAATGTTATTGCACAAAAGTTGTTGCAAATTAGTTGTAGAATCGATCCCTGAAGTTTGGAACATTAATTCTGGGACACCCTGTATATATTATAATAAATATTTATAATATATAGCCCTTGGTGCGTACGATTTGAATCGGTTGGTAACTAGGTTTGAGTACAAATAAAGCAGCGCGACCTTCGTAGAACAGGTGGGCATAGGCGGGCTGATAACAGATTAGAAAGATAGAAAGGCAAAAAATGCAATGCCGCTTCTCTCGCGACGTTTTTCATTTTCAGCGTCGTTGTGGACATTTCAAAGGCACGAGCTGAAGTATTGACCACAGAAAACGGTGTTCTACGCAGAAAGGCATCTATACAGGTAAATAATGACCTGTTGTGTAAGTTATTTGCAGTGTTTTAATTCAATTTTCGGCTTGTACGTGCCTTGAACAGGAAACCATCAAATTTTATGGTGGTGGGGGGGGGGGGGTAAACTTTTTTTTCATGCACGATTCATTATTGGTTCATTATTAAAAATAATAAACCAAAAGGCATGTTTTTGGGATTCACTTTCAACGTTTTATTCACGTTTTCGATCGTGTCACTGCTATAGCTAAAAATTCACATGAATTTGAGAACTTCATTAGAAAGAACGCTGGATTTCCTAGCAGATGCATACGGATTCCTATTTCCAACCCAGAATTAATAACCATATTTTGAGGTCAAGCATCAAATTTCATGATTCTGTATGACGAAATTCACGAGGAAGACCGGAAAAACATCCACAAACTTACATTTACACTGGCAGGTATTATTTTATTTTTTTTATTTTTTATTTTTTCCAATAGGATTCAGCTTATTCTTCGTAGAGATATTCCAGTTTCAAGGTTGGAAAACATGGTTTGAAACTGTAAAAATGAACATGTTCTAGGAAGAACATTAAAAATAAAAATAATGAATTAGGTACTCCCTATAAAATGCGGTTTTCGGAAAATGTTGTTACAAAGAAGTTGTTAGGAAGAAGAATTCGGTTCAACGTAACATTCTAGGTACCTAGTTGTTAGGGGAAGGTACCAGAAACCTGGGCTGTGGAGGCAGGAGTGACGTGAGAGACGAGTCATGTTGGCTGCTCGTGTTTAGGACTGGGGGCCTATTCACTAAGCAAAAGAGACATCTCTTTTTGGTCCGACTCTCTCTTTTGGCAGAGGAGATTTTTATAGTATCCATGACAGGGTTATTCATTAACTTCTAAAAGAGAGAGTTGGCGGCCATCTTGGGATTTTCTATCTCTTTCAGAGAGACGGCTAATAAGGTGTCTTTCCTCGAAGGAGAGAGTCTATTTCTCGTTTGCTTGTCAGTGATAAATCGTGTAATGTCCTCGTTCATCCACAACCACATCGGTAATTTTGATCTTGCGTCATAAAGGCCAGTCAATTTTCATTAAAAATATATACATATTATTGATTCATGAGTAAAAACGTCCAAATACGGGTTGAGGTAGGTACCTACCTACCTAAGAGTGGCAGTTCATTAGGTGTAGATAATAATACAAGCATTAAGCCCCCTAATTCGACTGTTTCTGTTTATAATTGAGACTTTTTTTTCAATTTCAACTTCTATTCGATTCATGAGTAGAAACGTCCAAGTATGGATTGAGGTAAGTAGGTACCCATTGAATAGGTATTACTAAGAAATGCGTTCATTATTAAGGAATTGAACAACCGGAGCACACACTTCATGGATACTATGGGATTTTCATGCATTAGGATCCGTATCTCTTTCTCAAGGTCACTGGAGCTATTCTGTAAAATAGACGAACCCCGGAGACATTGGAAGAGACTGTCTCCCGGTGAGGGGGGGGGGGGGGGGGGGGGTTCAAAATAGGTAATCTCTTTCCACTATCTATTTTAGTGAATAGGCCCCCTGAAGTTCAACTTCCATCTGTGCATCTGGATGAACTGGGGACCTATTCGCTAAGCAAAAGAGACATCTCTTTTTGGTCCGACTCTCTCTTTTGGAAGAAGAGATTTTATAGCATCCATGACATGGTTATTCCATAACTTCTCAAAGACAGAGTTGGCGGCCATCTTGGCATTTTTTACATCTTTCAGAGAGACAACTAATTAGGTGTATTTTCTCGAAAGAGAGAGTCTCTTTCTCATTTCTCGTTTGTTTGATAGTGATATTGTGTATCATCCTTCGCTCATCTGCTGCCATCTTGATGTGTGTTTGTTCATCTCTTATAGCTAAATCGATTATTCATTAAAAATATCGATTTATGAGTAAAAACGTCCAAGTATGGGTTGAGGTAGGCCACGGGAGCTATTCAGTAAAATAGACGAACCCGGGAGAGGGAGACTGTCTCTCCTGGGAGATTTTCAAAATAGATAATACCCACCAGAGTACGAAATAGGTTGACTATTATACATGATGTAATGGTAAAATGGAAGTAATACCAAATGGCAAATAATTGATTAACACCCCACCCAGGGGGCTGCAACAATATTAGTTTCAAAAATTCAACAATATTCTACATTCTGCATTTTAAACTGACTGTTGATAAACTTATAGCCCGTATAATAACAGTGACTGTTCGTGGAGAACCAATTTCGATCTTGTCGCCCTCGTTTAATTCCCATATTTCTCGTGATTCCTTTCAACAGGCTTCCATATTAAGACAGATGGGTAGCTCTGAAATTGGGAAAAGAAAATGCCCCTTAAAAATATATTAACATTAACGGGGGTGCAAACTGTGAGACTCGGCGGGCGGTAGACTTCCGCGTTTCCTTTTCCCATTTACGGACCCTTCATCAGTTGTTGTTCAGGGAGTTGGTTTTCCACGTGGGAACACGTGGCCTCGGCTCCATCCCTTTTCCTTCACTTCACCATCGCATTCCTCATAGCAGGTGTTATCAAGTAAATAGAGACTTCATTCCGTCTCCTGCATTATTCATCCCCTGGTTTCGGTTACATATTAGGAAACTGAATTTCGTTGGGCGATTGAAGCACATTCAACACAGGAGAAACACGACATAAAAACTCAGGTACTACCACCGTTATTTTTCACTTACACATCTACCAACCCTCTTACGTACAACACTTTTGTAGGCGTAGATTTCGTCAATTTGTGGGACCGACTTGATTTTGACGCAAGAAACTTCTTTTTTTTGGCACTGTGACAGATTGTAACAGTGCGGGTGGCCCCTCGAGAGTCCCCCTCCTAGACCAGTGAATCACCGGTTAAGAAGGGATATCGATTAGGCTTCCCCAAGCAACCCCGTCTTCACCGGACCAAAAAACTACTCGAGAACAGCCACACCGTCACACTCCTCCCCACATGACATACATCTGGGTAGCAGAAGTGTGAGAGGGAAAAGGGGGAATGAAAAGTAGTATGAAGTTCTGGTTCAGGAAACGACATCTTCAAGTCACTAACCTCCCCCGTGATGGTACTACCTCAATAATATTTACTGGGGAGAACAAAGCTCCTACATACGAGTATTGGCGGATAATGTTGTCAGAGGTTGTTGTCCAGTGAATTGTGCTCATCTGGGCAACCTCTATGTCAGAGGTTCCCAACCAGTGTGCCGCGAAATTTTACCGTCTTTTTTACTAGTATTTACTTTTTTAATTCGCCGTGATAAAATACTCCATTATTTTTTATTATCAACTCGTCTCTTTTAACACAAAATATACGTTTGTAAGTGCATTACAATTTTGTTTTCTTCATTTTCCTAATTAGTTTCCATAATGAGCACAGCATTAACTCAATGAATTATGTTAAAAAAAATTTTTAAAGAAAGTAACATAGTAAAAAAATCACATGACAATACATTATGATTATACTCATTATATTATGGAGATTATTTACCCAAGTGTGCCGTGGCTGAACGAGTTTTTAAAGTTAGTGTGCCTCAAGCTAAAAAAGGTTGGGAACCGCTGCTCTAGGTGATCAACCTCCATCGCTAGGATGGAACAACTATTAGGACTTGTAAACTGGGACACGGCTTCAATCGCTTTCAAATGAGCTCAGTATATTTTAATTATACTGACACTCTAAAGGGGGAAAATGGGGTGGGGAAGCCAAAAGATGTATGTATTATCAAAGGGACAGGTTGTTGGTAAGTGAAACCTTTGGGCTTATCCTTCTGGTAAGCCCACAAAATGTGGATGGAGTATGGTGAAGTGCTCAGCACATACTCGTACTACCGAACCACGCACTGCTACCATGTGACAGAGTGTGACAGTGGGGGTGGACCCTCGAGAGTCCTCCTCCTAGACCAGCGAGATTATCACCGGTTAAGATGGGATATCGATTAGGCTTCCACCCAGACCCCGTCACCACCGGACCAAAAAACTGCTCGAAAACAACTGTTACAGCACTTTTAGTGAGTTTTTCGGGATGTTACAAGTATATAGCGGTGTAGGTTTGATTTCTCTAACAGCAGGGTCTCGGAGAGGGTTTGAAATTTTCGAAAGGAAATCACTGATGAAAACTACTTGATTTTTAAAAGCACAGCGACTTCAGCACAATACATTCAGCGTTACCAAGGTAAAGCTGATACAATTCATATTTCCCATCTTTTGAATTATTTTCTCATTAATCAAGTTTTGATTAAGTTAGCAATCATTTGAAGAAATTCACGAATGCTTTTTTTCCCACTTCCCTTGAGACACTGACTAAGAACTAAATACCTAGTAAGTTCCTAAGTATTTCAAGTAAATGTCTGGATTCAAAACTTCTGATTCACTATCAAAAACTACTTCTACTAATAATCTTACCATACGTTCTGGAAGAGTCGGTCGTCACTAGTGGGTTGAGTATGGTAAGAAGGTATGGTAAGCTTACTTTTTACACTAGCGGAAATAACCCTTTAGATTTGTTACTATGTACTTCTACTAGTAATAAAAACTACGTCCTACCTAATTATTACTACTTGATGAAATTTTGATAGGTAAGTGACTTAATAAAATTCAAGTTTTTAACCTCCAAATTAATTTTCATACCGCATATTGCATACTTTTTAAAACATTTTCCCGCGTTCAGCTCCCAAAAACATGGTGAAATATAATTTTACATCACTCTGCAGTACAGTTAGTCACGTTACAAAGCATGTACGCATCCTCTACAACAACAAAATCCTATGTTTGCTAACTACACTTGGTGATGCGATGTCATCGACGGTTACCCGAGGATGAATTGAGCAATTTTGGTGGGTATTTAAATTCTCCTTTTTTGGCCAAATTCTGTAGAATAACGAAAATCAACACTTATTGATCATTTAATGAGGTGTTCACGTCGGGAAGACGACAGGCAGAAAGCGAGTGTGAAATTTTAATTTTTAATTTCAATTTTTTCAGATTTCAATTTTTTATTTTTTTATTTTAATTTCTCAGTCCACAATGGAAATGAGTATCAGGTAAATTGCCGAGTAGTTCAACTGAAAATCTCGTTTAGAGCGCTAGTGTATCACTACTATCAGAACCGCAATGGATGGATGGATGGAACCGCAAATTTATAAATACATTTAAAAGACATACATTTTTGTCAATTTACATTTGTGAATGATGCAGTACCCAAGGGCTATTCTGCCTAACGTAGGTGCAATAAAGTTTTTACTTAGGCAGGTGCCTACTTAATTAATTAAAAATTGTTCGGTACCAGTAGGAACCTGGTCCTACGTTGTCGGTGCACAGGACTATGGAGGAAATAGGAAAAGGTAGTTAGCAGAGAGTGTTGAAAGTCTATTAGTAGGGAGGTACCTACGGAGAAAGAACGGATGTCTAGTCAACAACAGCGATCTCCGAGTTTCAGTGACAACCTCGATTACGCTGTCTATCGGAAAACAGACTGCAGTTTGAGGGAAAGGGAGTAAAATCCAAAGATGATTGCTTTAAGGGGGAATAGCATTAAACGGAAAAAAATAAGTTAAAGTTGTTTGAATTTTAAAGAGGACGGGGGTTTCGTAGAAGAAGTCTGCGGGTATAAGATTAAAGACGCCCCTCCGAGCCGGGAAGGGGCATTGAATTCTCTGTGTAGACGTAACAAACTGCATTACAGACCGCCCTCTCGCTAAATATTCATGAGACCTCGAGAGGAGAGGGAAAAAACCTCTGGAGCTTCTAGACCCGAGGATTGGTAACACCAGGAGTAGTTTACACAGTTAAGACTGTGCGAACGGCTTGTTTGGTGGTTGACTGATTGTGTAAAAACTGGGTGGTGAGCCGTTGCGGTTGGGGATTTCACCGCATCGGGCTGCAGTTCTCAAATAATTTCTGAAATGAGAAGTGTGGATATAATAATTTTCGTAAGTGTTCTTGGTCTGTATTCGCTGAATACAAACCAAAGGACGCCGATTGCACCCTTTGTCATCTCCTTGTCATGTTTCCAATCGGGACAGAATTGTGGATTCAGAGGACAAAAAACGCTGCAAATTATTACACAACGGTTTATTATTTACCTGTATAGATGCCCCTTCTGCATAGGTCACTGTTTTCTGTGGTCTGTAATGGATGAGGGGTTTAACTACGCCGCCCATACAGCGTAGTTTCCCCCTCTCCATCCTCTAGAAAGGTAGGGAGGCAGTGTGACAGCTGCCCCCGGAGACAAATGGTTAGATTATAACGCGTTGCCTTCGAGAGTTGATGATTCGTTTCCGCGAATCAACCGCCCCTTCAGCCGCGTGTCAAAAAGATCGGGAAGAGCCAGATCCAAGATGGACGGGATTCCCATATACTGTCACACTCCTCCCCTTAAAAACATACTTCTTTGAAGAAGAAGTATGTGAAGTTAGACACCGGACTGAAAGTAGTATGGAGTTCTAATTCAGGAAGGGTCATCTGAAAAACTCCAAAGCTGATAGCTTCCATCGTAATGGTACTACTGAGAATTGTTACTGGTGGAGAACTTAGCTCCTATCAATATCACTTGGCGCACTTGGACAAAAAGGAAAAAAAAGTAGTTGTCAGAGGTTCTGGTTCAGGAAAGTTCATCTGAACAACCTCTAGGTGACTAACCCCCATCATAAGATGGAACAACTGGAATATAAATGAAAGTAGTTGTCAGAGGTTCTGGTTCAGGAAAGTTCATCTGAACAACCTCTGGGTGATTAACCCCCATCATAAGATGGAACAACTGGGAAAACAAGGGGAAAAATTACAAAAAATAGGCGTTGAACGCCAGGCATAACAGCCTTAAGAATAATATCATGAGGTTTGATATTATTAATAGTAGTAATCATGAGGTTGATAGTAATAATAATAATCATGAGGTTGATTTGATGAAAATAGAAAATCCAATGGCCGAAGTGTATATTGATAAACAAAGGGGTATTAAAAAGAGGATTCCTTCTGGAAAATCTCAGAGCTATTCCTTCTGGAAAAGCTCTCAAAAAGTGGAGGGGGTACCGAGGATAAAATCCAGCACATACTCACCAACCACGCTCTGCTACCATGTAATGGATGAGGGGTTTAACTACGCCGCCCATACAGCGTAGTTTCCCCCTCTCCATCCTCTAGAAAGGTAGGGAGGCAGTGTGACAGCTGCCCCTGGAGACAATGGTTAGATTATAACGCGATGCCTCCGAGAGTTGATGATTCGTTTCCGCGAATCAACCGCCCCTTCAGCCGCGTGTCAAAAAGATCGGGAAGAGCCAGCATCCAAGATGGACGGGATTCCCATATACCGTCACAAGTCACTACCTACATTCGAGCTCCCCCCAGGAAAGGTCTAAATCGAATCCTTGATTAGGTATTTGTAGTTATTCATGAAGCATAAGGTAAATAATAAACCGTTGTGTAATATAAGAAACCGTTGTGTAATAATTTACCAGTATAGCTGCCCCTTCTGCGTAATCACTGTTTTCTGTGGTCAATACCTGCACTCGAGCTCCCCCCCCCCCCCCCCCCCCCCCCAGGAAAGACCTAAATCGAGTGGGGGACGTACGTTTGACACACAGCGAAGGGAAAGTAAGTTTTACGATTGGCACACGAGTTTCGTTAGACACACAAAGGAGCGTGAATAGCTTCTCGGCCTGGAGATGGTCCTTTACCTTTGACACACGGTTGTTGATAGGTTGAGAGGTTTATCACGGCGAGTTGTTTGGCTCCTCAGTAACGACTCAGCTATGAACAACGACGGTCCCGTTTGTGTTGCCGGTGGTTCCAAAAGAGGAAACGATGTATTTTTCAGTCGGGGGTACAAATTTGTTTTTCAAAGACAGCTAAAGTGTGGAGAGGATAGGTGGCTATGTGCAGGAAGGCGCAAATTCAAGTGTAAGTGCTACTTAAGAACCTTAAATGGGAACATAGTGATGGCTAATGATAATCACGAACACGTAAGTGAGGATGACATTGGACAAGTACAGCTGAAAGCCGCAGTGAAACGTAAATCCTCAGATGACATTTCAACTCCTCCTAGGAAGGTAAGAGACTATTAATATTTCGTAAAGGGCCTGTGAGGTGTCTAATTCTATATAATTTTTCACGCTGAATCGCGTTCTATGTAATAGTTCGCGAGTTATTAGCATAAATATCTCTTAAATTCCTGACTGAGTGCTTTTATTTTATTTTATTCACAGATTGTCAGAAAAGCCATGATCGAAAATCCAGACTCCAGACCAAACGCCAGAGAAATAAGCAACTTGCAGCACGTTGCTTACCAAGTGAAAAGAAAACAAATAGGTGCTTTACCCGAGTCTCGCGATCAGTCTTTTGATATACTCAACAGCATCGTAGATACGAATACTGTACGGCGAGAACAATTTTTGCTACACGAGAACAAAGAAGTAGGGGTTATGATTTTTTCGTGTATTTCCAATCTGAAGTGTCTCAACAACGTGAGCAACCTCCTCGTGGTGTCCTCTGGGTAATGCTAAAAGCTCACCAAATAACCATTTTCATGTGTGAATGACTAATTTGTGTGGCAACAGTCTATCTCGACTTTTAGGAAAATTCGTGTGTCAAACGTAAGTTGTGTGTCAAACGCACAATGCAGTTTTCGCGAGGCCGTGTGCCAAGCGTAAGTTGTGTGTCAAACGTAAAATGCATACATCACAATATGGCACTTATTTTTGTGAAATAGGGCCCTAAAAAAATATGGCAATATGGCACTTATTTCTCTCAATATGGCACTTATTTTTCAACCCTCTCCGACCACCCCAGCTATTCTGAGACGATAATATCACAGCATACAAGTTACTTATGCTAAATAATTTATTTTATATACAAAGCTTTACATAAATAATTTATTATTATTATTATTATTATTTGGGTGGTCATCACCCGTGGGGGGTAAAAAGTGCCACGGGGTGACGCGAGTGGGGGGGTCCAAGGGCCTGTTCCCACCCGCAAGTGCATGTGGAGGGCTCAGTGGTCGGGAATAATAGCCTCCACCAAAAACTCCCTCGCCAGGCTATTATTATTATTATTATTATTATTATTATTATTATTATTAAATAACAACATCAGGTGTGCTGCAACGCTTTCCATCGAAAATCCCAGCCGTTTGAGGAAGTCCTCTCCACATCAGCTGATGTTGCCGGGGCGTATTTCATACAGAGGACATCAGCAGGTTCCCAGCCTTCCTTCAGAGTGGCTTCCTCACCAGACAGAGTGGCGACCCATGGAAGCACCCCATTCCGAAAGGGTTTGAGACATTAGTAATCCCTCTACACTAATGGCCTCAGGGTTCGAGAAACCTCATGTCATTCGGAAATTTTCACTTCAAATTTTTTTTTTAATTTTTTTTGAAGGATTCTGATTCCGTGATGATTCCGATCGGGCTGCAAAGTTTCGGCCCAACTCTGGTGGGAAACGCTTCAACCCACTTCGAATGACTGTCTATGATCACTAGCACATTTAATGGCCATGGGTTGGTCCTAGATAATAATCGATATGTAAACGAGACCAGGGGGCGGAAGGCCATTCCCATTGAATTAACTCTGATTTTGGGGGATTATCTTTCACTTTAGCACAGTTTTGGCAGCTAGCCAATAGATGTTCGATTTCACTATCTATGTATATGAGGCCACCATACATAAGCCCTTGCAAGCGCTTTATATTTAACAGTACCCATATGGGAAGAATGAAGCTGCTGCAGGACCGCCTGGCGTAACTTAGTTGGTACTATTAAACGATGGGGAAAACACGGTTGGGGAAGGGGGATCCTACACAGCGAGTAAACGCGACACTATTGGGCACGACGATGGAGCACGATTAGGCTCATGAAAACAACAACTATCGGGGACGTGAAATTCAGAATTCGATGATGAGCGCCTTGGGGCCGTGGACTCTGCGTGTTTCACCCTATATTCATTCGGTGCTTGTAGTTCTTCGTCAAATTCAGGCGGAAACCAATTTGAAGTTGTCAAGCATCAAGAGGGGGCGAAAAGGAGTACCAATTTAAAAAAAAAACCAAAAACAAGATAACACAGCTCATGACCTGTTGGGAAGAATTTTTGATCGACAGAAACACCATAGAGTACTTGAAGAAAGTCGGCCCACTGTCGGCTCACAACGTTGAGCATGAGGATATTGACGATTGAAAAAAAACAACGCACATACGTTTAATTATTTTTTGTTTAAATATTTTACGGTTAAATGTTTTTCAATTTTTGACGTTGTAATTAATTTTTTTAAGACTGAATTTTTATTAATATGGGTTTTATTAAATAAAAAAAAATAAGGGTAAAAATTCATTTCTTGTCCTCTTCCCCAATTGTGTCGAAACCTATAACCGCCCGTCCCCAATAGTGCTTTACAGGTTAGGCTGCCTTCCCCAATCGTGTTCTAAAATATTCCCCAATAGTAACCAGATTCCCCAATCGTGCTTCAACCTAAACGATATCCCCACAATAACACATTTTGGTTTATTATTTTCAATAATGAACCATTGGAATCGAGCATGAAAAAAAAAATTCTTACCCCCCCTCAAAATTTGATGGTTTACGTTTCAAGATATGTAGAATCCAAAACTGCAATAAAAATATTTCTGTCTGTCCGCCGTACGCCGTACGCCGTACGCCGTACGGGCCACTTTTCTTAGTTACCATGAAAAAAAATTGATGAAATTCGGGTTATAGGTTCCGTTCGGCGTCTAGTTGGTCCTCGAAGCTCGACGTTACTGTGAGTCATCTCTGAGGGGTTCAAAATAGGGGTTGAAATTTTCAAAACGCCTATACCATTTTTTTACGTAAATATTTTTACGGTTTTAAATAGTTCTTGAACTTGCGAGTTTTTTAAGACCATCCGGAGCATCTTACGTCCAGCCGTTCGTTCACAGTAAGGCCCCGAAGTTTGCACCGACAGGCATTTTCGACTCCAGTGTGAATGAAATTGTATACAATCCAAACCAAATCTCGTAACCAGAGACGCGCCCACAATAGGAATTTGTGAATACGGCCAATCATTGGTAGGGATCACCTGATTATATTGGCGGAGTATGAAGTCGAGTTGGTTGTTCTGTGATATTATTTAATTTGAAAAATGATGGCTCTATTGGAGTTTGTTGGTAGGTAGTGAAACTTGAACAAACGTTGAAGTATTATTGATGGGTAAATTATTACTACGGTAAATCATTACTCAACGGTAAATTATTACACAACGGTTCATTATACCATCTACGTAGAAGTTTGTTGGTAGGTACTTTCGCAACTTTTTTCACTCCTCATCAACAATTTCTTTTCAGAACTTCATTATGTGTGTTTCTTTTTGTTAGGTACTGTTTGTCATCGGCAGAATTATTTTAGCAACATTTAACTCGTGATTTAGGTAGGTACCTAGTAACGAGTACGGGGTTAGGTACCAACCTAAGGAGGGTCTGCGATCTACATAATATGTATAGAATAGTACATATCATATTATATAGACGGGTTATCTATACATAGAGCTGTGATCTGTAACAGAAGGGTATTCTATACAAAATAATAAACCGTTGTGCAGGGATTTGCAGCGTTTTTTCTACGTGCAATTCGTTTTGGTTTATTATTCTGTGAATAATACACCTATGTATTCGCTCAGCAAAAAATTTTTATAACACCCCCTCAAACTTTTTTCTTTTACGTTTCAAGGTGCATAGATTCCAAAAATGCAATGTCCGTCCGCCGTCCGCCGTACGCCGTCCGCCGTATCACGTGTACAGGCTTCATTTTCGGTCTAAAAAAGTCGTTCTTTCGCACACGTGCTCCATTTGGGCCATAGTTGTGTCCCGAAACTTTTCAGCCCGATCGGAATACACCCAGGGGTGTTATGAGTGAAAATATGTATAAAAATAGGTACTTTTTGCGTTTTAGCAACATGTTAGTAGCATGAGCATCTGAGATATCGTTTTCCATGTTTTTGGGGACGAGAAGACCGAATATGAAGTCGATTTTGACCAAAGACGCGGAAAATGAGGTTTTAACCAAAGGTTCAGCTCCCAAAATTGGTTTTTATGAGCCAAAAACCTGGAAAACTTTCTTAAATCACCATCAATGTGTATAATAACATTAGAAAAATTGTAAACCGGTGAATCAAGACCATTAAATGGCACTAGCAATGATCAAAGAAGATCTGAAAAAAAAAGCGTACTACCTATTTTATGTTTTGGGGGCCAAAATTGGTGGAAATCATCAGAAATAGCTATTTCAATCATTTCACATGAAAGAAACAATACATTTAACAGCCAACAAAAATCTCTAGAACTCCAATAGAATAATAAACCCATGTGACAAGGACTTTGCAGCGTTTTTTATGAGTGAAAAACCTGGGAAATCGTCTGAAATCACCATCAGTTTGAATAATAACCCTGGAAAAAGGATCAACACGTGGATCAAGACGATTAAATGGCACTACCAATGATCAAAGATAATTTGAAAAAAAAAGGGAGCCTACCTAATTCGTGTTTTGGGGGCCAAAATTGGAGAAACCCATTAGAAATAGCGGTTTCTCTCATCATCACACATGAAAGAAATAATAAATTAACAGCTAACACTTCTGTACGTATGTCCAATAGAATAATAAACCCATGTGACTTTGCAGCGTTTTTGAAATCTGTGCACCTTGAAACGTAAAAGAAAAAACGCTGCAAAGTCCTTGTCACATGGGTTTATTATTCTACTGGATGTTGGCTGTTCATTTATTGTTGCTTTTATGTTAAATAATTAAAATAGCTATTTCTGGTGGTTTCCACCAATTTTGCCCCCCCCCCCCCCCAAACTTGAATTAGGTACGCTCCTTTTTTTCAAATTATCTCTGATCATTGATAGTACCATTTAATCGCCTTGATCCACGTGTTGGCACTTTTCCTAGTGTTATTCTACAAATTGATGGTGATTTCAGACGATTTCCCAGGTTTTTCACTCATAAAAAATCAAATTTGGGAGCTGAACATCTGGTACAACCAAAAAAAAAAAAAAACACAGTCATGCAGCATGGCTATAAGAGCGAATTTTCGAAGTTTTCGGCATCTTCCTCCTCCGCCTAAAATTTTCTGAAAATTAATTTTCGGCCAATGTTTTCCCAACTTGATACCATACAAAATTAAAACAGGAGTAGTTTTACGCAAAGTAAAATTTGGGGTGGAAGGAGGGGGAGGGGGAAATCAAAAATGTTTTGAATACCAGAAGAGTAGGTATTGGGTACGTAACAAATTTTTTGTTCCATTTTTTGCCGAGTAACACCTCGGTTTGTAGATTTTCCAACGCTGAACACGATGGTGAAGTCAGAATTGCGATATCCCATTCCGTTATCAGATTAGAGCAGACGAACCAGGAAGAACATCTCAAGAAATAACCACGTTCCTTCATCTTCAAAGTGCTCCAGTTTGAGAATGGAATGAGATATCGCAATTCTGATTTCACCATCGTGTTCAGCGTACAAAAACCTTTAAAATGAGGTGTCACTTGTCAGACTTTTTCATTTTGGGAATTTATGGGTAATTTTCCCCCCCTAAAACTCCCCAAAACTCCCCCTTAGGGTGACCCGATTCTGCCCATCTTCGAACTTAGCCTGTCGATTGCCAAGACAGATTTTTCGTGCAAATTTGAACTTTTTATCTCAATTCTTTCGAGAGTTATCGTCTGGAATGACACATACATATATAAATATATATATAAATATATAAATATATATATAAATATATAAATATATAAATATATAAATATATATATATATATACATATAATTTTTGGTGTCTTTCGGCAGGGAATTCAGGATGGTCTGAAACGGATTTTGGTATAAAAATCTTTCGGAAATTCGAGTTTTAAAAATTTTGGACCGAGAACAATAGCTTCCTTTTCTTCGAAAATTCGCTAAAAAGGAGCGTACCTACCTAATCTAAGTTTTTGGGGCCAAAATTGGTGGAAACCATCAGAAATAGCTATTTCAATTATTTTACATGAAAGCAACAATAAATTAAAAGCCAATATTTCTGTAGGTATGTCCAGTAGAATAATAAACCCATGTGACAAGGACTTTGCAGCGTTTTTGGAATCTACTCACCTTGAAACGGAAAAGAAAAAATTTTGAGGGGGTGTTATAAAATTTTTTTGCTGAGCGAATAAATAGGTAGGTGTATTATTCACAGAATAATGAACCGAAAGCTAGTGATAGGCAAGCTATAGGGACAATAGGTACAGGTACTACAGGTTGTATAGGAGCAGGTAGGTCTGTTCGGAATCGGCCCAAAATTTCCTGTTGGTTGGTCCGTCTGGAGAGGGTACCAGGACAGAGGAGCATAAACTACACTGTTGTCGGAAATTCCCCTTCTCCACCCCCCCCACCCCTGAATTTCCCCGTCTTCTGGAGGGGAGGCAGTGGGCAGCTGTCCCTGACATGATGATGGGGGTGGAGGGGGGGGGGGGACCGATTGGTTCTGTTCATCGAACAAAAGTGCAGGTGCGAGCAGGAAATACGCCAACTCTGCTGCAATGCAGGGCGGCTTCGTTTCTTTCCACGTCAAGGGACGGGGGGACCTCGCTCGCCTCCCAGGACGAGGACGAACGTCGAGGCGCGGGGGGCTCCGTCTACCATGAAATTGATAAAGTTAGGACGACGGGTCCTTTACAACAAGTTGTGGAGGGGAAAAAAGGAATGAGGAGGGGAATTGGGGGAGATGCGATTTCTCAAGCCTACCACATAAATTATACGAGTCCTAACCTCCCCACCCCCCCTCCCTTCAGCATCAGCTCTCGTCGATCTCCTCTGCGCACATTCCACAACGATTCCTGACAAAGAAGTGCGAGAACTCACTGGCACTTATTGGAACTTGTAAATTTAAGCGAGTAGGTAGGCACGCTTAGATTTAATATCAGCAACATGAACTACGATCACTAACGCGCACGACCCCCTCCACCACGATAAGGTAAGACCGAAAAAACGCTGCAAGTCCTTGTCACATGGGTACATTATTCTATTGGACATACCTACAGAAATGTTGGCTGTTCATTTATTGTTTCTTTCATGTGAAATAATTGAAACAGATATTTCTAATGGTTTCCACCAGTGGCCCCCAAAACACGAATTAGCTACGCCCCTTTTTTTTCAAATTATCTTTGATCATTGGTAGTGCCATTTAATCGTCTTGATCCACGTATCGGCACTTTTTCTAGTGTTATTATACAAACTGATGGTGATTTCAGACGATTTCCCGGTTTTTGAGTCATAAAAATTCAATTTTGGGAGCTGAACATCTGGTAGAACCTCAATTTTCCACTCTTTGGTCAGAATGGACTTCATATTCGGTCTTCTCGTCCCCAAAAACATGGAAAACGATACCTCAAAAGCTCATGTTACCAACATGTTACTGAAACACAAAAAGTACCTATTTTTACACACATTTTCACTCATAACACCCCTGGGTATATTCCGATTGGGCTGAAAAGTTTCGGGACACAACTAGGGCCCAAATGGAGCATGTGTGCGAAAGAACGATTTTTTTAGACCGAAAATGAAGCCGGTACACGTGATACGGCGGACGGCGTACGGCGGACGGACATTGCGTTTTGGTTTATTATTCCGTGAATAATACACCTATGTATTCGCTCAGCAAAAAATTTTTATAACACCCCCTCAAAATTTTTTCTTTTCCGTTTCAAGGTGCGTAGATTCCAAAAATGCAATGTCCGTCCGCCGTACGCCGCCCGCCGTCCGCCGTATCACGTGTACCGGCTTCATTTTCGGTCTAAAAAAATCGTTCTTTCGCACACATGCTCCATTTGGGCCCTAGTTGTGTCCCGAAACTTTTCAGCCCGATCGGAATATACCCAGGGATGTTATTAGTGAAAATGTGTATAAAAATAGGTACTTTTTGCGTTTTAGTAACATGTTGGTAACATGAGCTTTTAAGGTATCGTTTTTCATGTTTTTGGGGACGAGAAGACCGAATATGAAGTCGGTTTTGACTAAAGAGTAGAAAATTGAGGTTCTACCAGATGTTCAGCTCCCGAAATTGAATTTTTATGAGCTAAAAACCTGCGAAATCGTCTGAAATCACCATCAATTTGTAGAATAACACTGGAAAAAGTGTCAACAGGTGGATCAAGACGATTAAATGGTACTATCAATGATCAAAGATAATTTATTAAAAAAAAAAAGAAGGAGCGTACCTTATTCGTGTTTTGGGGGCCAAAATTGGTGGAAACCACCAGAAATAGGTATTTCAATTATTTTATATGAAAGAAACAATAAATAAACAGCCAACATCTCTGTAGGTATATCCAATAGAATAATAAACCCATGTGACAAGGACTTTGCAGCGTTTTTGGAATCTAAGCACCCTGAAACGGAAAAGAAAAAATTTTGAGGGGGTGTTATAAAAAATTTTTGCTGAGCGAATACATAGGTGTAGGTATTATTCACAGAATAATGAACCAAAACGATGCAGTCCTTGTCGCATGGGCTTATTATTCTACTGGACATACCTACAGAATGTTGGCAGTTCAGTTGTTTCTGTCATGTACAATAATTGATATAATAATTTTTGATGGTTTCCACCAGCTTTGGCTCCCGAAAAGAGGATTCACCTGCTGATATTAATTCTAGTGTTATTATTGTCACATAAAAAATGAATTTTGGGAGCTGAACCTTCGTTATAACCTCAATTCTTCACTCTTTGGTCAAAATCAACTTCATTTTCGGTCTTCTAACCCTAAAAAAACATGGAAAACGATACCTCACACGGCCATGTTCACTAAAACCTTTAAAAAAAACCCTATTTTTACAACCATCCCCCCCCCCCCCCCCCCCATAACACTTTTGGATGTATTCAGATCGGGATGCCGAGCTTCGGAGCGCAACTAGGGCCCAAATGTGTTCCCAAATGGGGGACCTAAACTGTGTGCTGAAAAACTACGATTTTAGACAACGATTTAACATAAATATGTATAAGACTAAAACTTCGTTAGAACCTCAATTTTCCACTCTTTGGTCAAAATCGACTTCATATTCGGTCTCCTCGTCTTAAAAAAAAAAACATGGAAAACGATAACTCACAAGTTCATGTTACTAAAAACACATCAAAAAACCCTATTTTTACACCCATTTTTCACCCATTAGGTTTCGTCATTCATTCATTAAATTTGCTTTCCAGAACATAAACACACCAGATCTTCAGACCAGAAATCTTTGGCTACTCCTCAACGGCACAAATGCGATTATCGAAATCAATTCCTTGCATACTGAACTAAGTAATAAGCTCTTAAAGCTGGTAGTGATAGGAAAACCATCCATAGGGGATGTATGAGCGGTTATGGTGGGTGCGGTGTGGATCTGCACTAAGCGAGCTGACTGGGTAGATACTGCTGTACGTCCTACATATATAATATAGGATGTGCACACGTGTGTGAAAGTGTGCTGTTATGATAGGTGACACCTTGATATTTCATAAATACGTATATTGAACCAGGTTCATGAACATTCGGTAGAACGCAGCAATAAATAGCCAGAAAATAGGTTTATTTATTTATTCACTCTAACAATACCTCCAGATTCAAGTTACAAACGCTTGCTCGTATTTTACAACACAGTAAATAAAGCAAATGATTCAGCGGTTGAGAGCTGACAAAGTAGGGAAGACCAAACTGAGGCAAGTTTCAAAATGAGAAATCAATCAATTCTCCACGTGACTCAACTTTGAAAACACCGCAAAACTGCGTTCGATGCAGGGGTTGAGGTGAATTTTTCGAATTTTCCTACAATGCAATGGTGTGCTTTAAAAATATGGAAAGTAGGTAGGGGCCTAGCTAAAAATACTGCAAATCCCTACACAACGGTTTATTATTTTGTATAGAACAACCTTCTGTTACAGATCACAGCTCTCTGTCTAGAACACCCTTCTGTTACATATCAAAGCTCTCTGTACAGAAAACCCTTCTGTTACATATCACAGCTCTCTGTATAGATAACCTTTCTGTATAGATCACAGCCCCTCCGCAGTTTAGTACCTACTCGCCACTACAAATTAATATCATGCGTTGAATGTTCATGCAGTAGCTAAAATGGCAAAAAGAAACACAAAAAATGTACTTCTGAAGGGAAATTGGGATGTGAAGTGAAAAATATTCGGTCCCGTTACGGGATACGAACCTCTGATTCTAAGTGTCAGAGCCCAACGCCTAGATCACTCCGCTACAGCGGCCACCTGGCCGAGAGATCACTGATGTGCGCTCTCAACCCAGCTTCACATAAAAACTGAATTCGGGAAAATTTTATAGCAAATTTTATGGCGACATCGTAGAATGCTCCAGATGGTCCAAAAATTCAGAAAAAACCGGACTATTTAAAAATGCAGGAAAACCCGCACCTCAAAATAAAATTTTCCGAGATAGGGATACTCTGGATATTTAAACCCATATTTTTCGCCCTTACAGTTGAGTGACAGTAACGCCGAGCTTCGAGGACCAACTAGAGCCCAAACGGGACCCATATACCAAACTTCGTGAACTATGGTTCATGGGAACTAAGGAAAACGCTGCAAAATCCTTGCTCATGGGTTTACTATTCTACAAATGTTGGCTGTTCATTAATCATTTCTTTCATATGCAATAATTGAAATAGCAATTTTTGATGGTTTCCACCAATTTTGTCCCCCAAAAACACGAATTAGGGTCCTTTTTTTACAAAACATCTTGGATCACCGCTAGTGATCATTTATTTGTCTTGATTCACCTGTTAATCTAGTGTTATTATGCAAATTCATGGTGATTTCAGATATTTTCCCAGTTTTTCGACTCACAAAAAACCATTTTTGGCAGCTGAACCTTCGTTATAACCTCAATTCTTCGCTCTTTTGTCAAAATCAACTTCATATTCGATCTTCTCGCCCTAAAAAACATGGAAAACGATACGTCATGTTCACTAAAACCTAAACAAAACCTCGAAAAACTCTACTTTTACACCCATTTTTGACTCTAATATTTTGACTTTGAATACAACCCTGGGTGTATTCCGGTCAGGCTGCCAAGCTTCGGAGCACAACTAGGGCCCAAATCTGTTTCCAAATGGGGACCCAGAATGTGTGCGGAAGAACGACTATTTTATATAGACCAAAATTAAGGCAAAAACTTCGTCAGAACCTATTTTGAACTCTGGTCAAAATCGACTTCATATTCGGTCTCCTCGTCCTACAAAAACGTGGAATACGATACCTCACAAGCTCATGTTACTAAAATACCAAAAAACCCTATTTTTACACCCATTTTACACCCATAACACCCCTGGGTATATTCCGATCGGGCTGCAAAGTTTCGGGAGACAACTAGGGCCCAAATGGAGCCTGTGTGCGAAAGAACGACTTTTTTAGACTGAAAATAAAGTAGATATGGATGATAAGGATTTGGATTCTACGCACCTTGAAACGTAAAAGAAAAATTTTGAGGGGGTATTACAAAAATTTGTTGCTGAGCGAATACATAGGCGTACTATTCACAGAATAATCAACCAAAAGGCGCTAACGGCGGATGGACGGAAATATTTTTATTCGATATTCGTATGTCCCTTGAAAAATGAAACTTTGAGTGGGGGAGGGGGGGGGGTTAAATTTTTTTTTTCATGGTCGATTCCAAAGGTTTATTAGGTATTGAAAATAATAAACCTAAACGCCTCAAAAGCTTCGACAGGTCTTCCCTTCAGCTGTCTGTATATAACTCACCAAGTTGTTCCCTTAGAGAAAGACTGGGCTGTTGTCTGGGGGGCTCAATAAACTGAGTTGCCAAGTTATTCGACTAGTGCTTGCCTCTCCCCTGAGCTCTCGAATGCTAAGCCCAATAGTTCGAGACAGAACTGGATGCCGCAATGAACGGGATGAGAACCAATTCGAACTGAGTCTATCCGAAAGCTTGCCGAGATTCATAACTGATGACCTGAATGCAACGGATCGAAAGTTCGAAATAAAGCAAAAGTCCAGAACTTTTACTGCCTTCCTATCGGCTCCAGAATAACTTTCCCAACAACCACCTGTGAATTCTGGCAGTCGGAATTCACAAAAGCATTCATTACGGACGGTATTATGAAAAACGATGCCAAGTCCTTGTCACATGGGTTCATTATTCTATTGGACATACCTACAGCAATGCTGGCTGTTCGTTTGTTTCTTTCGTATGCAATAATTGAAATAGCTGTTTTTGTTGGTTTCCACCAAGTATGGCCCCCAAAAACTCGAATTAGACTCATAAAAAATGAATTTCGGGAGCTGAACCTTTGATAAAACCTTAGTTCTTCACTCTTTAGTTCTTCACTCTTTGGTCAAAATCAACTTCATATTCGGTCTTCTCGCCTTAAAAAACATGGAAAACGATATCTCACAAGCTCATGTTCACTAACACCTCAAAAAAACCCTCGAAAACCCTATTTGTCACCCATAACACCCCTGGGTATATTCCGATCGGGCTGTGTGCGAAAGAACGAATTTTTTAGACCGAAATTAAAGTAGATATGCACGATACGGCGGACGGACATTGCATTTTTGGAATCTACGCACCTTGAAACGTAAAAGAAAACATTTTGAGGATGTGTTATAACAATTTTTTGCTGAGCGAATACATAGGTGTATTATTCATAGAATAATAACCAAAACGCTATACGACGTGGGGTTTCGTTTTGTATCATAAATGTATACAGAGCTGAGAAAATAAGTCACAAAATTACTCCACTGTCACACTTATTATATTCAAATAATTTCAAGAGTGGCACTGGAAATTCCGTAAATTAGGTAGGTAGGTACCTCGTTGTATTGAGCTTTTTTGGCCGCATAAATTATCAAATAAATCAATGAACTATATCACAATTTCAAATAACAGAGTGACAACCACAGTTGATGAGAGTCCCAGGACGAGATACAGCATAAGGGAATACTTCGGGTTGAATGCAACTACGTCGGTAACTGATGAGGAAGTCATTTATCAGCGAGTGGCACCAGAGAGCAGGTCAGGGAGAGCAAACGACGTCAGCGAGATCGTTTGCTAAATCTCTGATGTACTCGTGAGCTTCGCAGTGTTTGAGCGTGACGGGGTTGATGGAATCTGCGCCGAGATGAGCACCGGCTAGAGCGCCTGCCATGCTGGCGATTGTGTCAGTGTCGCCACCAAGGGCAATGGCAAACTGTACAACACGTCTAAAAGTGTTGTCTGTCTACAACAAAACAAAACAAAAAAAATAAATGTGGTTCCTACAGTTGTGTTTCCTACAGTTGTGTAGGACAGGGACAGGAGGAACCTACAGCTAATAACCCCACGAGAATGAACCACAGCGAGCGCTAGATGAAAGAGAGGTGAGGTGTGTGTGAAGGAGTAGTTGTACGTTCGAGTGTGATCGGTCTAATGACGAGCGGGCTAGAAGGGCTGTTTATAAAGGCGCCTTTCCACCCGTCCCTCGTCCACAATCAGCCCTTATGACCGCTGAGGGCGGTTGGCAGTTGAAGGAGGGAACCCTTCTCCCTTGGCGTCCCCTGGCTCGTCGTTACCTTCGTTTATTTGGTAAAATCTGTTTATATTACATAGGACTGTAGAGATTTAAGGGGACCTAAACAATAATAATAATAATAATAAATAAGTAAATAAGATTCTCAACGGATAACTTGAATTGTTTTTCAAGATACCTGATGTACCTAACATTCACTTTTAAGATTCGGCGATGGTCGAGTAAATATAATTAAAATGAGCATAGTCAAAATTCGTTATTCACAAACTTGGTTCAACTGGTATACGTGCAGAGTTAGGTGTGAGTATACACAGGTAATTGACAACGAAACTGCTCATTATACAACAGAATTACAGTACAAACTCAACTGTCTCTCAAGAAGGCATATTTTAGCAAATTTTCCGAGGAAATTGAGCCACTGCAATGAATCCTAAATTTTAGAGCATGAGTTTTTGAAATATGTTTTGTTTCTTCCCCGTTTCCAGAGCATTCTGGATTCCATTATTAGATTTCAACAAAAACTTATAAATACGTATTTATTTATGTGTCATTTCAGACGATATCGGATCTTGGATATGATTGCAAATGATTTTAATGGTAACTGACAGGATATTTTCGAAGACGAGAAACTGTCAAAAACAAAAAGTGGGACAAATTTGCATTTTGCTGGTCAAAAATGGCTAGAAATCACCCGAAATTCATGTACAATTAATTACCAAAAGTGGTACAGAATGGTGGCTCGGGACAAAAAAAAAAACAAAATTATTACACGACGGTTTACTATTCACCTGTATAGATACCTCTTCTGCGCAGATCACTGTTTTCTGTGGTGAATACCCTCGAGCTCCCCCCCCCCCCCCCCCAAGAAAGCCTTAAATTGAGTTGGAAATGGCCGCGTAATTAAAAAATGCGCTGGATTCAATAATTATTCAATAATCAACTATTTGTAGTTATTCGTGAAGCATGAGGCAAATAATAAACCGTTGTGTAATACCTAATTTACCTGTATAAGTGCCCCTTCTACGTAGATAATATAATGAACCGTTGTGTAATAATTTACCACTGTTTAATAATTTCAACGTTTGCTCAAGTTGCAAAAGTACCTATCAACAAAATCCAAAAGATCCATCATTTTTCAAATGAAATAATATCACACAACAATCAACTCGACTTCATACAGCCATCCGTGATTATAATCAGGTGCTCCCTACAATGACATCTGGGCCGGATTTATACCGTTTGATTCACGATCATGTTGACGAAACTTTTCGGAGCAAACAAACGGCTGGTCGTACAACGCTCCGGGTGGTCTCAAAAAATTCTTAGGTCAAGATTAATTTAAAAACGTTAAAAAAAACATACCCTTCTATTGAAAGTCTTCAAGCTAAGGCATTCTGAAAATTTCAACCCCTATTTTTCACCCCTTAGAGATGACTGACGGTAACGCAGAGCTAGACCCCAAATAGGACCTACAAACCAAATTTCATTAAATTTTGGTTCATGGTAACTAAGAAAAGTGTTAAGTACGGCGTACGGACAGAAATTTTTTTTTACTGCATTTTCGGATTCTAGGTACCTTGAAACACGGAAACCATCAAATTTTGAGGAGGGGGGGGGGGGGGGGGGTAATTTTTTACTTTTTTTCATGCTTGATTCCAAAGGTTCATTATTGAAAATAATAAACCAAAAACCCATCTACTTCAATGCCAAAAATATTTCAAAACAAGTGGGTCAAATTAGAATTGCTGAGAGTATAAAATCACCTAATGTTTTATCCAATGGTGACTTGAGATGTAAAAAACTTCGGTAATCAAAGATGTTTTTTTTTCTACAAAACAAATGGGTTAAACTTAAACTTTCGGGCTGCAAAATCGTTTAAACTCTGCAAAAGTGGCTAAAAGCCCCTGACATTCATGTAAATCCACGAAAAGTGACTCGAGACATGAACAACTTGGTTCAATAGTCAATAATATGCATATAATTACACACACATAAATTGTTGTTAAAATCTATCTGTTGTTAAAATTCAGGATGATCTGAAACGTATTTGTCTATAAAAAATTTCAAAAATTCATGTTGTGCAAATTTAGAACACATTGCAATAGCTTCATTTTCTTTGAAAATTCGCTAAAAAGGACAAAAACAGCAAAAGCAGGATGGAATGAGATGGTACGTGGATTTCGATGCATCAGGGGATCTGTACGACGCTAATTAACTATCATCATCAAAATCAAATTGTATGTTTTGTGACCACAGTATGTACGACAAACATTGATACGCATGGACATACCTGGATGTAATCAATTGGCCTTTGAGCTCGTAAGAAGCAATAAATTGCCGTTGGGACTGAGTACAAAGACAAAACAGTGTTTCCAAGTGATTCAACTATTACGTCTGGGTCTGTTTCATTCTTGTTCAGGAGCTTTTGCATGCATTTCAATTGGATCTGGTAAGACCTGGGCTGATCTCCCATATCGCATAAACTGGAAAATCGAGAACAAATTATGAAAATGTATCCATTAGCGTAGAAAAGACAAAACATACTATGCAAGTAGGCGGAGGAGATAGAGAATAGAGTTTGTGGGCGATTCTCAATGGTTACACCGTCGAAGAGCTAACCAACTGAATCAGGGGGGCCTATTCACTAAGCGAAAGAGACATCTCTTTTCAGTCCGACTCCCTCTCTTTTGGCAGAAGAGATTTTTATAGTATCCATGACAGGGTTATTCAGTAACTTCTAAAAGAGAGTTCGCGGCCATCTTGGCATTTTCGATCTCTTTCAGAGGGACAGCTAATTAGGTGTCTTTCTTCGAAAGAGAGAGTCTATTTCTCGTTTGTTTGACAGTGATAAATCGTGTAATACCCTCTTTCATCCGCAACCACATCGGTAATTTTGATCGTGTGTTTTTTCATTTCATAAAGGCCAGTCAATTTTCATTGAAAATATATACATATTATTGATTCATGAGTAAAAACGTCCAAGTACGGGTTGAGGGAGGTACCTACCTACCTAAGAGTGGCTGTTCATTAGGTGTACATATAATACAAGCATTAAGCCCCCTAATTCGACTTTTTCTGTTTATAATTGAGAATTTTTTTTAAATTTCAACTTTTATCCGATTCATGAGTAAAAACGTCGAAGGTATGGATTGAGGTAGGTAGGTACGCGTTGAATAGGTATTACTAAGAAATGCGGTCATTATTAAGTAATTGAATTCCCAGGGGCACAAACATCTCGCACTTCATGGATACTATGGGATTTTCATGCATTAGGATCCATATCTCTTTCTCAAGGTCACTGGAGCTATTCTGTAAAATAGACAAACCCCGGAGACATTGGAAGAGACTGTCACCCGGGGAGAGACTATCTCTCCCGGGAGATTTTCAAAATAGATGATCTCTTTCCACTTGCTAGCCCGCTTAAGGGCCCCTCCTCCCAGCTCCCACCAATAATTTTCGTGTCTGGCCCTTATTTTTCACCCTTTAGAGGTGAGACAGTAACGCCAAGCTTCGCAGACCAACTAGACCCTAAATGGGACCTAAAAAACAAATTTCACTAAGTTTTATTCGTGTTAATGAAGAACAGAAATTTTGTATTCCATTCCCTACCTTGGAACGCTAACCACCCAATTTTGAGGGGTTACACTTTTTTTTCGTGCTCGATTCCAAAGGTTCATCACTGAAAATATTCTTTCTTTAACATTTAAAAATTCAGCGGAAGGGGGCCTAATAAATTATAAATACATCTGCCTGTGACCTGGCAACGCCTTTTAGCATTCAAAACGAATGAGAAGTTTAAGACCCCACACTTCGTTTTTTACAAAACTGTTAATCTCTGGAAGTTTAAATGAAAGAATGAAACTTCATTATTATCTACTGACATTTCTGCTGTTTTTGAAATTACTTCCTCGTTTTTGTTAACTTCTTGAAAACCCCCAGTAGGCTTGCCAATCTCGAATTAAGGCTGTTTTGTTAATTGTACTGGAGGTAAGTGGAAAAACCGATAAAGACAAGTAAAACAGCGAGGAGTTATTACAGGGCCAAATCTATTTAAATCAGGTTTGTTCTATTCTCACAGCACCAGATTCTGGGTAAGAAAACAACTAATACCACAGTGGCCCCTTTCAAGTTCACATTTTGTTGAGATCCGAGATGCTCGTCCACTAAAATTAGCTAAGAATTAGAATCGAAACGATTTACTTACTCTTCTTCCTCCTGAGGTTCGACATGGGACATCTTTTCAATGAGTTCATCAGAGAAATGACTAACATCAACAGACTCCCCCGGACTGAGTAAGATGCACTGCTGTATCGCCAAAGCCTGAAAACATAAATTTGCCATAGTTTTACCATCTAAAATCAAAATTATTCGAGACACCTATTTCATAAAGTTTTTAGAATCTAGAAAAAAAGTTTCATCAGTACAGACTTGGACTAAGTGAAATGTAAATATGCAATAATACTTCTCATCTTGTTTGCTCAGCCACTAATGTACGGAATCTACTGAGAATGGCCGTAATCCATGAAAGTGGCCAAGACGTAGAAGGTACTTGTTTCTGCTCAAAATTCAGTTGTTTGACCAAAAACCAGGCGAGAAGGTGTGTGACGTCACCCCTCCCTCCCTAGGTCAGTGCCATCAAGAATATCTGACTGAACACAACAACACAGGGTGGGCCACAGGAAGAAGTAGAAAAACAGTAAGTCATAACTCTGGATATTTTAGACTAACGAACATTTTATTGACATTTTCTGCTAGGAAAAATGAGTGCCATTTCAAGTTTTAAAAATAACATCGAGAATGTGGCGTCCATCTTGTTCGTAGCACGAAGTTAGTTGGTCCAGAAAGTTTGAGTGAACGCGCTGCAGTAAGGGTTCGTCAATTGATGCAACTTCTGCTCTTATTGTATCCTTGTGTTCGTCCAAAGTGGGTTTGTTGTCACATAAACAACAGCAACTTCTGCTCTTATTGTATCCTTGTGTTCATCCAAAGTGGGTTTGCTGTCGCATAAACAACAGCCTAAAGGTATCCCCTAAGGAAAAAGTCACACACCGTCAAGTCAGGTGATCTAGGAGGCCATTGCACATCCCCAAAACGTGCTACCTACAAGGCGAATGGGAAACATCTCGTGTAGGGCGTATGCCATCCCATTACATCGACATGATAGATAACTTCTTGAGACCCGAGTTGCGCAGAAGAAGGCAAGCCATCATCCCTTTGGATCTTCGGTTTCAACAAGATGGGAACACCTCCTCACACTGCCACGGCCACAATGAACGTCGCACCCCACACTTTGGACGAACTTAAGTATGCAATAAGAGGGGAAATTGCATCAATTGACGAATCCTAGCTGCAGCGCGTTCTCGCAAACTTTCTGGGCCGACTTTAGCATTGAGCTACAAACAAGATGGACGCCACATGCTCCATGTTATTTTTAAAACTTGAAAATTACACTTATTTCTACCAGAAAATGGCAATAAAATGGTTGTATAAAATATCCTATGTCTGTTTTTGGCTCTATTCCCGTGACCCTCCCTGTACATACACTTACTGGAATGGCTTTCATCGTGATCATTCAAAATAGGTAAATGAAATACTTCCACGATTTACTACTGCAATGCTTTACAAACCTTGGTATTTTTAATTTTAAACTTAGGCAAAATAGGACTAATTTCTATTACTTGGTGTTATGAGCTCAATACTAAAATTTGGCAGACCGTCGTCATGTACCAGGACTGAGCAATGCCAGGGGCTACTTCAACGACTGAATACGAATATAAACCTTGAACCTGCAGAATAGCTCCATGAACGCCGAGCCGGTGAGTGTGAGTAAGCTTGCTGCAGTCAGCAGCGGTTTGAATGAGAAGCTGACGGTCTTTGTAGCAGAAGAGACCGACCGGTGATATCCTCATGGCAGCTCCATTGCCCGCTGATCCCTGACCGTCAAACTGCTCCCTCGCAGGCGCCCAAACGTCTTCCAGCTTCGTGTCCCTCCATTTCCTGAACACACTTCCAACGGCTTGTCCGTAGCCTCGGCGAGGGGATTGGAAATACTCGGTAGTAAACCTGTACACACAGAATAGCTCTGTAACTAATTGAAAACGGTCAGCTCCTCTGCTGGTATGTATGGAACATTTTTAGGTGCCTTTCTGCCACAAATATTTTTGGAAACCGAAGACAAGTTTTTGAAACTTCTTATAGGTATTTGAAACATCCATAAGTCAAGTTTTTGAAACATCCTCACTGGCACCCTAGACCACAACCAAACGACGTTAAACCATTCACGAACTGACATGATTGGTGTTCTGATGACAGTTTATGATTGCCGTGTACTTGGCTAGAGAGGGAAACGTAAAACATCAAATTTTGAGGGGGGTTGAAAAATGTTTTGGTTCATCATTTTCAGTTATGAACCTTCGGAATCGAGCATGGAAAAAAAATCAAATAAATAATAGGTAATAAACCGGTTGGGAATCCACAAACAGTTAGAAATCCATCAGAGATAATGAATTTCATAAGGACGAACCTGTGCCTACCCTCAAAATGCCTTTCTCTAGTACAGTTATGGACATTAAGCAGTGACCTACAGAGAGATTATCTATGCAAAAAATAACAATCTATTAAGCACTGACCGAAGGACGAGTAACATTAGAAGTTATTGGTTTACTATTTTCATTAATCGAGCATGAAGAAAAAAAATTGTTAATCGTTAATTGTTAAGGCGACTGTGCCACTTAAAAACGACCTGGAAAAGCGAGTGAAAACCTCTCTTGCTTGGTATAACAAGGATCACACCTAACCTGATAACAGTGATAACGATTCGCTTGCGGGGAAACACAAAGTCAATTATCTCATTAAAACCAAGTACCTAACTATCCATTTTAAATAAATTCAGTAAAAATAACAGAACTGGGTGAAGGTAGTAATTTGAGAAGATGAAAAAGTTTTAACAAAAAACACGTTTGGGGACAAGTGTTCAAACCTGTGGACAAAACCATGGAAAAGTTCGATAGTTCAAGCAGGTACGTTACCTACTTAGAATTTTAATTCATATGGGCATGCTACATGACTGGTACTTTCTCTTTTTTAATAAGTAAGGTGGATATCGAATAAATCAGTGGGGGGGGGGGGGGGGGTCGGCGAGCCGCTGAGTTTGAGACTTTTGGTTCACTGCGGAAGGTAGGGAAGCCTCAGATTCGCTACTGAGTAAAAAAAAAATTGTTGTCCTCCAAAATGAAAATTTCCACTCCACTTTTCGTTTCAGACATCAAGGAACATTTTCGGTTCCGTGTCTGTCTGTGGTCAATTCCTTGTAAGGCCCATAACTACCCGAAATAATGGTCGAATGGGCTGAAATTTGGAGGGTAGGTGCAGGCTGGGTCACAAACGGTCCCATACTAAAATTATGGAAAACGTACAGTAACTTTCGTCTGCGCATGCGCAAACGTGAAATACGTGAAACGCCCATAACTACATACCTTAAATATTGCTGAAATGAGTTCAAACCTGGAGGGTCGATCTCGGATAACACTTTGATAGTTCCATATGAATTTCACTGGAATCGTACTGTAACTTTTGTCTGCGCATGCGCGAATATGAAATGTTGACCATTTCCTTACGCTTGTAACTACACAAAAAATAGTCGCAGAGAGCTGAAATGTTGAGGGTACACGCGGGTTGGATCGCAGATGGTCCCGTATCAAAATCACTGAAATTGTACCGTAACTTTCGTCTGCGCATGCGCAAGCGTCAGACACTCGAAGCGCCCATAAGTACCCTGCAAATCATCGTAAAGCGGTGACATTTGGAAGATCCTTGTCACATAGGTTTATTATTCTATTGGACATACATACAGAAATGCTGGAAATCCATTTATTGTTTTTTCATGTGCAATTATTGAAATAGCTATTGTTGATGGTTTCCACCCATTTTGGCCCCTTGAAACACGAAATGAGCTCCTATTTTTGACAAATTATCTTTGCTCATTGATAATGCCATTTGACTGTCTTGAGTCACCTGTTGAAACTACTTCTAGTGTTATTATACAAGTTTATGGTGATTTCAGACAATTTCCCAGGTTTTTGATTCATAAAAAATGAATTTTGTGAGCTGAACCTTCGTTACAACTTGAATTCTTCACTTTTTGGTCAAAATCAACTTCACATTCGGTCTTCTCGCCCTAAAAAAGATGGAGGTGAGGAGTTGGATGGTCTCCTTGTTGCGTTTGTCCGCTGTCGAACCTATCCACCGATAGGACCTGTTAGTCCATGTGACCCGAGTCGTAGTCATTAACCCATGCATGGATTCTCCACCTGTCCACTGAATGAACCTACCCAACCAATTTATACGTTCATATGATTCAAGTGAGGAAGCTACACTGCCTAATCGAACTGGCAGACGTTTTTTCGTAACTAGGCTCCCTATAATTTAGAGAACTTCCGGGAAGCAGCTTCTGTTTGTAGCACTTACCGTAGGAGAAATCCACAAGGCTAACAAAACATTCAATTTTATGGAATCACTCCGGTACCTACATAAAATGGTGCCAAATTTATAAAATTACCAGTGTATAAGTACTATTTATATAGTAATATTATGTAGCCATAATTGCCTGTGGTACCCAGATGTCTAAAGCAACCATACTACCTTTTGGCCATATCTTTTGCGTTGAAGGCACCATGCTGAATCAAAGACTCAGCAACGGACTTGGTCATAGCTGTGTCATCTGTATACTGCTTATGAGGAGCTGTGTAAGTAAAACAATAAACTAATGTCAAACCGATAGGCATGTAACTATTTGTGCTGCTGATTAAAAATAAGGTGCCTAAAAAACAATGGTTGTTTCGAAATTTAAAACTGGATATCACTCACATTTAAACTCGGGATCTTCCATCTTATCGAAATAGCGCTGAAGCACCACTTTAGCTACTTTTGACTCGTTTTCGAAAGGAGCGCCAAGACAGTCTCCGAACAAACTTCCCAACAGGCAACCTCGAAATTTATTGACGATAACAGCCGTTTCTAGAGCGGGGACCACCATCCTGGAAACGAAAAGTTCGTTGAATAAGATTTATGTGCATTTTAGGTCAATATTAACAAAGTGACTCATTCAGTTGAATCGTAGGTGTTTTCATAATCTCCTCTACTTCCGAGATCTCGTCCCCTCCTACAACTAAAAACTATGATGAGTGGACATGTGCACTAAGTTTAGGTACCTACTTTCTCATTTTTAGACTCTGCTTGCTTTTTTACTCCGCTTTTTCATAGCAATGCGTTCGACGTCATTAATCTCTTGTCAAAGTTTAGTGCTGAGAGTCGGTCAGGAGGAATTAAGCCAGTCATCATGCCATCGTTTCAGAGTATTTATACGACATCATCAGGGCAAACATATAATAATATTCAACATATAATAGCTTTGTTCGTGCTGTCCCCTTGGGGATATCTCCGAGTAAGTTCAGTTTCGCTTGAACCGAACTGGCTTGGTGTAGGGTGAGCTCTGAACACGATCGCTCGGAGCAGGGTGAGCCTGGAGCTTGTTCGGAGCACGGGCAGCTCGAACGGGTCAGGGTGCATGCGCGGAAGAGCAGTGCTTAGCTGCCCCTGGTCTTCTCGTGGGGCATGGGAGGGGGTTGCTCAGAGCAGCTCCGAGGAAGCCCGGTGGCCAGCACGAACACCGAATCATCTGCCCCTGGACAGCACAAACACCAGACCATTTGGCTTCGGAGCTCGCCCTGGGTCTCCAAGAACAGGGAATCTTTGCCTTACCCTTACTGCGCATCCCCGGGTTGCTCTGAACAAGCTCTGAGGGACTGCACGAACAGAGCCACTAGTTCAGTGCGACAACCAAAGTGGTGGGGATGAGTTCATGAATGTTTCGGTTTATGATCTGAACCGCTGGAACGCCTGAACCTAATAAATGCAACAAAAAGCAAGGAACAATAAATTTTCTTCGAGTGAGAAGACCGGGTGCGTGAAACTTTTGGGGAGGTTATACACATCAGCAAGGTTATCTTCGAGTTTTCAATTCACAACCCTGCCCTCTGTTTGGAGCAAGAAGTTCATGTACAAGCTCAAAAACTCAGGGCGCTGGAACTCGGGGCGGGTAAAACAGTAGGTGAACTTAACCTCGCTGGAACACTTCACAGACCACCAAGGCCTGCGCAGATCGACTACACCGAATTAGTTCGTGACCTCAAGCGCACTGGAACGAACTTAATAATACATCGGTAAGTATATGAACTAGGTAGGAACAAACATATGGACTCACTACAGCAAACGGATTCACTGTAAATACATGAGGTAACAAAACTAGGTAATACAACTAACAGAAGCATAGTTAACATTAATATCTAAATAACAGAATTACTGAAGTGGAGGAAACAGTTTGGAAATGACACAGAAGGGCAACATACCTTGGAGAAGTTAGTAAGAAGATATCAGTACATCCTGTGGCATTGTACAGCATTATGTAAAGTAACTGGTGTGCACACATGAACTGATATCCTCTTACTAACTTCTCCGAGGTATGTTGCCCTTCTATGTCATTTCCAAACTGTTTCCTCCACTTTAGTAAATATTCTCTATTTAGATATTAATGTTAACTATGCCTCTGTTGTATTACCTAATTTTGTTACCAAATTTTATTTTTCCATTCACTTTATTGAGTCCATACGTCAGTTCCTACCTAATTTATATACTTATGTAATTTTGATTCCTTCCTTGTTGATAGCCCTGATGATGGCGTATAATACTGCGAAACGTTGGCATGAATACTGGTTTTTATTCCGACCTAAACTAAACTTTGACATTAGCGGTTTAACCAAAATAACCTTCAGTTATTAATCTATCGCCTACACAACTGAAGACATTACTGGTGGTCTTCGTTTATGCTTCCAGAAATTTCACTCTGGATGAGGTATCAAAGCTGTCCTAAGTTATAAAACGTCGGGCACGAGGTGACACACTACTTTCCTTGCCAGCAATCAGGCGATATAGTAGCTGAGTAATACACGATAGTGTGGAGTCGTTGTTTTAAAAATACATCTTTATTTACAGTAGGTACGCTAATTATTCGTGTCTGGTTCCTACAGCGAGAATGCAATACTATCCTGTCAACTTCCTTTTGACTTCAATAAGTAAAAATTCGTGGAAATTGCATACAAATTTCGAAGTTTTTGAGTAGAAAAGGAGAAATCATGTGCTAAATGACGATTTTCAGTCCACCTAGTCACCCAATAATGGAGTTAGAAGGATGATTTTTCTACGATCGTTGCTTCCTTCGAAACCGGAATTTTTATACCAAGTTCGTAGAGGCCGAAATATAGTTCTCCGGTTACATACATACAAATACAATTAACCATATCTCAAGCATGTAGATAATTAATGGTATCAAATTGAATGAATACCTACAAAATGAGTGAGTTCCAGAAAATTTCCTTCAGGGCAAGATTACTCTCTAATCTATTATTGCTAGTTCTACCTTTCGTCGGTCATCTCCAATGTAGGTACGTAATTATACTTTTGGGTTTCTTGTTCTACGGAAACAACCTACTGTACAAGTTTACTTACGTGCAATTTATCACTCCTCCAAAATACAAATAATTATATAACTTAAAAGATAATTAGATAAATCTATCTTTGAGTAAATCACCTATTCAACCCAAAAAACAAAAAAAAAACCTATAACGAATTAAATGAATATTGAAGTGACGCTGCGGTTGATAACCTACCGAAAGGAGACTAATATCTTTTTTTTTGTCGTGATCGAGTTCAAGGAGGACATAAGTGTACATTTCATGGAGGAAAAACTTTTTGCGGCAAATTTTTTTATTCTCATCTAAAGAAATGTAAAAAAAATTATGAAACAGTAGATATCCCCTATCAAGAAACAAAATAATTGTCATGTTTAATCGGTTTCATTTCAATTGATTCACGAATTCCGAAAGGGCAAGGGATCTCTATGAAATAGAGGCCATGACATTAGGACAGGCTCGGGGCAGCAAAGGTATCAAGTCGGATTCTGCGTAATAGAGCGCCGGTGAACCGTTCGTTCAAGAACTGCTACCTGTGCTGTTACCTAGTTTTGTTACTCTGTTCAACTAGTTCTGTCCCGTATCAACCGTCTGCGCTGTGCTATTCCGCCGGTGTTCTTCGGTATTCTTGTTTTGTAGGTACTTACCTAATACCTACTCTATAATTGGCTCAACCGGTTAACATCGTAATAAATAAATAATAGACATTAATAAATTCTATTCATGCAGCATGATAATAAGTATGGGGGACTTTCTCCACTTTTTAGGTAACATTTAGCCATTTTTATTAATCTTTGAAATACAAAAACAGACACCTAAATTTAATTTCTAAGTTTGAATACCTATAATTTATACATGGCTTACGTAAATTATCCGCTCTTCACAGTTTTTTGTAGTGTCATTCCTAAAACAATTGTTTAACATAAAATTCAAATTTGAACTTCAAAACTGCTAGCTGGGCCCCGTTCAATAAAACTACAACTACAATTTAACAATTTCACAAGTACAGGGACCTGTAATGCCAAGTGTAGAAGTACAAGCGTTTTTCATCAAACTACAACTACAAGTAAACAATTAAACAAGTCCTGTAGTTTTACGGGCCTGTAATAACAAGTAAACAAGTACAGGCGTTTTATAAAACATTGTTATACAATTCAACAAGTGTACAATTGTACAGGCGAAAGTTACAATGTATCCTTCCCTTGGAGGTTACAGGTTATGTTCGGATTCGGCGACCGTCGTCCATCGAACGTTCGAACGTCTAGTCTAGTCGAAGTTTTGTGTTGTTACCTATTCAATTTTTACTTATACATCGTTTTGAAAGAATAAGAGAGAAGGTAAGGTCGAGTTGCTGAAAATTTGTATTAATACGTGGTCGGAAAATGCGACGTCAACGCCTCCTCACAACTACAGTTTCCTCATCGGATGAAGTATCCCACATCATGACACAAATAAATGAATAAAACGGGGACAAAAACAACAGCAACTCGGACTAATCGCGATTGCAGGCTCACTTGTTAGCTTTTAACAGGAGAATGGAGCTATGTTAAATTGTAGTCCGTTTTTACAATTGTACATTTGTAAACTTGTTAGAAATTTGATGAACGCCTGTAGAACAGGCGAAATCTACCTGTAGAATTGTTAAAATTCACCTGCACTTACAAGTCCACAATTGTAGTTTCGATGAACGCTTGTACCTCTCATTTTTAACATTTGTTAAAAAATATCCCTGTAAATTGTGAATTGTAGTTTTATTGAACGGGGCCCTGGCCTCCGAACACTACTTCTTTTCTTAATTATGTGAACCATATCTAACCTTTCTCATGTAACCATCTACAAGAAACTAACTACCGACCCTAAAATGTGCTCGTTGCTTCCTACCTAACGGGCATGACAGGTATGTGAACGGAAAAATACCCTGATTTTTAAAAGTATATAGTAAAATCTGGAACAGCAAGGCAGCGATCAGGAGCAAAAAAAACATAAATCAGCATCTTACAAGTAGGTACTTCATTACGAAAATTGGGAAACAAGAGCTTGTGTGCAAGCAAGCGTTCTGCGCTCTTTGCCGGATAGGCAGGAAGAAAGTCTATAGTCAAGCAAAAACTTGATGATAACAGGGCTGCTCCTTCTCCTGACAAAAGAGGCAAGCACACCAACAGGCCCCACAAAGTGAGTGCTGATGTGAAACAACGAATCATTGAACATATCAGTAAATTTCACGCCGAAGATTCCCATTATTCCAGAAATCAAAACCCTCACAAAAATACCTGTCTCCTCTACTTAACATGAGCAAAATGTTCCAACTGCACTTGGAAGAATGTCATGAAAACCGACTTCCCCCCAAATTTTTGTTGAAGCGGTGTAAATATTCGAAACTCTTTTCCACTGAGTTCAATATCTCCTTCGCCAAGCCGAAAAGTGATACGTGTTCCACATGTGATAGCGGAGAATCCACCGATGAACAACGACGGAATTTCGAAGCAGGGAATGATGTAATGAAAGTTGATTGGGGAATAGCCGCTAAATTGGCTAATCTTCAATTCATCACAGTGCACTTGCAACAAACTATGATGTGGTTCCCCTCAAATCTCTACAGTAGCCACTCCTATGTAATATTGAAAGATCTAACCAAATACGACCAAAGGGAACGACGAGCTGGGCGACGCCATGGGGAAAGTAGAAGGGTCCCCTCCATCAACCTCCATCGCCCCTCAACGGTCATAACGGCCGATAGTGGATGGGGGACTGGTGGAAAGGGGCCTTTATAAACAGCCCTGCTAGCCCAGCTCCTCATTCGACCGACCAACCCTCGACTTGCGACTTCTCTCTCGACCTCTCTCTCCGACCCTTCCTCCCACCTGCTGTTGTGGAAACCGCGGGGTGCTCCTTCTTGAATACTCGCTGTGTTGAAAACCACGAGGTATTCACTCTCTTCCTCTCAGTGTCTGCTGTGGTGAAAACCACGGGATGCCTCCTTCTTTTCTAACACCTGCTGTGGTAAAAACCGTGGGGTGTTAGCCTCCATCTTCCCGGTGTCTACTGTCGTGAAAATAGCGAGACACCTTCCTTTCCTCTAGTTCTCTAGTACGTGCTGTGGTGAAAACCGCGGGGTACTAGCCTCCACCTCTAGGCGGCTGCTGTAGTGAAAACCGCGGGGAGCCACTACCTCTAGCACCTGCAGTGGTGAAAACCGCGGGGAGCTAACCTCCTCTTCAACTAACACCTGCTGTGGTGAAAGCGTTAGCAAAAGACTCTTACGGAGCACATCCTTCCTCTCACCCTCATCCACCTCACCCACCATGTCATAAGCCGACCACACAGGCCTTTGCCAAAAATTACCACATCAAAGGCGTTTTATCTGAGACAAATGTGATTCTGTAAATTCCGTGTACATGTCGTCACAAAAGACAGTCAGAAAGCGTTCTTTTGTACCTGGACGGAGGATGTGGCATGCAGAGGGAGTTCGGAAATTCGCAGCTCTCTACCGTTGCAGGATATTTGTCCCCAAGCAACTTCGAGATGAAGATACGGTGAAGGTGAGCAAATGGGCGCCTCAAGGTTGGCCCATTTTTATCGATTTTCCCTTATAAAGTCAAATTTGACCCACTCTTTTTTTGGGAAAAATATTTTCATCATAGAAATAGTCCCTTCGTCGTGAATCACCATCCCACACAACGTCAAGTGAATTGGTTTTAGCCCTTAATACCACCTTCGACCCCTACTCTCTTAGAAAAACAACTGAAATGGTATTTTTCTGTATTTGCTCAACCTTCCATACCACTTTCAGTGATATTATATCAATTGTTCGCGATTTTAGCCGTTTTTACCAATTTTAGACTCCGAAAAACTCAAATTAGACCCCCTTAGAATTTTTGAAAATTGCTCATCTTCGAACACATGCTTCTGTTTCGCAATAAGGACATTTTGGCGAATTCTGGAATTTTTATCATGTACCTAAGGTCAGATTTCTGGAGTGAAATAAACATATATAATATACATATTATACATTTTTGCTAAAATCTAGGGAAGAAATCAGGATGCTCTGGAAAGGATTTGCCTATAAAACGATTTCAAAAATGTATGTTCTGAAAATGTTGGGCCCATTGCAATAGCTCTTCATTTTCTTTGAGAATTCGCTAACGTTGCTGCCAATAATAATAAAAAAATATGTTTTATCAGTTTATCTTACCTAACGTTACCTGTAACATGTTGTGCTTTGTTTAATTTATATTCAACTTTGTAAAGGCCTGTTTATTGTAATCTGTTTTATTTTATTCTCAATACTAGTTTACCTGTATTTCCGCTAGATTTCAACTTTATACTTTATTATTTGCGTACCTATCACTTCATACACATTTGTAATTGGATTTATCCGTAATAAAGCATTATTATTATTATGTGCCCTTCAGGCTGATTTTTTTTTAAATGCCCCTCAGGCCTTTTTCTTATTTACTTAAAATTAGCAGTTTCTTATTTACTTAAAATTAGTAGTAACTTCTCATGTCAAATGACATGCGAGGTGGGACTCTGTCCTACATGACAGAAATATAAATAAACTATAGTTTAAAAAAATAATAATAAAAAAATAGGAGCCTAATTCGTGTTTTTGACGGCCAAAATTGGTGGAAACCATCAAAAATAGCTATTTCAATTATTGCAGATGACGGAAACAATAAATGAACAGCCAACATTTCTGTAGGTAATATCCAATAGAATAATAAATTACCCATGTGACAAGGACTTTGCAGCAGAGTTTGACAGTAGGGATGTATGATACTTCGAAATGTATCGATACATATCGTATCGATATTTCTAAAAAGTATCGAAAAGATCAGGCCGATACTTTCAAAAAGTATCGATATATTCAAGTATCGATACTTTTTACAAACTCAAAATTAGAAAAGTTCCGGCCTCATGGATTGTGTTGTTTTGCGCCTTCCCCTTCCAGTGTTCCAGTTCCACCATAGATTCTATGCCTGACAATTGCACAGTTGAGTTGTTTCACGTTTCCAGTCCTACTAGATGCCGGACAGTATCAGTTGAATGAGTGATCATCTCCATTTTTATGTCAAGGTTGTTGACAAATGGTGGGACTTCAGGCATGGTAGCGATCAGGCTTTGTAGTCTTCTGTGAAACTTGGAAGTAAGAAAAGATCCTTGAAAAAACGCTGCAAAGTCCTTGTCACATGGGGTTTATTATTCTACAGAAATGTTGGCTGTACATTTATTGTTTGTTTCATGTGAAATAATTGAAATAGCTATTTCTGATGGTTTCCACCAATTTTGGCCCCCAAAACACAAATTAGGTAGGTACGATCTTTTTTTTTTTTTTTCAAATTATCTTTGATCTTTGGTAGTGCCATCATTTAATCGTCTTGATCCACGTGTTGACACTTTTTCTAGTGTTATTCTACAAATTGATGGTGATTTCGCAGGTATTTGACTCATAAAAAATCAATTTTGGGAGCTGAACATCTGGTACAACCTCAATTTTCCACTCCTTGGCCAAAATCGACTTCATATTCGATCTTCTCGTCCCCAAAAACATGGAAAACGATACCTCAAAAGCTCATGTTACCAAAATGTTGCTAAAACGCAAAAAGTACCTATTTTCACACACATTTTCACTCATAACACCCCTGGGTATATTCCGATCGGGCTGAAAAGTTTCGGGACACAACTAGGGCCCAAATGGAGCATGTGTGCGAAAGAACGACTTTTTTAGACCGAAAATGAAGCCTGTACACGTGATACGGCGGACGGAATCTACGCACCTTGAAACGGAAAAGAAAAAAGTTTGAGGGGGTGTTATAAAAATTTTTTGCTGAGCGATTTTTTGCTGAGCGATTACATAGGTGTATTATTCACAGAATAATAAACCAAAAGTAACGGTGTCGATACCGCGAGAAAAGAAAAAGTATCCCGATACATTGCAAAAAAAAGTATCAAAAAGTATCGATACTTTTTCTTAAAAGTATCGATATTTTGAAGTATCGATACTTTTTCTACATCCCTATTTGACAGTTTGTGATTCGCGTGTTGGTGGAATTCCCAGTACCTGAAGCTGCTCCAAATGAGAAGTTTTGTTACGAAAGAGTAATAAGTAACAAGTAACATAGAATACTGATACTAACGTAATATCCGTTCGTGACGGAGCAGCTCATCTTCATGAACAGTTCATAACTTTGCTCCTCTTTTGAAAATTAGTTGTTTGTGCGATAAGCTCTGCTTCATTGCTTGTGATAAGTGATAGATAACCTGTTTGGTCAGTGGAGCGCTGTGCAGTTTCGAAGTTGTGCTGTCAATTTTATTTTCGTGGTAAATGTAAATATTCACTTCCTCCTCTTATCATTAATATGGTAAATGTGGTTTGTTAATTGGTTTTGAATCTCCTGGTTCTCGTTCTTCTTCATGGTCGCCAGTTCCGTCCACAGGTGGTTAGTTAGTTACGTCGATATTCGTGCTGAAGTGAGGTGATGCATGTAAGGAATACTTCTTCCTGCCCCTACCAAAAGAGATTTGCCCACGCTTCACTAACACCTACCTACAATCCGTTTCCATTGACCTCCCTCTCAAACTCCACTCGTGACTCGGTCTGCTACCCACTAAAACTTCCCAATTCATGTCTCGGTGCTGTGCACAAATATGAGTGGATCCATTGACAGGGCGAGTGTTTCAAGACAGATAGTTGCTGTCTGAGGAAAAAAATGTTCTCTGGGATGTAGCAGGTATATTTCTACATCGATGAGGGTGAGTAAACTCATGAACATATTTGTTGACCGCTATCATCCCTAGGTTATTGCGTTTTATGGAAGTCGCGTCGGAGCATTCGACCATAGCTGCTTTTCACCGAATCGACGTATGATGTGCATAAATATACGCCTACGTCAGGAGAAGTCATTGGAATCGTTCGATATCCTATGACGACCTGTGGATATTTGACTGAGGTCACGTCACCTCCCGCCTTAATGTCGCGGCTGATCCCAAGGTCACCCTCAAACGCTCGCGCCTCTCCTTTCTGGTCGTACCTACGTGTACTGAATAGGGTAAACACCATTAATCACAAATCTCAGGACGCTCACCCTCATTCGCCTTAATCCAGCTTGGTAGAATTAATAATAAGCCCTGTGAATCGGGCGAATAGGTGTAATAGCTTCACCCAGTCTACTGGTAGAGAGGTTTTTGAATGATTATTGTAACATATTGCTTCGGGGAATCCCGTCGATCGGATGTGCCTAGGAACATTGGGGATATCGCCGGCTGAGAAATACGTACCGGTTGTATTGCTTCATTTTAAAAGGTTCTCAGGCGGTGATAGGTTCCTAATTTGAGATCGAGTTTAGGGTACCTATTGGGGTTGTTTGTGCCGACCAAGTGCTCACACCATAATTTTAGTGTAGGGCTGAACATTATTATGCTCAGAGTTGGGGTTAACACTTGGTAAGTTTGGAGCGTATTGCTAGGTTCACATGGAGCGGAAGTGAGGAACGGCCATCCGGTAGGGCCAGCTGACTGGGGGAGCTGGAATCCGTGAGTGGACTTGGATTCATAACCTTCTCCTTGTTTAACAGTGTTATGTGGTGTCCCAAATCGCGGGTCTGGAGTGGAGCTAAATGATCAAGCAGGGTTCACATGGAAGAAGGAAACATGTAATGCGGGCTGCGTAAAATTACAGAGGGGGTGTGGAGAGTCCGCCGGAGGGTCCCATTCACATGGTGGAGTGGAAACGCGTAATGCGGAGGGCGAAAGAACAGACGAGAAAATATGCTGGAAGGTTACAGAGGCTTTGCGGTGACCCATTGCGCAGACGCGGACTTGCATAATTGCGGAAGGATATTTCTCAAGAGTATTCGGTACAATCTGGGTCAAATACCAACCAGCATAAAGATACCTCCCTCTTTACCAACAGCCAATCAGGTTGCTTTACGAAGTCCGCATTACGCCCGTGTCCGTGTGATCCCTGCTTTAAAAATTCGTTTTGGCACTCTTCCATAACAAAAAAATATAGGCACTAAAAATTACTAATGAACCAAAAGAAAAGGAAAACCAACAATGTCGAATTCCAATATGGCTCGACCAAATGGGAAAGATGTGCACAGTAACCTCTGCGCATATCCAGTTAGGTTCGGGCAGTGGCAGTTGTTTGATGTAGTATCCATGTGTTGCTTTGCTGTAGTCCATTTTGCGTTGGTCAGTAGCATTGCAAAACGATTTGCCGAATTGCCGCCCCATGTGAACCTAGGTTAACACACAGTGCTAACGCGAGGGATGCCCCAGAGCAGAGCAAATTGTCCCTGCCAGTCTGGATGGAGTAAGGAGAGTAAGCTTGGAATGTACTCTGTGAGCAACACAAATACCGAGCACGAACAGACAGTTCTTTCTCCACACTCACTGTGCTTGCATCAGGCAAAGGAAGTGTAGTGTGTCACAGTACAAACATGCATGAGTGATTATGGGGATGTGCGTTTGAGAAGCCCAATTAGAAGTTTTGTTAGCAACTATAATCCTCCACACTTCTCTTGATCACTGATAAGATTGTGAGTCCCTTTCTGAAGAGATAACAAGCTCATCAGGCAAAAACGAGATACAGACAGATATTACTTTTACAGAGGCAAGCACATTCTTTCTTGAAGCATTCAGATGTATAGAATAAGGGGCACACAATATCCAAACCCTTTGCCAATGGACAATAATTATTGTAGATGTTGAATCCTTGACCCCAGTTCATTCCTTACTAAAAATGTTCATTATTGAAAATAATAAACCAAAATGATGCGGGTTCCAGTATTCAGTCGATGTTATTTATTTGGTTAGTATTGCCAGTTAACCAATGTGAAGAAGAAAGAGATAGAGATTAATACCTTGGGGGTTTACAGCGTCACTCCCCCCCCCCCCCCTCCCTTTTCTTCTTTGTGCTCTTCCCGTCCTAAAAGGAGAAGTAGAAGAAGCCTCTGCCTTCTAGTAGAAGACGTCTTTTACTCCATTTAACCTTCTCCTTTTATGATAAAAACTTGGACACCATCGCAGGATCAGCCACATATTCTTCCAGATCTCGTCTCAGTCCGACCTCTCTTCACTTCAGTGCGAATCAGGCCCTGTACTGACATAATGCAGTTGCCTGTTTGAAAGTATCCTTAGGCACGTTGCGTACTGAAGTGATGTCAGATGGAGCCTTGGCCGGGCAACTGTTGCTTTTAAACAACTTATATGTTGATAAATCGTTTAGTGCTCAAAAAGAGCAAAGAATCCTGGCTATTAGGTGTTGAAGACCTCATCACAGAACATTCAGGTCTGGAAGACTTGCTGAAGGAGGTCATGACCCCCTGCAGATTCTAGTGCCATATAAGAAAAATATGTTTTTCTCACGGGTAGAGGTGTCGCTTTGTGAGTTGGCCAGAATGAATATTTAGGTGTGTTGAGGAACAACAGGGTTTTGTGGAAGCTGCTACTCACTACTTTCCAAATGACCTTCCCTAACACACCTGACACTGTAGTAACCAAGCAACCCCATACTTCGAATATTATTGTTGGCATTAAATCTGATGTATTTTGATCCAGTAAATTAGGAATTTGTTTTTATCCTGCACGGAATCAAGTAATCAATTTTCTGTACCTAGTAGTTCTAGAGTGTGGAGTTTAAATACCTAGTTCTGTTTGTTTGACAGCTGTCTTACAAGTTTAGAACCTGCATTCCCCCCCCCCCCCCCCCCCGTATTCTTCCACTCATAAACACAGAGTCGACCCCTCCGGGTGTATTCATCTAACATAAATGATGGTTAAGGGCTGAGTGGTCAGGAGGGGAGGAGTGGAGAAGGTTGTCTTCAGACGTTCAGACTGTCACCCCACTCCTGCTGAATTCCGGTCAATTCATTGTGCTACGCTTCTATGGCGTCTGTTTTATTCAAGTGACGTGGAGGAAGGGGCAGGCCACTTCATGCCTTGTAAATTAGCAGTTGGTGGGGAGGGGGAGGATTCATGCTTCCAACTGAGAACCTAACCTAAAGCCTACTGACGAGTCTCGTCTCATCCCTGCCCCTTCTGGTACCTGCTTTGTCTGCCACCACCTTTGACCAAGGGCTCTTCAATAAGAATTTGGCCCAAACTTTTAAAACTCAACTTTTGTATTTGGGAACTCAATGTGCGTATTGTGTGTTTCTCGTATTTTGGAGCAGCGATGGAGTGAGTGCTTTTGGTTTAGATAGGTAGGTAGTGGAGCAGTTCAGTCTCACTGTTTCCGTTGGAATTGTCTCATTCATTGTTCTCATAGAAAATTCCAGCTTCATCTGCTTTACATAGGTAGCGAATATTTTACATGATTGAATTTACTTTAAAAAGGTGTTATGAGTGAAGGAGTGAAACCAGCCGCTCACACAGCATAGTTTCCCCTTCCCCCAAAGTCAATAAAAGGTAGGGTGAGTGGTTGAGGAATGTGTGACTTCCCTATGGTAAGACAATGGTTATAATTATTATAACGCAATGCTTCCAGGAGTTGATGATTAGTTTTTGAGAACTGCCAGTATCCTTTCTGCCATGCGCACAAAAAATGTGGAAACGCCCTGGTCCTTTATGGACGGGATTCTCATATACCGTCACAAAGGCTAGTACTACTACTATTCCTTTCCTGCCTCTTTCATAACCATCTCTACCTGACCCCTGTCTCTGTAGGTAGAAGCTGGGTAGTTATCAGTCCACAAACCACAGACAGCAAACAGGACAAAACGCACGTAGGTACCAGAAATACAAATCTGTCATCAGAACAGGACCGAAGGCAAAACGCGCAAAATTTGACGCAAAAAAATTGAAAACTGACAGACTCAACAGAGAAAGCGAATGTGATTCAGACAACAAAAACAAACCAGAAGAAGAAGCAAATCATATCGAGATGACAATTGAATTGAAGGGATCGAATCGATCTTGAAATGAACGATTTTGTGGTTGAAATCAGATTCTAGGGCCAGGACCCAAATTGGGTGTGGTGAACAACATTTTTACTCGACTGAGCATGGCGGACGGACCACTTTTCTCGGTTACCATGGGAACACTAGGTCCCAGGACCTACCTTCCGGTTTCAGGAGCGCAGGTTTCGATTTCGATTGCAGGACATCGATTACTGTCACTTTATTCTGATAACATGCTTCGTCTATGGAGCTAACATTAATGAACCACCATGGATGGCCTACTTTCTGCTAGAATATTGAATATCAATAGCCAGAGAAATCTGGCGAGTGGCTGTTGAACTTTGTAAAAAATGCTAGGTAGGTGCTGTGTATGGAGGGAAATGCAGATGCCAACTGAACAATGGTTGGTCTTTTGGTTTATTATTCTGTGAATAATACACCTATGTAATCGTAACACTCCCTCAAATTTTTTTCTTTTACGTTTCAAGGTGCATAGATTCCAAAAATGCAATGTCCGTCCGCCGTATCACGTGTACCGGCTTCATTTTAGGTCTAAAAAAGTCGTTCTTTCGCACACATGCTCCATTTGGGCCCTAGTTGTGCCCCGAAACTTTTCAGCCCGATCGGAATATACCCAGGGATGTTATGAGTGAAAATGTGCACAAAAATAGGTACTTTTTGTGTTTTAGTAACATTTTAGTAACATGAGCTTTTGAGGTATCGTTTTCCATGTTTTTGGGGTCCATGATTTTTTATGAGTCAAAAACCTGGGAAATCGTCTGAAATCACCATCAATTTGTATAATAACACTGGAAGTGGTATCAACACGTGGATCGAGACGATTAAATGGCACTACCAATGATCAAAGATAAATTGAAAAAAAATAAAATAAAAGGAGCGTACCTAATTCGTGTTTTAGGGGCCAAAAATGGTGGAAACCATCAGAAATAGCTATTTCAATTATTTCACATGAAATAAACAATAAATGAACAGCCAACATTTCTGCAGGTATGTCCAGTAGAATAATAAAACCATGTGACAAGGACTTTGCAGCGTTTTTTACTCCTAGTGTTCCTGGGTGCCGGGGCAGTGGCCCAAGTGGCCTTATGGTCGCAACGCCCCTGGTTGTCATCCAGATGTTTCCAGCCTGTGGTGGGTGTCCTTGACCACCAACATGATTATCTCGTCTTTGTGGACGGACCAGTTTGTCCTAAGACAATTCTTGGAACATACTGATAGTTATTCACAAACATGTTACTGGAGCTTCCTCTTATCATTCCGATTAAGAGGATTCCTCTTATTCCTGGCGATTCCTTTTATCGTAGTATTACTGGCGATCCCTCTTATCGTAGTATTTTATCATTTCTAGATTTGGTGAATTGAATATTGAGCTTGGAACCAAATGGGACACCGAGATATGGATAAAGCAACCCACTCCCACAAAGCAGCAGGTGAAATACCGATCCGGAGATCCCCAAGGATACAAAGTCAGGTTGGTTGATTTATCGAACTTACAAAGATATCCGGTTTGTGGAAGATATCACAAGCTTCTAATCACTAATTATTTGCAGATTTTATGTATTATTATGTTTGATTAAATATGTGCCATTACTAGAGTAATCATTCCATGTTTCTTCAAAATCAAAATCGTTCGACCAGTGTCGTTGGGAGATTTTCGGTGTCCTACTTCCAAACTACCTACTTAGTTTCTTTCAACCCTTAAATATAATACGTAGGTATCTGAACTAGGAATTTCATTTTACAAAATGGTGCTCAAAAGTAGCGCTAAAAGGGCAGGGGCCACCTGTATGTGTTCTGGGAGCCCTTCAATATACACATTGAAGGGCTCCCAGAACATAGAAAATAAAAATTATATATAATAATATATTTTATCTTTCGCTGTACTTACCGAATTTAGGGAAGCCTTGTATTTTTTGTTGTTGTAAATATACCTGTAAGTATAAACCCATTGATCGTTTTTTATTCTTTCACAGGCTAAGCCTAATCCTGGATTACTGGCTGCTAAGAAGAATGCTATGCTAAAAATGGGAAACAAAAAGCAGGCTGCTACATTCTCATTCGTTCCCGATATCTATCAGACAGTAAGTTCGAATCAATTGAGAAAAAACTATACTGTCGAGTGAAAATGGAATAATATTAATAATCTGCATATGCAAATGCGTGTGTGTATCTGTTTGTAACTTTGAAACATTGGGCTTTGAATCCCAGAACTATTATTATTCCAGAACCTATGTGTTGATGAGAAGTACCCATGGTTGTGTTGGTGGGTCTGAAATTGGTTGATTTTCTCCTCGAATCGTGTTCCACTCTATCTGAAGATGAAATACCAAGTTTACTCGGTTTCCAAAATTACCTACTGACCTGCTGTGACTTCACACAGTCAAGTTCTTCCTCTCGCGGCAATTTGGATTCTGCCTGAAACATGACTTCCACATGATTTTTAACGACCGTTTCTTCACTCAACTTGTTAAAAAACATATCTGATTGATATTCACTTTGTCCACTAACGTTGCCAGGATTGTAGAGTGGTGGAAGGGGGGGGGGGGTGGAAATGGAGAATGTAAGGTTTGGCTTTACAAACAAAGCCCTAAATGTTACAGATAACGTTAGGTAAGATAATTTGATAAAATAAAACAAGGTATTTATTTGGCAACAATAGCGGTTTTTCAAAGAAAATGAAGCTATTGCAATGGGTCCAACATTTTCAGAACATGAATTTTTGAAATTCTTTTATAGGAAAATCCGTTTCAGAGCATCCTGGTTTCATCCCTAAATTTTAACAAAAATTTACGTGTATATTATATTTATTTATTTATTTATGTGTCACTCCAGACGATGTCTGACCTCGGGTACATGATGAAAATACCAAATTTCGCCAAGACGTTGGTCAAGATGATTAAATTTTTTTCTTTTTTCCTCTCCAAAAAGAGTTGGTCAAATTTGACGTTATAAGGGCCAAAATCGGTAAAAATGGGTCCAACGTTCAGGCACCCATGGTCGACCGCCGCGCACCATCACCGAGCCGCCATCTTGAAGTTTCTTTGTGACAGTATCCTGCTGGTTTTGACGGCCGTCACCATTAATTTCCCTGAGGTTTTGAGGTTTGTCCTCCGTTTTAAGATTGTTGTTACCCTCAACGTGGGTGACGAAAAACAGATTTGAGATAGTGCGGACATATCCCCCGCTGTAAGATCTCTCCAATTCAAAATACATGGACACTGAATTCAAGAGCAACATCTGGAGTAAATTTCAAACAACTGAAGTAGGTGTATAGGTGAAGTAGGTGTATATCGGTTTACTGTTTTCAATAATGAACCTTAGGAATCGAGCACGGAAACTTTTTTTAACCCCCTCTCAAAATTTGATGGTTCCTTTTCAAGATGTGTAGAATCCGAAAGTGGAATGAAAAAAAATTCTTAGTTACCATGAACCAAAATTAATGCAATTTGGCCTGTGTGTCCCATTCGGGGTCTAGTTGGTCCGTGAAGCTCGGCGTTACTGTCATCATCTCTAAAGGGTGAAAAATAGGGGTTGAAATTTTCAGAACGCCGTAGCTCGAAAACTTACAGTAGAAGGTTATGGTTTTTTTAACGTTTTTAAATTGATTTCGAACTAAATACTTTCTTGAGACCACCCGGATCGTTCGTTTGTACCGAAAAGCTTCGGCAACATATTAGTGAATGAAACGGTATACATCAGGCCCACATATCATTGCTGGGGAGCACCAGATTATAATCACGGGTGGCTGTATGAAGTCGAGTTGCTTGTTCCGAGAAATTATTTAATTTGAAGATTGACGGTTATTTTAGATTCTGTTCATAGCTACTTTTTTAAGTTGAACAAACATTATACTTCATGAATAGTACTCGATTTATGGCTCTTGTGGGAAGCACAAGGGTAGGTATTGACCACAGAAAACATTGATCTACGCAGACACGGGCGTCTAACAGGTAAATAATGAACCGTTTTATAATAATTTGCAGCGTTTTTTATATTAGGCGTTACATTATTATTTGCTCAGATCTCACTTCCCAGACGACTTGATGCTTTGCATTGTTCTTCGGCGGATTCATGACGGATGAAACTCAGTCCGACGTGAATAGTAGTCACGGACTGTCACTGACCGATCTCGGCCGCTGGAATCTCTTGACGGTGACGGACCGGTGTCGTGCGACCTTTATAGGGAAGTCGGGGAATCTTCTACACAACACATCCCAACCCACCTCCCCCACTTGCTCGAAAAATATTCACAAAGGCAGTGACATTGCTCGTTTCTGATCAAATAAACGTAATATTTGATATTTGATTTAGCGTTTAATCTGTCATTGTTGTATTATTTGTTTATTCTACTGTAGTGATTATCATTCTTGAAAATTTAATATTAATTTGTGATAAATTAAGCATTTGTTATCGAGATAATTGGGGGGGAGTAGTGCGGTTATAATAGCCCCACTACCCTGATGATGATGATGACACTATAATAACCCCCCGGCTATGCCACTGACTTCGTCCCAATGCTCCAAAAGTGATTGTTCAATAAACGAACCAATGTTTTGGATACATGGATACTCCTGCCTCAACCAATTCATGAAATATATATAATATACATATATTTTCCGAGTATCCACTAGTGGCTGCAGTGACTTCATCATAATATGAGATTCTAAAGAGATTATCTTTACGAATTTTAGATGAAATAACTACGAATATCTTATGCTAACCCGAAATAGGTTCCTACTAAATTTTTTACAATATGGAAGGCGTGGTCCAAATTAGCTGGGGGTCAGGGAAAACACCAAAATCTCAGAACTGGACGACAAAACTTGAATGTACAGCCCTGGAGGAGGTTTAGTAGTGAATAGTGGAGTGGAGTTTTTTTATTGGAAACAACTTAATATGATTTGGGACTTGTTTAGTACTAAGGGCTTTGCCCATAATCGGTTCGCGTTCCTTGTCAGAATTCAAGTGTCACCACTGCTTAGAGACCCTGTTAGAGACTCCTTGGAAGCAGCTTTAAATTATTTGAAATGCATAATTGGTTAAGAGTCGTACGATAAGGAATTAGCATTGTTTGACCCAAAGACTCATTAAGACGAGCAGTTAAGGTTTATTTTTTATTTCGTTATCTCGACCTGAGTAAACAATTAAGGTGAAATATAACCAGTAGTCGGATCAGTAGTAGGTGTGGAGCGCTCTTGTGGCGACCAGTGTCCCCTGTCGTATCCCTCTCTGCCAATGAAACTGATGTCATTTACAGTGAACGAAAATGAGTAATAGATTAAACCATGAGGTAAGCAACATACACTTCAAATGCTGTAGAATCATTACCATCGGGGTCTTAACTAATTTTGTACCCGTTCATATGTACGTACGTATCTGTATTTGGCCTGTTTGATGTCGTCAACATCATCGTAATAAAACGTGTTTTATGGTTATTCACGTTGCCATCTTGGATAGTGACCTATCCTATTTATTTAGGGTTATTTGATTTGGTAGTTTACGAAGGAAACTTTATTGTTATAGAAGGAACATTACAGTTAGGTGGTTATGTAGCTTTTTGGGTTATTTGACACTTGTGTCGAAGCTTCTTTAGGTATGCTGCCTCAAAAAAAAGCCTGTGAAGTGATCAAGCAGTCCCTACTTTTAGCATCCGCACTTTGATTAATAGTATGCACTGATGTGATAATTGTATCATTAATTCATATTAGATGTCGTAAGTACCTACCCGCAGATAAACTACACCCCAAATGTCTGACATTCTCAGGGATATTTGAGGCGCTGATTTCTAAAAGCCGTTAATTTCATTTTTGAAAAAAATAGCGTTAGGTGTATCGTTGGATTCAGAATTCAATTTGACACGATTTTAAGAGTGTAAACCCGTCTAAAAAAAGCACCAAAATCGGAAAAGAAAAGTTGCTACTGTTCCAAAACTTGTCAGATCATGAGCTCTCTTGGTGCAGAACCTTCTTTTTATCTTACTGCAGTTGAATACGTCCTTTAGAACCTAAATTAGAATCAGAAAAAGTTTTCATGACCGTTCGCACTGGTTTTCTCTAGTGTATCAGTGTTTTTGTCAGTAGGATTCAGTGGTTCCCACAGTGTTCCGTCAATCATGCTTCTGCGTTTACATCCCATTTCCAGCCCTATTCCTCGAATTCTCGTGATGGTACTGGTGTGGGAATATCATTAGGGGAATAATGAAATTCTCAGTCCAGAAATATACCCCATATTCTGAAAAATGTCGTGTTTTCTTCCGCATTTTAGGAAATAGTAGTTTTTGGATCCGGTCGGTTTAGGAGGGATTGGCAAAATGGCTGTCTAAAAGTAGGGTTCGAGAATCAAAAGCTGTTAAAAACCCACTGCTGTTCCCAAACCCAATATTTCCAAATTTAAATTTCATATAACTTATTCTGTTCAACGGTGAAGTTGAATTTGTACAGACAGATCCTTGGATTTTTTATTTTTTATTTATTTTATTTTATTTTTTTATCTCCACCTCGTTTGGATCATCAGGTATCGGTTTTTCTCGATTTCTCTAGGAATGGAATTAACTTAACGGATTTTGGAAACGGACGACTCATTTGAAGACCGCGACCGAAAACCAGTCCAATTTACATTTTCGAAATTTTACGGGAGAGCTAAAAAACTATTGCAAAACCATTCGGACGGCGTGGCGTTAGGCGCTTGTAGCAGGTAGGTATATAGAAAATGCTGTAACAGACTGTTTTTCTTGGCAGTCGCCAACACAGTTTTCACCATTAAGTTAGGTTCACATGTAGATGCAATTCCGGACGGCAATCCGGTACTGCAACGCGTTCGCCATGTTTTGCCTCAGAGGCGTTCACATGGCAGTGGAATCATAACCGGAAATCTAACCAGCAAATCAGCCAAGAATGTCGAATTCCAATATGGCTGAACAACCAAATAGGAGAGGTGTGCACAGTAACCTCTGCACACATACGGCAACGGATCCGACAGCGGAAAATATCTGGAGGCGTTGATATAGTATCCATGCGAATAGTAGCGTTGCAATAATCCATTTTGCGTTCACCAATAGCACTGCATCTCCATGTGAACACTTTACAGTCGTCATTACATTCATCGTATGTGGTAAAATTGGGTTTTCTATCTTCATAATCAATAGAGGGGACCTTGAAGAGGATATTGACACTAAAGAGAGTTCTGAAAATGTAACAGACTGTTTTTCGACGCGTTCTTCACTTGTACGTGGGCATAAGTAACTCCCGTTCCACCAGTATCAAACTTAGAAAAAAAAGAATGTTCACCTGTTAAAATTCCTAATGCAGGTATAGAATGGCCCTTGAAAGTTTCATCAACATCGTTTGGATTCAACCTTCTTCTTTCTTAGTGTTTGTGGCTCTGGTGGGTGTATTGTGATTAGTTTCTATTCCTACACTGTGGAAGTGTGGTGGAAATTCAAGGCCTCATCTGACAGTGTCTTCTTTCATTTCTGCAATTTCGGAGGCATCAAGGACACCCTTTCCAAAATGCCGAAATGTTAAGAGATGTGACAGCAGGACGGCTGCAGGGAATAATTGTGTTATGCCATTTCCGTCTTGACTTCACAGAAGTGCCATTTATGTGTACTACATTTTCCTGTATTATCAAAGTGACTCCTCAAACGGCAGTGACTGGTGAGGAGACCAGTGATATCACGTAGTTGCTTGGGGCTCAAGGACAGAAGAGGTTGGAGAATTTGCTATCTAATGTACCGATATCTCACAAACATCTTCCTGAAGCTCAATATCAAGTGGGCAAGATCATTTTCCTCAATCCCCCTCATGTCCAGACACCTCCAGCAATATCATTTTGTTGTCACTTTCAGCAGTATACACCTAGGCGATATTACATTAGATATGTCTGGCTGTTAGATGAAATATTTAGATTTCGAGTCCTGTCTCATGTGCGAAGATTTTCTGTTGCATGGGTCTTCTCGTGTAAATGACTGCTGGTGGACCTAGGGGTTTGAAAGGTTTGTGATCGTTTGCTGACATCGCGCGTTTGGTGGAAACACGCATTTACCCTCACAAAATTGGTACGTGTACGTGGTTCGATCATCCTTCTGTGTGAAAGCTTTGGATAACTTGTGTGTGTAGTTGCTAACGCTCGTATCTCAAAAATGAAATGATCCTCCCTCCTTCACCAATCCTGTGAAGAATGATTGAATAGTTGGATGGATAGATAAGGACAGTGTGGAGAAGAAGAAAAGACAATCCTGGTGATTGTTGTTTTCAAGTTGAATTACATGTTCCCAATGTTTGATCCAAATCCGACCATAAAAATGGACGTTTTACTACAATTGGGCAATATCCAGCACCACTCACTCCCCAAAGCCCTTCGTAGCTTAATTATCAAGATCCACATAATCAGAAAAATTAGTTGACTGATGAACTCCTAATAATTATTATCTATCTTATCCTAATTATCTAGCTATGGTATTTGTAATCCAAAATCTCAAATGTATTATTGAAAATGACTGACGGTGGTTCCAGTGAACCAGTTAGTACATACCGTCTCCTGCAACTGCCACAGGTTTGAAGGCCACACGTGAATAAAAAGACCCCTGCTTCTCACTTCGCCCTGGACACTGTACTGATCTACTTTTTACTCGGGTTAACACTCGAAGCGCCATAATTATGTGTCACTGTATACACAAGTGCCCCCCCCCCCCCCCCCCCGACGCGTGTATCAGATGTATATAAGGTCCAAAATCGAATTTTTGTATACCCATGGATACTCATCCTTGAGATGTTTATGATACTCCCTCAGCTTTAGTCTTTGGAAATGTCGCCTACAGAATCAGGGCGATTTTTCAAAGACAGCTGTTTTTGCATGGAGCTTGAGGAAATCCCCTTCTAGCTCCGTGCAACGGTGTGTATCGGAATTATACATGTGGTGTTCTGTAACTGAATAATTGGTCTAGAAAAGCTCGATTTTTTACAAGTGTATATATTTTATGTTCTTCCTTTTTTGTTGGAACGTAGTTGGAATCTCATAAAATGGCGAGAATCGTATACATTGAGTATTTTCACCTTGCTGAAATTAGTAAAAGTACAGTTGTGTGTGTGTGTGTGTGTGTGTGTGTGTTGGGGGGGGGGGGGGATGGTTTGTGGACGCGGCGCTTTTAAGAATGATTAAAAATTGTTAAAAATTATTGGTAGACATATGAGCTTATTTTGTGTGTTCCAGGCGAGGGAAGCGAAAGAGATGACGCAACTGCCAACTGGAGTTATCTTTGATGAGAAAATGTGCGAGCATGAATGTTTATGGGACCGTAACTACCCAGAATGTCCAGAAAGGCTGTCTGGAGTCCTTCAAAGGTGAGGGCTCTGAGCTCATATGGTCGGGGCTCGGGGCTCATAGCTTGCATGTTCCAATGGGGCCGTTGTTTATTTATTAATTCATCACATTATTTATGCTCTTCAAATACTCCCTACGTAGTGTTATAAAAAATTAAGCACCAAAATAGGAATTCGTTAAACCACGTTCTGATTGCAACCTTGAAGGTATTTTATTTCCATACACTAACATATTGTTATTTGTCCTAAGATATAAAATTAGCAATGGTTCAGATCGTGGCATGCTTGAGCACTAGCGTTATGGTTGGTATCGACCAATATCAATTTGTTATGATGATTCAAATCCGATTCAGTTTCGGTCTATTAAACTACAGGAATAAAAGCAGTTTAGCTGCTATCCCTTCTCAACCCTGTTGTAAAAGTTTACCCAACCAAAAAACCTCACCCGCAAAGATTGGTATCCATTTTGCCCGCCAAAATAGCATGCTTGGTGCTTCACATCTCACTCCTGGATGTGCATACAGAAGCCTGTTCCTTCCCCCTCTGTTGGATGTGTATATAGAAACCTGTTCCTTCCCCCTAAACCTTGAAATTTCTTTCAACAGTGTGTGGTGGTTTTTTGCCTTGGGAGCACAAAAGCTGCCTGCCGAACAGCATTGAAAGAAATATCAAGGTTTGGGGGAAGGAATAGGTTTCTGTAGACACATTCAACAGAGGGGCAAGGAACAGTTTTCTATATGCTCATCCAAGAGCGAGGTGCGAAGCACTGAGCTTGCTACTTTGTCAGGCAAAGTGGATATCAATCCTCTATGTGGGCGAGGTTTTTTGGAGTAAGAACAATTGAGCTGCTATCCTTACCATTCTAATCCTAGTTGAGTAACTTCAACCTAATATAATTTTGCCCACGTTCCCCCCTATTACGTGGCGCTAGTAGTGTACATAATGCGTGTTTGAAGCATGTTCGTTTCTATTTGGATCACAATAAAAAACGGAGATGAAAGTAGCTTGGATACTAATAGGTTTGTTCTCAGTGACCACCTGACGGTTATCAGACAGTCAGAAAGGCGTTGGGCCGTCAGCACGGGTTCTCGGACTCTTCTAGGATAGTATTTCGCAGTGTTTTCCTGACTGTCGAAAGCCAGTTTTCTGATCGTCATTCCAGTATACAGATGATAGGGTGGACGAGAAACTGACCTACCTTCTCCATCAAGAAACTCAAAACACTTGTCAAGATGTTATTGGATCATGGATGGTTTCTTACGGGTTTCTAAGAGTCAGCTAACCTTCAGAAAAAGCCATTGTGAACAAACCTAATATCTCTTTGATAGTAATATTTTTTCTTTGGAAACGAGCAATAAATGTAGTTATCCCATTGTATTTCAATAAGTTTCATCATTAATTGAAATTTCTTGGTGTTTTTACCGAGACTAAGATCTTGGTAGTATGGTAGTCAACAAAAAGTCGGATTTCTACCCAAACCAACGCAATTTTATGGAATATTTAAAACTTTTCAGTGCATATTTTGGTTTTTTGTTCCTCCTGTTGGTTTTAGTTCAATGAAGTGTGTTGGCTCTTTCAAGTCCGCCTCCTTGTTATCTCTAATTTGCCCTCAACCACTACTTCATTGTACGTACTGTATTTTATTCAGGTGTGGTGCATTGGGATTACTGAGCAGGTGCCTGCGAATCGAGGCCACCTCCGCGTCTGAAGCGCAGTTGGCGACCCTGCACAAGTATGAACAGGTCGAACTCCTCAAATCCACTCATAAATACACAGACGAAGAATATCTCGAGACGCTTTCATCTAAATACGACGCCATATATATTCATCCCGTAAGTTTATCACTGTAGATCCTCCTCCATGGGACCAAAAAAGGAGAGAGAAGGCATAATGAGGTTGGGGTTTGTCCTCATCTGCCTATTTAGTCAGTCAGTCAATATGCTCTATGATATTGGTTAGGTAAAACTGGTATTGCTTTATTTTGTATTATAAATTGTACCTATGTGTGCTTGCATGAATTTTGTTTGAGATGTAACGTTCCTGATTTTCAGAGCTCTTGGGAATGTGCCTTACTGGCTGCCGGCAGTGCGATTCAGTTAGTTGACGAAATTTGCAATGGAAAAGTACAGAACGGAATGGCGTTGGTTCGGTGAGTGAAACAAGTGGAATTAGACTGTTTTTTCTCCTGGATTGCGGAATGATGGATACCCCGTTTGTCAACTTGTTTTTTGTTTAAACTGTCATCTCATACCGCCACTGCTCCCATTGTTAGCGTTAAACGGAGTTTCTTAATATTTTCGTTCTTTGATGACTATTTAGGCAACTCAACACGAATATTCATCCCCTGAGCACTCATAATACTGTAATGTTGGGGGAATTTGAATTGTAGTTTGTGTTCTTAGAAATTGAGATTTTCTGGAACCTTCTTCATAATGAGTGAATAACGGTTGCAAAATGTTGATTATGCGGAATTAACCTGTCATATTTCGTACTCATGACCTTACTTGAGGTCAACACGCAGGTGGGTTGAATGATGACTCGTGCTTCAGTGTGGGGCTATTTCTCATGCTTTCAATGTTATTGATGCTTCCTAACCAGAGATGAGGGAAAATAATGTGATCTACGAGATATGGGTATTTATTATGATCTGCCAATAATTTGGTACCTGCATCAAGACGTGCACCTATCTCTTCTAAATGTGCTCAACAGCTGTTAGGGCTGAATATTTCAAGGAGGCTATCCATTTTCAGTGGCCGATAAGTCACCCACACTCACCAGGCAGCAGTTCAGGCAGATATGGGTAGCAAGTGGTAATGGTAATAGCCCTCCTGGTGGGGAGTAGTATTCCTCATATGTGTGGGTTATAGCTAGTTTCACTACTACCATCCGTTTTCTGCAAAGGCTCTCACATGAGGCTGTGGGCTGGAATCCATCCGCTGATAACCTCCAAATCCCAATTCCCTCATTAAATTGTGTGTCTCCCTCTGTACATCAGTACATGAATCTGTTCTTAATATTCCTATATTTTATTTATGATTGGAATAAATATTTTGAGAGAAATTCAAAATCATCACTATTCAACAGTGTTGGGCATCAGCTAACTAATTTATTAGCTAGCTAATAAAATTTTAACTAATAGCTATGTTTTTTGTTACATAACTTGTAGCTATGTTTTTTAGCTGAGCTAAATTAGCTATTAGCTGTTGTGGGACAGCTAAATTAGCTGTTAGTTGAAATGTACAGCTAATAACTTTAGCTACAAAAAGTTAGCTGTTAGTAACAGCTAACTAATAGCTTTAGCTGTAGTTGTCAGCTAATAGCTAACAGCTAAATTTTTCTTAAAAAATCGTATTTGTCCTCACAAACAGCTAGTAGCTAACAGTTTTAGGTAATAAGTAAATTAACTTTAAAACTTTTTTGGTCGAATTTAATATTTCTATATTACCATTCTGAGCAATTTCTGACTTTTTTGACCAAGTCCAGTAAATTTCCTCTGGTAAAAAGTGAATTTGACGTATATAATTATGCACTGCTGTTGGCCACCTCTGAGTTCCTGAGGCTTCCTAGACTTCTCTTCTCTGGGGCTTCTACATATAGATTTTTCGGATTACCATATCTTTCATTGCGAGAAAATATTTGACCAACACAAAATTTTAATTTGTTGTTATAATTTATTGGAAAATTTGCTCCCTCAGATGTGTTGCGTTACTGTTAAGTACCTATTTTTTTAAATGTTTTACCAACAATTTTCGTTTTTCAAAAAGGTGCTATTATATTATTAGTCATATATTAATGAAAAATAATAACAGCAAATAACGGAAGTATTAACTTTTTACCCGAGAAAATTCACTGGAATTGGTCAAAAAAGCCAGAAATTGTTCAAAATGGTCAAATTGTCAAAGCGATTAAATTCTTTCAAAAAAATGTTTTAAACCTAATGTACTTATTAGCTGAAACTAAAACTGTTAGCTACTACAGCTATTAGCTATTAGCTGCCACCAACAGCTAACTTTTTATAGCTAAAGTTATTAGCTGTACACTTAAACTAACAGCTAATTTAGCTGTAAAGTTTAGCTGTCCCACAACAGCTAAAAATCTAGCTGTTAGTTAAGCTACATTTCAGCTAATTGAGCTATAGCTGTTAGCAGTTAGCTATAGCTAATTTTTGCTCATCACTGTTATTCTAGCGGTGGGGGGGGGGGGGGGGGGGGTCATGTACAGCATGAAATGTTTTTACATTAACGCCAGATCTGACAAGGTGCAGCGGTCCAGCACATGTCTGGTGATTTTGAAACATGTACATATTGTCCAGACTGCATGGCCACTCCATAATGAACCTGGGACGTTAAATAGTCACACCCCAGCTTCTCACTACAAGTTGAAAACGAGATGTTCTGTTCACACGCCCAGTTCAAAATGAAGTTCCACCATTCACTCCCAGCGCTAGTTGTTTTGCTCTGACACCACAAATCTCCCTTCCCACTTACAGGCTAAGGACTTTATCCAACTTTTGGTCTCAAACCATTTCCTAAATGGGATGGGACACTGTTGCTTACCAGTGATAACAAATAGGTACCGCTGGCATCAACACAAATTGGAGGTGTGGTTAGAAATTTGTGGTTTAAATTATGGTTCTCACGCATTTGAATTTACAGGCCGCCTGGTCATCACGCTATGAGAGGAGAATATTGTGGTTATTGTTTCTTCAATAACGTGGCTCTCGCTGCAGAACACGCTTTATCAAAGGGCCTTAAAAGGATCCTCATCGTTGACTGGGATGTTCACCACGGTCAAGGAACTCAACAGATGTTTTACAACGACCCTCGGTAAGATGTGTTTGATTGCAATTTTCAGTTACTGTGAAATGACAAGCTCAGGGACGAGATTACACACAAAACTCGGTTTCAGTGGTGTTAGCCTCGCATTTGAGGGCGGTTTAGTCGGTGGAAGTGTTTCAGCCTTTCAAGTTGAAGGTCTTTGGTCCGATTCTTGTCTACTTTCCCCCTTCTTTCCTCGTTGACTTTACTTGTAGTCAGTTGTAGGTGGACACAGCATTGCTTGAAAACAGTTGCTTACCTATTGGCTGCCTCGCCATTCAGTCACTTAGGCCCGGTTTTTCAAACCTCAGTTAACTTTGACGATCGTTAACGCCGCGAAATGTCGTTTTTCAAACCATGGTTACGAGTTGACGCTCCGTCAGTTTGACGTAACCACAACCGCGCGTCGAAGCAAGGTTAACTACGCCGTCAACTGTCAACCACTGTCTTCCGTAGACAAACAGGACATGAAAGTCGAAATTATCATTCAACACATGACTCTCTATCAATCTGTCATATTTACCTACCTACCTTCATCATTCAACTACTGTCTTTATTTATATCATACTTCCCTACCTTTATTTAATCATATTTACTTACCTGATCATAATTATTTATTTAATTACTTACCTATCAACTGTGTTGTCTACTGATTTTATCTACATTAATATCGGACACGACTCTTCTGCTCCTCCTTCCTTGATTCCTTGATTTTATAGCTCACGGGCTTCAGCGGGAACGCCGGTTGGTTCCCCGATACGAACATTTCAGCCAGTGGAGTGACGACGAATTTGCGACAGTTTTCAATTTTTCTTCTGCCTCGTATAATTAGTATAGGTAATCGGTTTTGAAATTGAAACTAGGAAATATATGTTTTGAACCCTGCATTTCCTCGGTTGTGTAATATAACTTCTCCTAATATCCTCTGGACCTGGTGGTTCAATGTAGAGTAGGTACAATACCTCTTGGTACCATGGGTGTACCTCATTATTCAAATTACCATTCACACACGTTAAAACTTGTGGGTTACAATGAATAGGGCAATAATCTGGTAAACTGGGTTAAATATAATTGAAAAAAAAACTTGGCGCTCCGCGCCTCGCCAGGGGGCAAGCCCCCTGGACCCCCGGTTACCTCTATTTACATACTTCGAACGAAATTATAGAAACACAGAATGGGTTTTAGCTCACCCGTTTCACATAAACCGCAACTCACATTATCCGAGGCCTGGGCAGCGTCAAGTTAAAGTCCCAAGGTGCCCACATACCAAATTACAGCTTCGTAGAGTGAATATCATAGAAATTAGCTTTAGGAGCAACTCAGCTGATCCGGGGCCTGGGCAGCGTCAAGTTAAAGTCCTAAGGAGCCCACATACCAAATTACAGCTTCGTAGACCCTTCAGGTTTTTGTCCCCCTCGCTGTATTATAATAAGCTTTAGCCACGCTTATACACATCGAAACAACCAAGTGACAACCAAACAAGCGTCATTGTTTACTATCGATTTATAACATCCATTTATATAGTTATATTATGAAACTAGGAAATAAATACCAAGAACAAATACGAAATAAATGCGTGATAAATCAAGAGCTTTCCAACGAATGGAAATCGATTTTTGTCCGATGAAAATGAAAGAAGTTTCATTTCCCTAGCAACTATTCGGTTGTACGTGAAAATCATAAGACAATTTCGCGCTACTTTTATGTCACTTTTTACTGTCGTTTTTCGGCGGGGGGTCCCATCGCTAAAACACATTCTGTGTTAAAATCATTTGAATTATAGCCCAATCAAATTGTCCCTAAAATCGGCCCCGACCAAAGACTAATATGCTATTTTATTTTATTGTTTTAAATGGTCCATAGGGGTCCTAATAAGAGTAATCTATGGTTTCCCACCAAAATATTTGATGGGGCAAATCTGGGCAGCCCAGAAACCACGAAATTTTGGAGTTTTTTCTTTTTCGATATATCTCAGAAACGAATGATCATATGCATTTTTTCACTATACTATACTTTTTAAAGAGCATTAGATTCTCTACTACAGTTTGCACTACATAAGTTGTTTCTAACTCTGATAGCAAACGAGCTAGAGCTCATCAAAAATTGATGAATAAACGAACTTGTGAAGTTCATTCCTAATTATATCTAGTGGGACACTTGAGAACGTTTACATGTAGTAGTTCCTCGAACTACCCTTCGACAGCCTGTTCTTAGAGAAATTCGAATTCAGAATTCGAATCTCCCGCCAAAGGCGAAAAAAGCAGGGTTGCACCTTCGCGGAGCGCTTTGCCATCGACCGCACCGCGGCGCCGGCAACACTGGTGACGCTCCGATGATTCATCACTCTTTGAAAGACGAAAATCAGCAACTGCCAGCCATGTCCAAGACAATAGGGCAGGGTGTGGAGGGTCCTAAACGTTCTCAAGTGTCCCACTAGATATAATTAGGAATGAACTTCACAAGTTCGTTTATTCATCAATTATATCTGTGGGACACTTGAGAACGTTTACATGTAGTTTGTTTAAAGAATCAAACCAAGTTAGGCAGTTGCTCTAGGGAAAAAAACACACAGAGAGAAGACTAAAATCTGAAAGTCGAAAAACGGTTTCTGAGACCTGTGTAGTCCAGACCCGGTGCACCTAAACTCACCCCTCCTTGGGCTCCCTCCCTGGGTTCAGTTAGTCTTCTCCCGATATAACGTCTCCCCCTCCCCCTTTTTTGTCCCTGCCAGTGTCGGGGCTGGGAGGCCCCAATCCACATATCACCCAACTAGTGTTCTTAAATTCTACTCCAGGGGGAGGAAAGGACACAAACCACGGCTAATCTGGATATATCAATTGTATATATGAACTGTATATATAAACAAGTAAATGTAACAGTATACATGAATAACAAGGGGTGTCAGCCTGACCACCATACAAAATAAATCAAAAAACCCAAAAAAAAGGGGGAACAGATGAAGCCTCCATGTGTGGTTCACACCCCACCTCTTGAGGAGGTGGCGCTCCGTCCATTCCGCCTCATCTGAAAAGATAGGAGAACAGCTTATGACTCTGGTGTGGAAACAAACACATGGGAGATGAGTGAGTCGTCGGCCACTAGGGGTCTATTATAAAACTTGGCGAACACCGCCGAGTTCCTCGTCCACCCTGCCGCCTTAAAAATGGTATCTAGGGAGGCTCCCGCTCTGTTCGCGGCCGACACTGACGCGTGTCTTGTCGAATGCGGCGTGAAAAAATCAGCAACCCCCGCTTCCCTCAACACCCCTGTCACCCAACCCGAAATCGTTTGGCGGGACGCCGCCGTGTATGGGGGTCTGGTGATAACAAATAATGCGTCGGTGGTTGGGGACCTCAAAGGTGCCGACGCCTGGAGGTATTCTGCCATGAGGGACGCCACGCAGAGGAGTGGCCGTTGCGGAAAAAACGGCACAGTGAGGCACGGTTGCGGCTTATAAGGCGCTGAAGTTTTCAACCGGCTAGAGATACGGATGTCCAACCCCTGACCTGGACGTATCTGCACCTCCGGTAACTTTATTGATGCAATAGTTTGGAGCCTCTGCCCTGTTGCCAACAACAACAGGGTTACTAACTTGTGGGACAGCCAAGGAAATCCCTGACCGGTTCTTTCCAACCACAGTAACACCCCCTGTGGGTCCCAAGTTGTGTCATACCGCGCCGCCGGCGGACGAATATGTGAAACTCCCTTCAAGAAACGGGAAATAAGGGGGTCAGAACCCAAAGGCTCCGCCGCAATAAGGGACAAGGCCGATCTGTACGTGTTAAAGGTAGCATACGATACCGAGGTGCCCTGAAGTATGGTCTGAAGGAAGTGTACCACTAAAGTAGGCTTGGGATCCCAGGGACTCAGCCCTTGCTTCCTACAAAATTCCCACCAGCGCCGAAAACATCCTTGGTATTGGGCATATGTCGCCGGCGATAACGCGGCTAACATCGTGTCCACTGCCGGGGCGATAATCCCTCGCCTCTCGAACGCTTGCCGGACAACCTCCCTGCTATCAATCGTAGCGTGTCCGCCCGCGGGTGGGTCTGGTCCCTGAAAGGCAAATGTAACAATCGATCGTTAGGACCAAAATACAGGGACGCGGAGATCAGTTATTCAAAAAAGGTGGGGTACCAGGGCTGTGCCGGCCACTCCAGTACGACAACTATCCCCGTTGACTCCTCCGCAATGATATTGCGCAGCACTTTGAGGACCAGCGCAAACGGCGGAAACGCATAAAAATTCCACCCCTTCCAAGAAAAGGTGAAGGCCTCAATCCCCCATGCCCTAGGGTCCGGGTGCCAGGAAAGAAACCTGTCGCACTTCGCATTTGCTGCAGAGGCAAATATATCGATGTCGGGACACCCCAAATCGTTTATGATAGCCCGAAAAACCTCCTCACCTAATGACCATTCCGTTGTCCCAGGGAGACGTCGAGAACATTCATCGGCCACTGTATTATCCTTGGAGGCGACGTAGGATGCAAAAATGACAATACGCCTCTGCTTACACCACCGCCAGATCCGTTCAGATAGCTCGAACAGGCGGTGGGACAACATAGACCCCTGCCTATTAATACAGCTGATGGCCGTGGTATTATCCGCCCTAATGAGGATACGGCGGTCGCTCTAGACGTCACCGAAATGTTGTAAGGCTAATTCAATTGCCCTCAATTCCAACGCGTTAATATGCCAACCAGCTTCAGTTACTGACCACCAACCGTTGATTGTGGCCTCCCCGGAGGCCGCCCCCCAGCCTGATAATGACGCATCTGTAGAAATTGTGAGGGAATAGTCGTCATTATGTAGCCGATTGGACAACGTCATAATATTGCTACTCCACCACTCAATATCTGACCGTATGGATAATGGTAACTGAATTTTTGCGTCAAAATTCTGGTTATTTGCCCTTAGGGCATCAACCTTAACCCTTTCCAAATGCATTGTGTACAGTTTTCCATAGGGGGTTGCTGGTATCGCGGCCACTAGTGTACCTATCAGACCCGCTAAATGTCGAATTGAGCAGGTTTGTAGTTTATGGAATTTACACAACGACTCCCTGATCCGTAAGCGCTTTTCCTGCGGAAGCGAAATTGTCAAGTCTGCCGTATCAAACAAAAATCCCAAGAACACGAACTGTTGCGAAGGGGAAAATTTACTCTTAGCGTCATTAATGATAAACCCCAAATGTCGTAAAAGGTCCGACAAAATGGTAATATTCCTTGCACATTCCATCTGAGACGACCCCACGATACCAAAATCATCCAAGTAGTTTACACATTTTATGCCCTGTGAGCGAAGACATTGAACAATGGGGCGCATGAGCTTATGAAAAACATACGGCGAAACCGACATGCCCATGGGCAAACACGTAAATTCGTACAATTGATCTTGGAAACAGAATCTGAGAAAAATTCGAGATTGCTCTGCAATTGGCACCATATAGTATGCGTCCATGAGATCGATTGTCGCCCCAAAGCTCCCAGGTTCAATGAGGTCCCGCATGGTGCGGTGATCCTCCAATTTAAAGTGGGGGGCGTCTATAAATAAATTTAAATGTCGTAAATTTAATATAAATCGTTTTCCCCCTGACGCTTTGTCCACCAAGAAAAAGGGGGAAACCACTTGACCCGGGTGTGAGGTACATGTTTTCACGACCCCGCCCCGCACCATCTTGTCTAAAATAATGGAAAATTGTTGAACAAACGCCTTATCTGACGAGTGTGGACGCAACCTAGGGTTGGGGGTCGGTATCGTGTGAAAAGGTATCTCAACCCCGTTCAACCATGAAAAAATTTTGGGATTATCCGTGATAGCCCGCCAATTCCCTATAAAATTAAATAATCGACCCCCTAAGGGGGGGTTAATTACCTGTGGGGGCGCCGAGCTCAGCTCCTGCTGTGCGGCCCCGTCGACCCTCTGAATGGGCGGCGTTGTGCCCTGGAGGACTGGTTCCCTCGGGATTTGTTGGCCGGTCTGTGAGTCTGCCCACCCCGACGAGCAGCTCGGCCTCTCTCGTTTCCCTGTTGCAGGCTTACTGGCCCCGAGGGCTGCTGAGGGCGAGGGGGTGCGGGAGGCGGTTTTTTGAGGGACACTAAACCCCGAGCACTGGAGGCCATCCCCAGAAACTCCTTATAACGCGCTCCCAGATTGTCCCCAAAAAGCCACTCTGATGGCGGGACATCCCTAGAAATTTTTTCGAGGGTCGGGGAGCACACCGCCAACAATAGCCGTCGCCTGGTGCGATTCACATCATAGAACAGGGCCGTCATGGCCCGTCCCGCATCACACATGTTGACATAGCTGTCCCCCATCACGGGGACAGCAGCACCCCCTCTCTCCACCACCGAAGAGAGGCCCATACCTAGGGCCGAGATGGCTGTGGCGCACTGTCGCTGAATCCCGACGTAGTACGCGTCCACAGATTTATGGCCCGCCCCCACTGACGCCGCTATCTCCGGATTCATCTTGGGCGGCGCAAGCGCCGGCAAGTTCGCGGGGATCGTGTATTTAGCCCGAAGGGCATTAAAAACATCTAGCGGGACACCATTTCGCAAATGGTGTTCCCAACGACCCGCGATACTCGGATGAATTCGCGGAGCAGGGGGTGGCGGAATGGCGGGATTATCTCCCAGGGCCAAAAGCACCTGAGGATCTAATCCGGCGTCAGGGCCTGGGTCTGAGGCCGAATCTCCTGCAGGAGGGGTGAAACCTGCAAAATCCGATGAACCGGAGGCCCCAGTTCCATCCTTAGTGGGGTCCCCCGTCCCCGGGGGTACCGGGGGCGGGATAGTGGCCCCTTCGTCGCCCCATGTGTCGTCGAGATCCGAAACGTCCCCGGAAAGTCCGCGTGCCGATTCTCGATCGGCATCACGGACGAGAGGCCCCCCAGATTCGCGATCCGGGTGAGACCTCGGGGAAAGACGATCGGAGGACCCGCGTATCAATTCACGATCGATATCGCGGTTGAACTGCCCCCCAAATTCGCGATCTGGGTGAGCCTTCCGCGCATGACGACCGTTTCCGAATGAACACCCCCCAAAATCATAAAATGGGTAGGCTCCTCGGGAATCTCTGCGAGAACCGCGAGGCCCTTCGAAGAGGGTAACCTCACGTCTCCGGGGCGAACGTGATCGCGAGCGGTATCCCCGCGTAGAAAAGTCGTCGACTTCTCGATCCAATCGCGTCCGGAGATATCGAGGTTCATCCTCATCGGACTCGAAATCCCCTCGAGATCTCCGCACATCATAAATCGGATCCAGAACGTCGAGAACGGGACCGCGCGGTCGCCGGGGGGACCGCGGAGTGAACATCGTGAAAACGACGTTCCACGAATATCCTGAGCGTTAAACAGAAAGGAAACTGAAAAACAACAGTCCTACCTTGACGTAGCGATCGAAGAAAAGGGGGTTTTACTTGGCAAATTCGTGCACAATCACAAAAACTCACACAAAATTGTCACGAACAAACTGTCGAAAAGGCAGCCAAAAGAAAAGTGATGAATCATCGGAGCGTCACCAGTGTTGCCGGCGCCGCGGTGCGGTCGATGGCAAAGCGCTCCGCGAAGGTGCAACCCTGCTTTTTTCGCCTTTGGCGGGAGATTCGAATTCTGAATTCGAATTTCTCTAAGAACAGGCTGTCGAAGGGTAGTTCGAGGAACTACTACATGTAAACGTTCTCAAGTGTCCCACAGATATAATTGACAGGTTTTTCCAACTTCTGGAAAAATCACAAAATCTCACAATCATCTCCTTTTTGCTTCCCTATAACTCGTCCAATGTGTTATTAGAACGTAGTAGACATGACTGTATGATAAACACATCCAATGACGATGTTGTAATTGAAATGACAGATAAGCTTTATTAATTAAGAGATGGAGCCAGTTCATTTAGAAGTGGTTGGTAGATGATGACGGTCCCGGAAGACCGTGCAAAGGCAGAGGAAGGGAACAGGCGTGTAGTGGTATGCCAAGAGTAGCCACCTCTACCTACAAGATATGTAGAAGCTGGAATTGACAATGGATCCTTCTGCATATATTACAGGTTCACTGCCAAGGGGCATTTCACAATACGGCGAACAGATAAGCATTGGTCTGGGGGTTGGTCAGAAATAACCAAACACAACTCGAGATTGAAGGCAAAAACAAGCGTAAATTGAAATCAAAATCAAATCACAACAACTACCAAACAACAAACACTGAAACATGAAACTTTCATGATCGGAAAAAAAGGAAACTCGAAGGCGGAAGAGGCTAAAAACCCGCAATGATTGCCAGAATATCATCTGGGGAAACTATTTGGATGCTGTGAGAGAACAGGCGAGGTTAACGGCGTCGTTAGCTAACAACGCCTTGACTACGATTCTGTGGACCCGTCAAGTTGACGCTCGTCAAAAGTAATTTGACGGTCGCTAGCTGACGGCGTGATCTGTTGAGGTTTGAAAAACCGGGCCTTACTGTTTCGTAAACCTTCAGATTCAAAGCTATGGGTCTAATGGGGGATAGGGCCAGCAAAAAATATCTATACAGCAGTTAGATGTTTGACTGAGGGATTCCCACACGTGTCAGATCGAAAGTTGGTTTCTTCCAGGGTTTCTAGTATAGTTTCTTGCAGTGCGATTCTGCAACTCGGCATGGCATCATGACGACGAAATATCGTTAGCATAACAAAAAATATCGATGTCACTAATACCGACGATTGGTATTCCGTAAGCGCTCAATAGCGTCAGCTATCGCTAAATCATCGATAAATTATCGTTGCGGGGTCGTTAGCATTCCGACGGCTCTAGACCCCCCCCCCCCCCGTTATCCGTACCAAAAGCTCATTAAACCAACAAAAAAAACTTGGCGTGACGTTGCTTTTCAGCGATAGGAAGTTTTACGGTAAGTAATTGTTTGTTTTTTCTTTTCCATGTTTATCAATTTCATTTAACGTAAGTAATAAGCCCAATGTAGGCACTTACCGTAAGTAACTAGGTAGGTAAATTATTGACTTAGTAATTTATGGCAGTGGTCATAAAAACATCATAATAAATAACTTAAACATTAATATTACGGGCAGGTATATTGATAGGTAGGTAGTTACGAATTTAGTGATAATGAAGACTTCTTTATCAGTGTTTCACACGTATAGTCTGTTTCACTTTGGGTAGTTACCTACTTTTTAGAATCGCATTTCATCATATACCTACCGTATTTTTTCGTGCGCTTATGAATTTTAGCTAATAATGTCACACATTATGGCGTTCGAATTCTTTGCTTGGGAAATGGAAATTCTGCAAGAAAGAGAACAGAGGTATCGCCCTCGGTTTGAAAGAAGAGTGCTACGAGATGAGCAAAATCCTTGTCCCTGCGTATTCAGAAAAACCTTTAGGATAAGTCGACACTTGGTCATGAACCTAACAAACGAAATTCGATCATTGCTTCAACGTTCCATATTGAATGGATCATCCCCTGAAACCCCTACCTAATTTTTCTGTAGATACCGATCCCCTACGTTTTCGTTAATAAACGCAAGTGACCTTAATAGATAGTTAATTGATTAGAAAACACAGGATTTTGAAAATAACGTAAATGTCGGCAGGTAATCATTCACTTACATATTTATCAGAATTTCCGGGTAGGTACCAGTTATAAAACATAAATTTCAACAATGTCATCAATTTCATTAATTTATGCAAATAAATTTGGCATAATACATCTTACATTTAAGCTAAAAACGGCAAAAACTTTATCAATACCAAAAGACGATACAAGAAATTGAAATGAAAATCTACCATAAGTGTCAAGTGATCCCAAACTGTAATTTTTGACTTCCTTCTTTTTTTTCTTTTACTTTGTGAATTCCGGGGATTCAAAACAAAATCATTAGAGAGTTCCTAAGAGATAAGTTCATTAGGGAACGGCCATATCTTTTGGCCACATCTAAGGCGAGCAGCTAAGATGCTAACTTTGGATGCTAACCAATAAGTCCGGTTTGACAGAAGTGGTGGGGGTAGGAGTGAATTAAAAAGTAACGTCACTTAACTTAGCACAACGCAAAATCCATTCAGCTTCAGTAGGTATACTAGTATCCTTAGGTATACTCACTTTTTTATCCTAAGTTGATATCGCAACAATCTAGCAAATTCTTTGAAAGACGCTTGGAGTAACTTTGAAAGACGCTGGCGATGGCGAGGACCGACGAAACATGACGCGTTAAAAAAAAACGACAAAACGCAGCAAAAAGCTGTGCACTGTTACCCCTGAGTAAGGTTAAAGAGGATTCCTAAAGTTTGTGCCCTGGGAGATAACGCGCCTTATGTATAAGGCCGAATAAGTCGAACTTAAGGAAATAAGTTTGAACTTGGGCGACGCGCATGCGCAGTTGAGATAAATCCGAACACATCTTCCCGACTTTAGTCTTTAGGAACTCTCTATTGACACCGGCACAAACACTCCAATTCGCTTCATCTCTGCTTATCACCATGGAAACGGTGGTAACGGAATGAGTTCCAGTCGAATGCTCGCCCTAGACAAGCTAGCGACGTCCGTATCTCATTCAGCAACGACACATTGTTATTCAACTTTGGTATCATAAGTTCCTGAATACCAATTTCGCTATTCGGGTGTTGTTACACGAGAGGGATAGCGACACCGACTCCATACCGACAAAAAGGTAACGAGTTGCAGAATCGCTGGGGGCTAGTGGGGTTCTGGGGTATCGACATATATATAGTTACGCTCACGGAATGGAATGCTGATGATGGATGGGGAGCGGCGGGTTGATGGGCAGGTGGGAGGGAGCTTTTTCAACTGGCGATTTACACACGTTTTTATTTACCCAACCTAAAGAGTAACAGAAAAAATTGTTTGGGTCTCACTCAATTTGTAAATAGGTGTTCACTTTGATACAATATCTACATGTTTCAGACAGACGTACCTATGTACATAAACGTCTTGTACCCTTGTACAAGATGTTTGTACTCTCTACAAACATATAAAATTTCCGGTTTCAAAGCTGGATTTCTATTAACCCAAACAGGCTCCTGTAGAAAAATAAGCTTTCAAGGTATTGCTAGGTGAATAACTATTAATAACAGGCTTAAAATAGCAATTTTTAGCGAATTGTTTTGGCCTTTTCCTCAAAATTGTTCGCGATCTCTATGAAATTTTCATAAATTTCTCTTAATCACTTATATTAAGTTGGTGACCGAGCGTGTTAACGCTGTAACATGGAACGGACTGTGGTCCGTTGGTTCGAATCCCTAAAACCCCAGCCCAAAATGGCTTACTTTTACTAGGTACTAGCTGTGTTGCCCGTCGCTGACGGGTAGAACTCGGGGTGGGTCCATCTGACTTTGTTACCTCACGCAGAATTATACCTCCTTATGTCCTTCCCCGGTCACTGAAACATCTAAATACGCGAGATGGGTTCGATCCATTGAGCTGTTTTCGAGAATTTAATTTTTTTATGTTTCCGCTTCCCTATAAACCCCCACCCCTATTCATCGGATCCGGGAGTGAATCCCCCTATGTCCTTCCCCGCTCACTAAAACATCTAAATACGCGAGATGGGTTCGATCCATTGAGCCGTTTTGGCGTGATTGAAGGACAAACAGACAGACACCACGATCACCTGTAAATTTAGTTATATAGATTAATTTAATCAAAATTGATTGCATTTTGAAGGGAAGTCGAAAATTGCCTAAAAACCGAGTTATTACGTTCCTCAACCCTACCCGAATGGCAAAGGAACAATTCAAACAAACTTTTAAACTTTTTTAAAACTACAAGTTATGCTTCATGCATATCAACAAATAATTATAGATAGAATTATTGAATCCACTGCATATTTATGAAAATATAATTGCCTTGCTGGCTCCAGTGCAGCGATCTATATGTGTAAGTAATTAACTGTTGTGTAATAATTCGCAGTTGTTCATGCTCAATTCCAAAGGTTCGATGTTGAAGATAATAACCCCAAAGCTAAACAAGGGACCCCCCCCCCCCCCCCCCACACACACACACACACACACTGTACCTAGACCCGGGGACTTACACTATGTTTACCTCCTAACAGTCTTAAACCAGTAGCTGAAGTCTTTTTCCGTTTCTGCTACCGCATTCTACACCCCCCTTTATTGGCCGGACTAATATGCCAAATTTCAGTTCATCCCTCAAAATTCATACAAGACTTGTGGACAAAAAGTTGGCATGCTCGCCTTTCTAAGCCTCCATTGAATTTGTTGTAACCACTACCGTAGCCATTTTTAAGCTACAAATTATTCATTTGAGTACGTGGCTTAATAGACATTCGTCTCACATTCGATGCTTGAACCTTCCAGAGTGGTTTACTTCTCATTTCATCGCTACGAGCACGGCTCTTTCTGGCCAAACCTCAGGGAATCTGATTTCGACTACATCGGTGAAGGACCGGGACGGGGATTCAATTTCAACATCCCTTTAAACAAAACTGGAATGACGGATGCAGACTATCTTGCAGTATTTCATGGCGTGCTGCTTCAAATGGCTTACGAGGTTTATATTATGTTTTACTATTTTTCACTGAAAACTAAATACAGTAAGTACCCAGTAATTATTGTTGGTTTCAACCCTCAATAGGAGCTACTACCATGCTGTGGCTGCGAACTTATAAAATGTCTAAAAGTCAAGGTCTTTGTGATTCCTTGCCTATCGCAATCAGAAAACCCTAATAACAAAAAATCTCAGTCTCCTGTTAGCTCAAAATCTACTAGATTTGGTCATTAGGTATGTTGTACGTTGGAATTAATAAGTAGGTACCTACCTACAATTAACCTACCACCAATTGATTTATTATATTTATAGTTTGTGTGATTGAAGAGTACATACCTACTGCACAATTTATTATTTGTATTTCTTAAATGTTGAATTATTTGCAGTTTGATCCTGAGCTCATTTTGATATCTGCAGGTTATGATGCGGCACTCGGTTGCCCTGAGGTAGGATCTTTTGTTTGTGCAAAGCAGTTTTGACCAATCCAGGACCTTCGGTTACTGTTCTTGCCCGGATGGAAAGTCTCATTTATCACTCTTGCAGTACCAGAGGAGTCGGATCACTTATTTACTCCTTGATCGACAAATGCTTGTCCAACTTGTCCTAACTTTCAGTTATGTGCATTCTTTTCACCATCTTCACCGTACACGAGGCATAGTGATTTGTTCAAGATGGAATTGTATGGGCTTACTGGCGTAATTCGTGAGTCACTGGATTGGGCTAACTGCCGATTATATTTTTACACTATTCATAAGTTTTTGGTCTGTGACTGTCTAGTATGACCCAGAACTCGTGATTGTATCAGCGGGCTACGACGCAGCATTGGGAGACGAAAAGGTATTTCATGGTTTCTAGGAAAGTGTTATGACGTCTTGAAACTTGATTGTGTTTTAATATTGTTTCTCATACTTTTCGGTACAAATTGAACTCCTACTATTATACTTACTCGGCTTAGTTCATCTACCAATGACTATCAACCTCCTTTCATTTGCCATTCAATGAACTCACCTGTTGGCTATACTGCTGTGCTTATGATGGCCTACTCACCTTAATAGATTAACCCCGTTCGTTTGAACAGTTCGTTCTGAACTGTTCCGAATTGTCCGTGAACTGTGACATTGCAGATTCTTTCCCATGGTATTAGAGCATAAACAGATGTGCTGAATCGGCAGTTCTGAATCGAGTGTACAAACAAATCAGTCGATTATGTAGGTAACAGTTCTGGTGCTGTGAACAGATTAGAGCGGTTTGACTTGTTGGAAACCGTTCCAGAATTAACAGAACAGTATTGGTTGGTGTTTTTGTTTCATGGAATAAGCCCCTTCTCAGTAAATAACCCTGTTTTGCAGTTTGAAATTATGATTTCTCACCCGCATGGTTAATGAATGGATTCGTGGTAGGCACTTATTTGTTGACGTTTTCTCAAGTTTCTTGTTAACTTTAACGAGAATATTATTATGAGTGCATCTTAAACCATAGAAATATTCATTTAGTGTAAAAATGGGCACTGCAAAGAAATCGTAAACTTTATGCAGTGATGCTCAAATACTTACGATTATTCGTGTACTTGTTTACTTAAAAGCGTGATCACGTGACTGATCTGCAAAATGGTTTGCTGCTCACCTGACGCAGGTATTTCAACGGGAGTAATGAAGTTCTGTCGCCGGGCTCATAAACGTTCAAAATAATTCTAATTTTTTGCAAATAAGTCACTCAAGGACACCTCATATTCTTACACGGAAAGACTTCTTTCAAAAGGACCTACAGGATGGCACCACTATCCCATATGCGACAAAAAACGGAACTTCCATATTCTGTTCTTGCATTTTGAGAGAAACACAACAGTAGGTACAAAATCGATCCGAAACGTTCAAACGAATGTGGTATTTTTGGTAAAGTAGATTTAAATTAAGTACAGTAAACTGGTCTTGTCAGGAACAAGACCCTGGCCGGTTACCCGTTGGCCTGATGATCTGAGGTTCACATGAAAAAGTCGATTTCATTCAAAAATGGCCTACATTGTTCATCAAGTGTCATGAAAAAAGAAGCAGTATGACATTATTACAACTCATATTATTGTATGTACACACCTACATGAACAAACACAAAAATTAAACATGACGTACTTCCGTAAACTTGAAACATTGATGCGTATCTTGGTGCATTGATTATGTATCATCAATTGAAGACGGGGGGGGGGGGTCAGTTATTTTTTTCTGTTTTGCACCTTTCAACGATTTTTTGAAAGCCAATTCTCCATTTTCGTATGTTCATCACGTCCAATACCATTGAATCTTGTTGCTGCTCACCTAAAGTCGCGTCACCCCACTTTTTTATCCAGGAAATGCCCACCAAACAAGGGGTTTTTTTAGTCACCTGCCAGCTATTTAAATATGCTGTAAGAGAAAAAAAAAACTCTGTTCGATGGGATAGGCCGGTTAATCCGGGGACCGATTGATCCGAGGCCGGTTTAACTGTAACTGAAAAGTTGTGCAGGTTCAGCAAGGTTGGTGATACAGCATTTACCTGGGGATTTCGATTTGGTATCAAATTATTCCTACATTGCCTCTCTGTATTTCATGTTTTGTAAGCAAGTAGGGCTGATGAAGGAGGCCAAACCCGTAGCCATATGGGTTAAGCTAGGTTCACGTGGGGATGCAGTTCCAGACGGCAATCCGGTACGACTGCGCGTTCGCCATAATTTTTGCCGCAGAGGCGTTCACGTGGCAGCGGAATCATAACCGGAAATCTAACCGGCAAAATCAACCAGGAATGTCGAATTCCAATATGGCTGAACTACCAAACAGGAGAGGTGTGCGCAGTAACCTCTGTTCAGGTATGGCAACGGATCCGACAGCTGAAAATATCTGGAGTTTTTGATTTGGTGTAGGTCCATTTTGCGTTGGCCAGTAGCATTGCAGAACGACTTGTCGTGCCGGATTGCCGTCGGAATTGCATCTCCATGTGAACCTAGCTTTACTGGGCGCTAATTTGGTATGTGGGGTAGTATGGGGGTGGGGTCTGCTTTAGTTTAGTATTCTGTCGTTTGGATCGTGTCTGCTCCAGGATGGAATATTTAACTTGAGTTATTTATCGTTGAAACTGAATCTTACCTCACATGTAGGTTGACTTGATGTCATCAAGGGAGGCCAAAAACAGGTCTGGTTCATTTTTCCTGAGCATTTTCGATCAGTAGTGGTCTAAATGGGATTGCAGCATGTTGTTGGGCATGGGGTTGGGTGATTTGTTTGTTTGTATTTTGGCGTCAGCCCAGTATCTTTCTATTGATTGTGTATGTGCATCTGAATCGGGATCAACGTAGTTCCTCTAGTGGGACACGGTCTGATGCACAAAACCTTTACTGCCTCATCCTCGCTTACGCTGTTGAGTATAAACTAAACTGGTTTCAGCAGTCTTGTTCTTCATACGATAACAGTACCCTTGAAAACTATATTCTGTTGGTCGCGAATGATGTGAGGACAGCAATCATGCAGCGATCAGATGTAAACAAATGTCGAACAAGCCAAACCGCAGCTGAGTGAACGCAGACTGTCCACAGTTGTCTCACATATGAACTCTCTTGTCTTTAAATTAGCCCAATGCCCCCCACTGATGCTTAGCTACTTACTCCAAATTTACTGTAAAACCTTCACTGTTAGTTCTACTGGATGAGATAGTTGAGGGATATAGTACTGAACCACCCATTCAAATTACACAAAGCGTCACCATTATCTTTTAAATAGATTTTATTAATAATTAAATTTCTGTTCAGGGAGAAATGGAACTCACCCCAGCAGTCTATGCTCATTTCACCTCATCTCTGATGAGTTTAGCAAATGGAAAATTGGCTGTTGTTCTTGAGGTAAATTGAGCTCCCCATCATCTTGCCACTCGTCTGCCATTGTGAAGTTTTCTTCATAAATCGATTTCTACGTTTTCCTTACTATTTCATTCGTTTCTAGGGTGGCTATTGCATCAAATCCCTTGCAGAAGGTGCGGCCATGACGTTACGGGCTCTCCTTGGAGACCCATGTCCCAACATAGGAAGCGTTGGTCCTCCTTCCCCCAGGTGAGAAATCATTCTGTTTTCAAGTTGCTTGCAGTTTTGCCCCTCAGCTGTAGGAGTTGCCAACATCGCTTATCCCTTTTTCAGCATGACAGAAACCATCCTAAACGTAATATACGCCCAGCGTCAGTACTGGAAATGTTTCCGGAATTATTTGGACGTGTACAGCATCCACGAGCCTCCGGGTGAAGGCGAAAAAAGGCATCTCCCAGTTATTAGGTGAGGCGTGTGTTTTCTCCATTGCTACAGAAAATTAATGAGCACCTAATTATTTTATATGAAATGGAAATGTACATAGGTAACAATATAATTATTATATAATAGTACATCCCCACAATTAGCATAGCTTATGCTGTGAAGAGGGAGTACACCATAAATTAAGAAAATAATTATTATTTCATTATAATGTACCAAAGGTCAATAATATTGTGATAATAAAAGAACAGAAGGAAAGACTTTAAAAATAAAAATTAATGGTAAATTCTGTCGAGTTGGACAAATAATGAAAATTATTGAAAGTAAAATGAAGAAATATTCTACATCTACACCAACAATTATCGGAAGAGCTATTTTCAGTTTTTCAACACTCGTAGTAAGAGCATCATTAATTTGGGATTGGAAGTTTATTTATAAACCTACTCAGAAAATCGGATTCCTTGATGATTACATTAATTGATTGATTAGTCCTAATAATCATTTTCCTCTCAACTTGTAGATACGACTTCAATGAGCCAATTCCGGAAAAATATGCGACTAGGAACTGCTACCCAGTACAGAATTACGATTTTCGAAGAAAAATTAGCGTACAGCTAGACAGCCTCATCAAAGGTCCGTATGAACTTCCATTGTTGTTATGCAACCTGAGAAACCTTAGAGTCCGTTACTCAATGTCAGTGTATTCCTTATTCGATCTCCATTACATGAACTCATTCTACACCAAAGTTTCTACCTCTGCAGGAGCCGATCTTACCGTTCCACGACACAAAGTGAGCTTTGTGTACGACCCAAGAATGATGGAACACAAAAACTATGAAGACAGGTTTGTAACCGATTTCATGTCATTTTTACTGACGCTTTACTTGGCACTTGCTTGATTTGTATCAGCATCAGATCATTCTTGTATTCTGTGACTATGTAAATCTTATTCACGATTTCTCAAGTTTTGCGTGTAGTTATTGGAGCTAGGAGGACCAAAAGGTTAGTTTCGCTATTTGAGTTCGAGTAGGATGGAGGGATATTGCATTTTTCCGTGTTACAGTCAAATATTTACTTATTACAGCAGTTTTTCCCACCCCAATTTTGGTCCCCGCCTCCCAGGCTGGAAGGCTTCCAGTGGAAGCCAACATGCCCCTCTCATCCTCTTACTGTGGTTTATTGGCAATAATAATAATAATATCAACACTGATAACAGCTGAGCAACTCGCTACTAAATTAGGAAGAAAGTGCCTTTTCCATTTGAAGCATTGTTGAATAGCTTAGTTTTCTTTTTTGGAAACTAGTGCCAGGCCAGGAAAAGTTGGTCTTAGTACATAACATCTGAAGTTTGGATTTGTATGTTCTTGCGACTCCTCATTGATAGGTTCCTCCTAACTGGTTCAAGCATCGAATATCGAAACACGTGCCATTGCACGTGAAGCCCTCAGTTACAGCCCTCATTGATTTTCAACGCCGCCGATCCCCCCCCAGATTCATCCTGAATCCACGTTTCTTCAAGTGCCATCTTAGGGCCGGTTTTACCAACGCAGTTTAAACCTCGTATCAATAAATCCTGGATTCAAATTTGATCCACAGTTCAGAACTTTGACAGTTTCACCTTTGATCCACGGTTCAGAACTTTGATAGTTTCACCGAGTTTTTGATCCACAGTTTAGCTGTTCCTGGGTTTAAGCCGAGATTGTTTAGTTTGCATCAGCATTGCTATCCCCAGAAACACTAATCCCCTACTGCAGATGACATGGAGGAGGGATGCTCATCCATGAGTGGTGGATCTGTGATATTTCTTCTATGGATACTTACGCTTTTTCTGCCATCAATTGTTGTGGAAACATTAAACTGTGTAATAGAATACAACAGTATACATGCAAGAAGCGACTCAGTCTTCTAAAGCAAAAACATGGTCAGCCCATTCAACACATGCTATGACCTTTTTCAAAATCCAACCAATTTTTTTTTAAACATGACTCCTTACAAATGCCCCACAAGAACTTATTAATGCAGTGTGTAAGTACATACCGCATACTGTGAAGGTTTGTTTTTGTGTTACTCGAGGAAATAAATTGTCATGATGGGTCCGGTGTTGTTGCCTACCTGGTTTGGTGTAAAATTAAATTTATTACATATTTTTGGTCCTACTTCTGTTCAGAAAACTAGAAAGTTTCCTATAATGCCGAGCACGAAGCTCATCCCTTCCTTGGAAAGGCGGAACCTCGCGAAAAAAAGTGCCATCATCCCATTTCTGGAAATGGTCGACACTTTCGTGAATTATCCACTGTCTTGGCAGGGCCGCTTTGATAAGTTCGTTGAAATCTTCGTCGGAGGATGACACTTGAATGAATCGATCCCACACAAAATGTTTGAAGAAACGTTTTGGATATGAAGAAAAAACAGACAAAATAGGTTTTAAAAATGGCGATGGCCTCACAGAATCGAACCGTAGGTCAGAGGTTTAAACTACCTGAAAGGAGGTGTTAACTTAATTCGCCGATAGCGAAAGTTATTCCGAAATTAGGCGTTCGTGAAACTTTCTTTTCTCATGATCAATGGCTTAAACCTGGGCCGAGATTAATTTCTGGATAGTCCGCGTTGGTGAAACTGGCCCTCCATTTTGATGAAGAACTTTCCGCCATCTCATTTATGTACTACGAGTAATACCCCAGAGAAAAATATATGTTGGTTGTAGGAGGCTAAAGCTTGACAGTTAGTTTATTACTTACTATTTACCATATAAGTAAGTTTTAGAAAAAATACTGTACAAATCTACAAAATCAAGTTGAATTATAATTGTGGTACATTGCAGGGATCACATCGAAAAACCATCACGTGTGTCCTCGATATTTAAAATGCACGAAGAGTTTGGTCTGTTGGAAAGGCTTCACGTTTTAGTTGTAAGTTCCAATAGTAACAATCTTCTTACCAATTTCACTGTTTCACATCCACCTAAATTGGTAATCAATTAATATTATAATTTATGATTTGTTCAGGGTAGATATGCTACAGATGACGAGCTTTTGTATGCTCATAGTAAAAATCATTTAAAGCAAGTAAAGGATTTCAAAGACACGGCTCCCAGAGAATTAATAAAGATGAAAGATGCGTTTCATTCTGTCTACTTCCATCAAGAATCATACCAGGCGGCTCGACTTGCTGCTGGTTGTCTTTTGCAGGTATGCCACCTCATTTAAGAATTTTCCAGTAACTTACTATCTTCCAGCATATAATGATATTTCTCATTGTTTATTGGTGAAATAAGAGTGGTGGTAAGTATATAGGAATTTCATAAGTCGAGGACTATGTGCCCTTTTTGCAGAAAATGCTCTAATCTCTTCCTTATGGTCTCGAGAATCTCAGGTAAAAATCAAGCGGATAACTTCAGCCATTGTGTTGGTGCAACTGTTTTTGTAATGGCCTTATAGGCTTTTCTCGAGTCAAACTAAGGAACGTGTGAGTTGTCATTGTTTTCCTGCCCAGGTTTCGTGGTTTTCACAGTTTCGGGAGAAAAAAACATGTTAACCAGTTGTGGATCTGTAGTGATAGGCGTCAGTAACAGGTTATAGTGATACTGCTACTGAGAAATAGTAGGGCTCAGTAATAGGTGATTTCAGTAACAGCGTGATTCCTTTAGCTGTCTAGAGCAGATACCTATGAACACCTCCTGAAGCAGTGAATGAACATCGCTTAAAGTGAGCCGCCTCACCTCTTCATTGTGTACACATTAAAACAAAACAGAGCGGAAAAACGTGAAGTGCAAGGGTGTAGAGCTGCGGTAATCAGAAAGGCCAAGAGCGACTGGACCTGATACGGTGATTCCGTTCACAGTTCGGAAAAGTGATTTTGGAGGGGGACAGGCAACCGAAAACCTTGGTCGCAGTCACAGATACTAAACTGGGAATGGAAAAGAGTGATTTGGTATGTAGCTATTGACCTGGCAAAGAGCTGCCTACCTGAACCCCTTTTAACGTTCCCTCACGGTTTCGCTGCTACCTGATCACTCTTTCGGGAGCGGGTACCAGTGTTTCTCAGGTAGCAGGTGGTTGGGAAAACTGCTACTTTCCAGTAATAGCTGATTTTATCCTGTGAAGTGAATTCCGTCCAACCTCTATAAATAGATCAGTGGTCTTAAGGTCTTTCTAGTCAGTTAGTTAGGGTAGTTAGTTTCTCAAGTTTTAATGAGTACCAAGCCATTAAATCCTTATGGCAAGTAGGCACGTTGTATGCAAAAATATTTAATAAAATCTGATTAAAAAAAGGCCTTTTCTTATTCTGATTATGCACAAGCTCGAATTTTTTTAACACGCGTTCCTCAGCTTCCTATTAAAAGTTCCTATAAAAAACGATCGAGTAACTTTTTTTCTATTATGATTGGGTAGGATTACATTTTATGTAAAAACTATATGTATTTGCAGTAACTATTTTTTTTATTGATTAATATTACTTACTATATTTTATTGATTAGATAATAAATGTAAGAGACCCCAGACATGAACTGCTCGCTAAATGTGAATGGGCTGTTATTATCGTTTTTCCCGAACTAGCAGTTTTGTACTAAATTCATGTCGGTATTCATCAAAATATTGATGGGTGCAAAAAGGGCCCATGGCCTTATCTTTTTCAGTAAAACTTTTGAGATATTGCGAACGTTTTAATGATATTGTGTTTTTTAAATCTTTTGTTCCAATACTTCTAGCAATTTTAATAGCAGCCTAAATAATTGTGTAGGTTGTATCCGTATTTCAGTGGTACTGTTGGAATACTTTGGAGCGCCATAACTCAAAACCCACTTTTTGACTAAAGGCCCTTTTCACGTATACTCAGTTTACCTTATACTGGACTGTTGTTTCAGGTTGTTGACAATGTGCTGACTGGCGAGAGCAGTAGTGGGGTAGCTGTCATCAGACCTCCTGGACACCATGCTGACATTGATGACCCTTGCGGATTTTGCATCTTCAACTCCGTGTCCGTTGCTGCCATCTATGCTCTGAAACAATATGACTTACAACGGTATTGTTTGAAACACTATTTTCTCAAGCTTAACTCTTTCATCCTCACTAGGAAACTAGCAAGTACTCACTCACAGGTGGGAGACAACAGTAGGTTTGAGCTTGGTCACTTGGTGGTTGGGATGAGTATAGCAACTGAGCGCTTGTTGGTTGGGATAGCAACGCATTTTCGGTCTGTTTTGGGTAGCTGTAATAACTTGTTGTATTCGGAATCAGCACTATTTTTTCCATGATTTTATTGATTAAAAAATATAAGAGCCCCCAAGACATGAATTGCTCACCAAATATGAATGGGCAGTTATTATCGTTATTTCCGAATAAGCAATTTTGTACTAAATTTATGTCGACATTCTTCAACACATTGAAGGAAAAAACGCTGCACAGTCCTTGTCACATGGGTTTATTATTCTATTGGACATACCTACAGAAATGCTGGCTGTGCAGTTATTGTTTACTTCATGTGAAATAATTGAAATGGCTATTTCTGATTGTTTCCACCATTTTTGGCCCCTAGAATACAAATTAGGTACGCTCCTTTTTTTTTCAAATTATCTTTGATCATTGGTAGTGCCATTTAATCGTCTTGATACACCTGTTGATACTACTTCCAGTGTTACTATACAAATTGATTGTGATTTCAGACGATTTCCCAGGTTTTTGAGTCATAAAAAATCAATTTTGGGAGCTGAACATTTGGTAGAACCTCGATTTTCCACTCTTTGGTCAAAATCGACTTCATATTCGGTCTTCTAGTCCCCCAAAAAATGGGAAAAGATACCTCAAAAGCTCATGTTACTAACATGTTACTAAAACTCAAAAACGCTGCAAAGTCCTTGTCACATGGGTTTATTATTCTATTGGACATACCTACAGAAATGTTGGCTATTAACATGGATATGTTTTTGCCCTGGGGGGTCATTCTAAAATTTGCGACCGAAAAAAATGCAACGCTGCAACCGATAAACAATTTGGAGATGTGCGTGTGTAGTTACCGACAATACCCAGCGAAACAATAATGAAACTATCTCCACATCTACGGATTATACTAAACAATGGGGTATGCGCAGTTAGTTATATTATTTTTAAAAATGAAAGTAGATTCCATCCTGAGAATTCGACACCAACCGCACTTTAAGGCCCTGAAGTTGATGATAATAATCATGCATGGCTGTATGAAATCGAGTTGGTTGTTCTGCGATATTATTTCATTTGGTGAATGAGCACAAACCATTTTATTGAACGAATTGGAAGGTAGCGATTGGAAGGTAGCACCTAAAAATGTGCCTTCTAATAATGAAATGATGATGATGATGTTGGAATTTGTTAGATCCGAATAGTGTTCGTCTACGTGCAGCTACATAAAGTAAGTACCTAGTGAACGAAAATACAGCGCCCAAAAACATATCCATGATTCAATGTTTTTCCATGAAGTGGAAAACTTTTCATTTATTGTTTCTTTCATGCGTAATAATCGAAATAGCTATTTCTGATGGTTTCCATTAATTTTGGCCCCTAAAACACAAATTAGGTACGCTTCTTTTTTTGGTTTATTATTTTCAATAATGAACCATTGGAATCGAGCATGAAAAAAAAAATTCTTACCCCCCCTCAAAATTTGATGGTTTACGTTTCAAGGTATGTAGAATCCAAAACTGCAATAAATACCTATCCAAATCGAACAGAAACTCTCATCTGCGCATGCGGAAACTCGTCTTAAAACCCGAAGTTTGCACCGACAGGCATTTTCGACTCCAGTGTGAATGACAATTTCTCCCTTGAGAGGGAAAAACATTAAATCATGTTTAATGTTTTTCCCTCACAAGGGAGAAATTAGATATAGTTTTTTAATGTCAAGAAAAAATGAAAGCCACAATTTCACTGAACTCTACAAGTATAATGTTGCATTTACTGTACTTATTATAGAACTCGCCATCAACATATGGTTGCTACAACAGAAGGTAGTAACTGTGTAGTAACCAATGAAAAACGTAGCTATTGACTCTTGTTTCTTTCGTGTGTTCACACTTTTTCCAGTGTTATTTTACAAACTGATGGTGATTTCAGACGATTTCCCAGGTTTTTCACTCATAAAAAATCAATTTTGGGAACTGAACACCTGGTAGAACTCAATTTTCCATTCTTTGGTCAAAATCGACTTCATATTCGGTCTTCTCGTCCCCAAAAACATAGAAAATGATATCTCAGAAGCTCATTTTACCAACATGTTGCTAAAACGCAAAAAGTACCTATTTTTACACACATTTTCACTCATAACACCCCTGGGTATATTCCGATCGGACTGAAAAGTTTCGGGACACAACTAGGGCCCAAATGGAGCATGTGTGCGAAAGAACGAATTTTTTAGACCGAAAATGAAGCCGGTACACGTGATACGGCGTACGGTGGACGGCGGACGGACATTGCATTTTTGGAATCTACGTACCTTGAAACTGAAAAGAAAAAAGTTTGAGGGGGTGTTATAAAAATGTTTTGCTGAGCGAATACATAGGTGTATTATTCACAGAATAATAAACCAAAAGTACCTATTTTTGTGCACATTTTCACTCAACATCCCTGGGTATATTCCGATCGGGCTGAAAAGTTTCGGGACACAACTAGGGCCCAAATGGAGCATGTGTGCGAAAGAACGCCTTTTTTAGACCAAAAATGAAGCCTGTACACGTGATACGGCGTACGGTGGACGGCGGACGGACATTGCATTTTTGGAATCTACGCACCTTGAAACGTAAAAGAAAAAAAATTTTGAGGGGGTGTTATAAAAATGTTTTGCTGAGCGATTACATAGGTGTATTATTCACAGAATAATAAACCAAAAGAACTTGACGAAAAACTGCTCTTAAGACTAAAAGTCGCTATGTTTGAAGATCTTGGAAGTTACCCTGTCCAGACCTCCTTGAGTCGCACCAGCGATGCAGTCAGATGTAACAACCAAGTCTGAAATGGGCTAAACTTTTGTTTATTTATCTTGAACTCGAAACTCCACTTATAGCCCCTTTTATACCAGCTGCTCCCATCTCCTGATTTCGCTGCTGATCGCCTTTGGCCGCACGACTCCATTAAAGCTAATCAACAACCTGAACTTTGAGACAGGAATGTTGAAAATAATTTTCAAAACATTTTATCTGCATTGTCTTGAACTTCTATCATTATAATTTCATCGAAATAATTTCAAAAGGACTTGAGAGCACTTTCCCTGAATTTTTTGCCTACCTATTGGAAGAGAAAACGAAGTAAGTACATGAATTGTGCTCTTATTTAATCTGTATTGTATATTTTGTGTTGATACTCGAGTAGCATTGAATATTTCTCTCGCTAACAGTATCAAGTACGGGGGTCGAATATTATCTGGTATCGCACGGCACTATGAGGTGGATGAACCAGGATTACTAACCTGGTCAAGCAACGGGTACCACTGATTGGGTCGTGTAAATGCTCGAGGGTGGGAAAAACGGATACAGGGAGATCGGGAACGGCTCGTGTAAAGCCTGTTCTGTTTGTGCTGGTACAAAGATAAGCTAGATCAAAGAGTTCTGTTACCTACGATATGTGGTTTATTATGATCTTTGCTTTTCAGGATTCTCATTGTAGACTGGGATGTTCACCATGGAAATGGAACCCAAGAGATTTTCTTGGAAGATCCCAGGGTTCTGTACATTTCCGTCCATCGATTCGACAATGGGGATTTCTTCCCACACACTGGCGACGGTGCTGCGCTCCATGTTGGGCGACTGGAAGGGACCGGCTTCAATGTGAACATTCCATGGAACAAGGTAACCACTCCAGGTAGCCCAATAGTTACCACTGAATGTTTTGCACAGGAAAGTATTTGATTGAATTGCTAGCATAGCAAGCAAGGAGTTGCAAGTTAAGCAAGGAGTCAAGAACTGTCTGCTTTGCAGTTATGACACGAACGACTTTGCTGCTCAAAACAAACTCAATCTGCCTGACTATATAAGGTTCTGTGCATGCTTCACAGAGACGTGACGATGGAAACACATGATGGGCTCCGCTATCCGCATACTACAATAATTATACACGCTATTCACTCCAGAAAAGTTTGTTCCTATTTCGAGCTGAAACCACCATCCGAGAGTTACTCTTGGCATAATTATGCCATTCCATCCTTCTTCAAACTTCTACGATTCTCCTCCGAATCCTCATCATCTCTTTGGAGGACTTTTATTCTTGACTGAGGCGATTGGGGACTTCCTCTGCAACTCTGTCAGCTCATCCGCTACATTTTCCTTGAACTTTCCTGCTTTGGGAGACCGTGTTACGTAGGTAACATCCAGAGAGGGGGGGGGGGGGGGGGGGGATTATCGTGATAGGCCCCATCACTGAATGTTTACTTGTCCCCAAATGGGCTTTGTGGGTATCGGGAGTCCATCTCACCTTGCTCCCTCGGCACCGCTTCGAATCTTCTGAGACCAGCTTCTTACCTGTCTGCTAAGCAGGATTATGGTCCCAGAGTGGTGTTTATCTGCGTCCCCAGGATTTTTATTTATTTATTCGCACCGCTTATCCCTTGTTGCACAACCTTCTGAATCTAAAGGTAAGAACACACTACTGTCACGTCACGTGCACTCACGTGATATCATTTGCTGTCTCACGTCACGTGATATCACGCGTTGGAAGCACAGTGATATCACGACTTACCAAGTTGTATGTAGACGGGCTCTGAAGCTGCAGTGTTTTTTGTTTTCTTCATGGCTTCCTCAACTAGTGATTCGGAATGGGAAGAAATAGAAATAGTAGCTAGTTCTATCGTAATTTGTGATAGTTCGAACATTTTGAGCTCTTTTCCTATTTCCTCCTAGGCTGTTTGTCGGAGGTTGCAATCCCGATATACCTCAAGTTTGGTGTTGTACAAACTGGGATACACCCTCACTTTTTCAATTAGAAGTTCTTCAGCCACGAAGCAAACGATCAAAACTGAACTCACGTCACGCTGAGATGTGTTTCCCCAGACTTCGTATCACGTGATAGCACGCGTGCGTCCCATGGTGTGAGGGTGAGAGCGGTCATGTACAGCAGTGTAGCTCTAGGAAGCCTATTCCCTACCTAAATACGTAGAAGAACTTTGAACCACACTTCTGTGACGTGAAGTGACTTCCCATGATGTCACGTGAATTCATGTGACGTGACAGCAGTGTGTTCCCACCTTAAGGTACTTTTACCAGAGCTTTACTATTGTAGATGTTATTTTTCCGTTTTTCTGTTTTTGTAGGAGTTGATCGAGCGTATTTATTCTTTTCCTTTCTGGCCACAAAACCCCAAGACAGGTTGGTCGCCATATTTGAGGATTGCATTTCGAACTTTTTGAGAGTTGATGTAACCAATCTCGACAGGACTCTTAGTGCCACCTGCTGTATACAGGAATTCAGTTGTTTTACTTGGTTATGAGAATCCCGTGAATGGTGAGGTCTTGATTGTGAACTTAACTAAAGACGTGTAGGCATGGTACACCACCGCTTGGATTTCACAAAGCGAGCCTGGTCTTTTTTTTCTTCCTAATAATTTTCTGTATTGTTGTTTTAGGGATTCTATTCCACCAGTGGAATTTTCTTTGTGTCCCGCATTCTGCTGTCCACTTCCACCTGCACCATCTTCGAAGCCAAGTAGTTTCAAGTTTTGGGTACACAGAGGAGGAGTAGACTAGGGCTGATAAGGGCGGAGCTGAAAGGTAGCATAACAAGCACCTGCACGTTCAATTTAATTGAAAATTTAGAAGAATAAAATTCCTTTTCAGTTCAGTTCTTTCCGCGTCAGTTGGTTTATCTACCTTTCCTAGAACTCTCACTAGCGGTAAAGCATATGTGCCGGAGGATTGGCGCCCACAATTGAATATCATTTACCATCCTAGGAACCTAACTGGTTCCATTGAACAAAGTCAGGCTCGACCCAGGCGCCCGTGCCCATGCAAGCCCCAGCCGCCTGGTGGTGTAATATGTGGCACTATTAGGTCTTAATATGTGGTCTTTTGAGATGGTGGCCATCGCAGGATGGTGCCCCCCCCCCCCCTCCCCAACATTCGCCTACCTACCCTCTTTCTTTACCTTGCATCTTACACAGCCCATCCTGCCCGTTTCACAAGTCGACCGATCCTGACCAGCCTCTCACCCGTCGCCTGTAGGCTCTACTACTTCCCACAACACAACACAAACCATTTCTCATATCACCTTCCTGACTTCCACTCGAAATAACCTAACATCAAATAACATTTAGTACTACCTAACATTTCATACATGACGCTTCTTCAGAGACGTGATGATGGAAACAACCCGTGGTGGGCTCCACCCAACAAAGTTTGTGTTATCCATAATGTTATACAGCACCGTAGGTAAATCACTGCGGATTATGTGTCCTACCCTATGAGGAGAGTCTAGCGGCAGAAACAGAGCTGAATGCAAAACGAACCCGAACATTGCCGAACTAGTTATCAATCTCCCGTAAGATAAGGAGAGGCTGCCCCACCTCCCCTCCCGTCGGGTCGCAAAACAGAAGCGTAAAAAAAAAAAAATACTAAGTACCTGTAAGAGAGAGTGAGAAAGGTTACCATGCTACCTAAAACATCAGTTATGAAAGCATAAAATTCAGAATGTACCTATTTCATGATAGGATTCAATTATTAAAATGTGTTTTTCTGACAATTTTAGCTACCTATTTGTTACATTCCCCGGACCATGTTTTACTTGATATGTACGGACTTCGGTAAATCCCCCCTCGAAGCCAGTGGATGTACCTGACGTCACCGGATACGAGACGGACCTCCGGGTACACACCGGCTTGGCACCACAATTTAAAACCCTCGGTTCAGAACTCCCACACTCCTGGCACCCTCAGGGGCGGAGGGGGGTGGGTACTTCGTCCCAGGACCCCCATGGGGGTCTCAGACCACCCGGGGGGGGGAGGGGGGTATTTGTGTTTTCTCATATTTGAAGAATATTTTTATTTAATGAATGGGTAGGTACGTACTTATATTGTTGTAGCTGTGAGGGTCGATCAGTTGGATTTTTTGTTATGTTAAAGGCGTGTAGGAATAGGTGGTACCTAGTCAATAACAAAAGTACCCTTATATGAAGCCGCTGGTTCTAAATGAGGGCTCGGCAACGTTCGGGTTCGTTTTGCTTTCGGCTCCATTTCTCCCGCTAGAACCTCCTCTACTTATGCAGTACTGAAGGTCAGGTGATCTCCGATGATGTAGTTGTGGGTAATCTACTGATGGGAGGATCCATCTTATTCTTCCAGGGCAACATGGGAGACGGAGATTACGTTGCTGCCTTCTACAGGGTTATCCTTCCGATTGCGTATCAGTTCAACCCTGAGTTGGTCCTCGTATCTGCTGGATTTGATGCCGCCATTGGTGACCCTCTGGGAGGTTAGTATCTACTAGTTTTTCCCACCACATCATGTTGCTTATTCAAGGAATATCTTGCTATTTTGTTTATTGGAGCTGCCCTACCTGTTGTTTTTACTGAAAACCTCTTCTCAAAGACTTTTAGTATCTTGGAGCTGAAACGAACGAATTTTCGTTTAAATCCATTTTTTTAGGGTGCAAAGTGACGCCCGAAGCATTTGGCCACTTCACTAACTGGCTGAAACCGCTGGCTAACGGACGAATCATCTTATCGCTTGAGGGTGGTTACAACATCAATTCCATCTCGTATTCAATGACCATGTGCACTAAAGCGCTCCTCGGTGATCCAATCCCTTCTCTCAGACCTGGTTAGTATTCAAAGTTACATATTTATATGCCTTTATACAGGGTTCCTTACCTGAGTGACACCGGCCAGGGTTAGATTCTACGACTCAAGACGAGCAAAAAGCGTCCTTTAGCAGTTGTTTTGTAGACCTCTCATTTACCGAGTTTTTTTTTTAATTTAAAGAATAAGCTCTTTTCATGTTTTGGACCTTACATCAGTAAAATGATCATAATTTCTTACGTTAACTATTTTTGAAATCAAAATTGAGTACACCATTAGAAAGAATGTAAATTTTTTAATCTCCCAGATGTAAATTCAGTTGGTTTGAGCAGGTTTAATGGGAGTAAAAATCAGCTTGAAAAGTGAAATTTATCAAATCTTGGAAATCGCAAGTTTTTTGAACGCCCCTTAAACCCAAATAATTATATACATGTGTATTTTTGCCTGTATGACTAAAAGAAGCGCCAGGATCTCAGCTTTGCAACGGTATAGTCAATTTTTTTGCCAGTTGGAACACGAGAGAAAATGGCGTTTCAATGCAACAAAACGTGTTTCAAGGAAATCCAGGGTTTAAGCTTGTTATACGGCTTGTTCTCAACCTGGCCATAAAATGAGGATTCAGTATTAAGAAAAGAGGATCAAATCTGTTAGAAGACAACAAATTAATATTTGACATGCATCGTGTCAATTTCCCCATTAAATATACTTAGTCCTTATGAAGGATAACCCTGTCGACTCACAAAAACGGTTTAGTCGTATTATCTGAAAACGCTGCAGAGTCCTTGTCACATGGGTTTATTATTCTATTGGACATACCTGCAGAAATTTTGGCTGTTTATTTATTGTTTCTTTCATGTAAAATAATTGAAATAGCTATTTCTGGTGGTTTCCACCAATTTTGGCCCCGAAAACTTGAATTAAGTACGCTCCTTTTTTTCAAAATTATCTTTGACCATTGGTAGTGCCATTTAATCGTCTTGATCCACGTGTTGGACACTTTTTCTAGGGTTATTCTACAAATTGATGGTGATTTCAGACGATTTCCCAGGTTTTTGATTCATAAAAAATCAATTTTGGGAGCTGAACATCTGGTACAACCTCAATTTTCCACTCCTGGGTCAAAATCGACTTCATATTCGGTCTTCTCGTCCCCAGAAACATGGAAAACGGTTCCTCAAAAGCTCATGTTACTGAAACACAAAAAGTACCTATTTTTATACACATTTTCACTCATAACACCCCTGGGTATATTCCGATCGGGCTGAAAAGTTTCGGGACACAACTAGGGCCTAAATGTGTGCGAAAGAACGAATTTTTTTGACCGAAAATGAAGCCGGTGCACGTGATACGGCGGACGGACATTGCATTTTTGGAATCTACGCACCTTGAAACGGAAAAGAATAAATTTTGTGGGGATGTTACAAAAATTTGTTGCTGAGCGAATACATAGGTGTAATTCACTAAATAATAAACCAAAAGCGTGTGACGTCATGGTATGCACTGCACATGGGAACCAAGTGAGAGGGATATACGTATCAGATTACATCATGCATTTTGGTTTATTATTCTGTGAATAATATACCTATGTAATCGCTCGGCAAAAAATTTTTATAACACCCCCTCAAAATTTTTTCTTTTCCGTTTGAAGGTGCGTAGATTCCAAAAATGCAATGTCCGTCCGCTGTACGCCGTATCACGTGTACAGGCTTCATTTTAGGTCTAAAAAAGTCGTTCTTTCGCACACATCCTCCATTTGGGCCCTAGTTGTGTCCCGAAACTTTTCAGCCCGATCGGAATATACCCAGGGGTGTTATGAGTGAAAATGTGTATAAAAATAGGTAATTTTGGTGTTTTAGTAACATGAGCTTTTGAGGAATCGTTTTCCATGTTTCTGGGGACGAGAAGACCGAATATGAAGTCGATTTTGACCAAAGAGTGGAAAATCGAGGTTCTACCAAATGATCAGCACCCAAAATTGATTTTTTTAAGAGTCAAAAACCTGGGAAATCGTCTGAAATCACCATCAATTTGTATAACACTGGAAGTAGTATCAACACGTGGATCAAGACGATTAAATGGCAGTACCAATGATCAAAGATAATTTTGAAAAAAAGGAGCGTACTTAATTCAAGTTTTGGGGGCCAAAATTGGTGGAAACCACCAGAAATAGCAATTTCAATTATTTTACATTAAAGAAACAATAAATGAACAGCCAGCATTTCTGTCGGTATGTCCAGTAGAATAATAAACCCATGTGACAAGGACTTTGCAGCGTTTTTTCTTTAGCTTATTCCCGCTGAACTACGCGGATTTCGGAGCTGAAAATGGGGGGTTTTTTTACGGTGCTGAGGTCAAAAGCAACAAATTCCGATTTGCGGACATTCCTCATTCTGTACGTCGCTGAACTAAAATATCCATAACAGTTCTAAATTGTCCCATCTAAAAATTGATGTTCTCTCTGATTAATTTTCAAGTTGTTAATTCCCCTTCTATTCTGACACAAGGGTTGATCAAATACGTTTCAAGTGTTATAGTGGCATGAATGCGTTTCTGCCTTACTCGTGGAAGGACTATTGGTTGGGAACCACTGGTGTAGAGGAGTGTTGACAAGTTCAGTACCTACAAAAAGTGGTTGTTGTCTGTGGAATGTCGGTCTTGCTGAGCATATTCAGACAACTCTCATTTGTTCGCCTGTTAAGGTTTGTCGCCTAGTGATTCGGCGGTGGAATCCATCAAGGAGACGATTTCTCACCACTCTCAGTACTGGTCGACCTTGGGAGTCAACCGTTCCGTTCCAGCGGAAGACGTCTTGACGTCATCCAAAAAAATCAAACCGGCCAATGGGAAGTTCGTCCCGCCTGAAGGGAACAACAACAATAACAACATAAATAAATCGTCAAAAAACGTCCTCAACCTCTTGTCAGAGGTCCAGCTCTTGCGAGGATTATCACTCTCCGAAGCAGAAGCGGCAGGCCAGGTAAAAAACCAATATATTACCCAGACCACAGTGCTGCTGTCGTTACGTCAATAATTATACAGTAATTTCTGTCAGTCCAATGAGTATGTTTTCCAAATTGTAAGATATAGTCGGGTCGTTGCCAGCGGTGCAGTACCAAAATCTGTACGGCAATATCTGACTGTCCACTGAGCAAGTAGTATGAGTTGGCGGCACCTATGTCAGCATCATATTACCAGAACGATGCCTACAGCAATAGCTACAGCCCAATGAGTCTATTCCCAAAATCAAGTCGTAAGACCCCAAACTTGGAGTTTTTGGGTTTATTATTTTCAAATATTCCTTTCAATGTACTTGACACTTCCCTTAGTTGCCATGAACCAAAATTAATGAAATTTGGTTCGTATGTCCCATTTGGGTTCTAGTTGGTCCGCAAAGCTTGGTGTTGCTGTCAGTCATCTCTAAGGGGGTGAAAAGGGTTTGAAATTTTCATGACGCTGTAGGTCGAAAACTCAGTAGTAGGTTATGTTTATGACGGTTTTTAAATTGGTTCCGAACTGTTTCGAAACCATCCTGAGCATTGTACATCCAGCCGTTCGTTCACAGTAAGGCTCTGAAGTTTGAACTGAAAAGCTTCGCCAACGTGAATGTGAATCACATGGTGTTAGGGATGGGAAAAAACGTGAAACTCGAAGTAACAGTTTCTTGACAAGAAACAGTTTCTTGACAAGAATCGACGAAACAGTTTCTGAAAACCTGAAACAACTGTTTCAAAAGAACGGCCACAGACGAAACGAAGTGTTACGGTCTTGATTCGATTTTGGGTCCCAAGGTTTCCAATAGTCCAGCAGGCGCATAATAATATTGTCATAGTCTATTCGAAAAGGTTCACTATTGAAAATAAAAAACCAAAAAAACCAAAATACTGTTGTAGGAAAAAAGAAAAAAAATACGGGTGATTAACCGTTTCCATTTGGGACAGCTTCACAGCAGGAAAAATGAAGAAACAGTTTCGTGTTTTTGTTGTTTTGGCCGAGAGCCAAAATTTCTTCAAGCGTTATTGTTGCCGAAGCTGTTATTTTGAAACAGCTTTCCCGAAACTGTTTCATACAATAAACGAACTGTTTCGTTTCATTTCTCAAAAAGAACAGAATCGTCCATCCCTACATGGTGTACATAACTCCATGCCCCAGATATCATTGATAGGGAGCAGCTAACTCATGGCGTTGTAGGTACAAGAGATGGGGGCAGTGGAAAATACATATTTATTTAACTGTAGTTGCCGAGCGTTGGAGCCTATACTTCGATTCTGGTGGTATTTTTGTCATGTCATGCGTGTTTGTCTTGTATGGGTAGGTATTCACCGCAAAAGCTACCTTACTAATCATTTTTGTTAACGGCCTTATTTAAGTACGACTCCAGTGAGCTACTTAGAAGGGGTATCTATACAGGAAAATAAACCATTGCGCAATAATTTGCAGCGCTAAATAAGTCAGTTTTTATGAACGTCTTGACCACTCTGTAACGTTTTGTAAATATTTAGAAATATATACTTAGGCCGGTTTATCAATCTCCTGGATAATTCGGCCGATAAATTTTTCCTGCCGATAACTCGTGGAAAATTTTTCCTCCCGATAACTCGTGTATACTATAAGTGGTGCGTTTATCAATGCAAATTATCGGCCCAATAGCTATCCCCCCTCCCCCTCCTCCCACGTATAACCGAAATATCGATTATTTTTTGCTCCTGGTACAAAAGGCTGTGGCGAACCCCTCGGAACCTCCCGATTTTTGGTTCGGCAGTTTTGGTTCATTTTATTTTTATTTCACTTTTGGTGGCTTCAATCTTGAACCTTCCTCTTTCTTTACAATTATATTGAAATTCGTGAGAACCGACGTTATCCTCGAATTGTTGAAGATGGTCTGGTTGTGAGACGATCCTGGCCATCGAGCGACGGTATCGAGAATTTCCATATTCGCTGAAGGCACAGTTTGAACGTTTAATGAAAAATATCGCTTTCTGTTTCTGAAACATTCAGCGTTTGGGCCACCTGGTGACTGCATTTTTATATGGGTACAATCAATCAAACCTATTGCCCGAGGGAATCTAGGTTTCCTATAAAATGCTATTCGGTGGATGGCATTTTAATAAAACGCTGCAAAGTCCTTGTCACATGGGTTTATTATTCTACTGGACATTCCAACAGAAATGCTGGCTGTTCATTTATTGTTTCTTTCATGTTAAATAATTGAAATAGCTATTTCTGGCGGTTTCCACCAATTTTGGCCCCCAAAACACAAATTAGGTAGGTACGCTCCTTTTTTTTTTTTTCTAATTATCTTTGACCATTGGTAGTGCCATTTAATCGTCTTGATCCACCTGTTGTCACTTTTTCTAATGTTATTCTACAAATTGATGGTGATTTCAGACGATTTCCCAGGTTTTTGACTCATAAAAAGTCAATTTTGGGAGCTGAACATTTGGTAGAACCTCGATTTTCCATTTTTTGGTCAAAATCGACTTTGTATTCTGTCTTCTCGTCCCCAGAAACATGGAAAACGATACCTCAAAAGCTCATGTTACTAACATGTTACTAAAACACAAAAAGTACCTATTTTTGTGCACATTTTCACTCATAACACCCCTGGGTATATTCCGATCGGGCTGAAAAGTTTCGGGACACAACTAGGGCCCAAATGGAGCATGTGTGCGAAAGAACGACTTTTTTAGACCAAAAATGAAGCCGGTACACGTGATACGGCGGACGGCGTACGGCGGACGGACATAGCATTTTTGGAATCTACGCATCTTGAGACGTAAAAGAAAAAATTTTGAGGGGGTGTTATAAAAATTTTTTGCTGAGCGATTACATAGGTGTATTATTCACAGAATAATAAACCAAAACGAGGCTACAATTTTGCAATTGCCAGTGACACTTGCTTTATTATTTTGCCCGCCTAACTTTTGCTTACTCAGCAAAAATCTCCCGCAACAATAAGCATTGTCCCTAGAGCATAAAAACGTAGGGTCAGAAAGCAGCCTAACAACGGAAGGGATCGAATTATTCCGATCGGTAGGGGACTCGATTTCTTCATATATCGAAGTGACAATATGTGAAATAGTCTCCTTATCAAGACGAAATTTTATGAGAAATTCGGGGTCGTTCCATTCATCAATATGATCGACTCGAGATCTTACCACGGTCTCCTGTCTAATTTCAAATATTCTGCTATTGCAAGATTGCAACGTCTCGTCATCGTACCGTTCGAGGATGAGTCCCAGTTATAGTTCACATTACAAGTAGGTAGTTTTGCCTTTCAAGAAGGTACTAATCACTTGAAATTTAAACACAGCAATTCTCAAAACAACACAGTGCTCGACAAAAACAATCATAACTCACAAGAAATAGGTTAAGAAGTGCCGGATATCAACTGTCCGTTGGCCGACCCGATAACTTCGTCGGGCCGATCGGCCTCGTCCGATGATGAATGAACGCGCATTGTTGCTTTATGCGGTGAATAACTTTATTGGCCCGATAAATCTTATCTGGCTATTGATAAACCGGGCCTCAATGCCTTATAATTAACTAAAGACCATTTATACCCCCAAAAACCAAGGTGGAACATCAGTTTATCATTGAGCCTTAGTACCTAGATAATGAAACATGAGGATTTCTAGCTTTATTCGCACTGGCTTTTTCTGCCAGTTAGCTGAATGCTAGAAAACAGTATGAAACCATCCGTGATCCAATGCCATCTTGATAAGTTTTTGAGAAAGGTTTGAGTTTGATAATGGTTGGGAATCGAGAAGGCAGTGCATAATCAGTTTCTTGTCCGCCAAGTCTTCTGTGTACCTACTGGAATGACGATCAGAAAACTGGCTTTGGATACTCAGGAAAAAACTGAACAGGCTGTCATGGATACTATACAGTACGAAAATAGTCTTGAGAATCATTGCAAACGGCCGAACGCCTTTCTGATGGTCAAATGAAAAATTAGGAATTTTATTATTTCCGATGATGATGAAAAATTAGGGCTAATTTTCCTCTTAATCCTCTTAATGTGTTCTAAAAAAAAGCTGCAAATTATTACGCAATGGTTTATTATTTACCTGTATAGATGCCCCTTCTGCGTAGATCACTGTTTTCTGTGGTCAATACCCTCGAACTCCCCCCCAGGAGAGGCCTGGAGTTAAATCGAGTACTGGAACCGGCCCGGGAATTAAAGTTGTATAGAAATGCGCTGGATTCAATAATTTATTCAGTCACTAATTATTTTTGTAGTTATTCATGAAGTATAAGGCAAATAATAAACCGTTGTGTAATAATTTACCCAATATTACTACAACGTTTGTTCAAGTTGTAAAAGTATCTATCAACAAAATCCAAAAGATCCATCATTTTTCAAATGAAATAATATCACAGAACAACCAACTCGACTTCATACAGCCATCCGCGATTATAGCTCCCTAGCAATGACATCTGGGCCGGATTTATACCGTTTGATTCACGATCGTGTTGACGAAGCTTTTCGGTGCAAACGAACGGCTGGCCGTACAATGCTGTGGGTGGTCTCAAAAAATGGTTGAGTTCATCACCATTTTAAAAACGTTTAAAAAAAACCCATAGGTACCCTTCTATTGAAAGTTTTCGAGCTACGACGTTCAGAATATGTCAAACCCTATTTTTCACCCCTTAGAGATGACCGACAGTAACGCCGAGCTTCGGGGACCAACTAGACCCTAAACGGGACCTACAAACCAAATTTCATTAATTTTGGTTCATGGTAACTAAGGAAAATGCGAAGTACGGCGGGCAGAGAAAACTTTTTTAATCGGATTTCACGTACCTTGAAACATGAACCATAAAATTTTGATGGAGGGGGGTGGAGGGTTAAACTTTGTTTTTCGTGCTCGATTCCAAAGGTATGATTGAAAATAATAAACCAATAAGTGATTGAAGAATAACTTGAACGTTTATTTACTGATAGAGTGGTATTCAGCAATGCTTATCTCTTTTAATCAATACTCTATCGTCATACGAAAACGTGGACAATTTCTACGAAAACGTGGACAATTTCTACTGCAAATTAACCACCTAATTCGTGTGTTAAAACATATAGTAAACTAAAATACAACAAAACAATGACCCGTCACCGGGTACCTACTTGAATGGGGAAGTTACTAGAGAGTTTTTGCAACACACTCGCGACGAAACGAACGAAACGAAAGCAGTGCTACGCATGCGCACTTAAGACACCGAAAAGTTTGACGAACCGTGACGACGAAAAATACCGGGATCTCACGGTGTCAGCTTTCGTCGTGTTGAGATGGCGAAACGTAATTTAACCTTACATCTGTATAACCCTACCTACCGTCTTCTGTTTTCCTTGGAAAATAAAAATGTCGAGCGTCGTATTCACAGCTGCTTCTTGGCGTCTTTCTATGTTAATGCAGACTTGACGCCATGTGTGGACATAGATTTGTATTCAGCACGGAGTAAAATGGATGAAAGAGAGGTTAACGTAACCTTAGCGTGACTTCACCAGCTGGTAGATGCCAAAGCTGAACGAAAACTAAACCTGACTTCGGTCGCCCTATCTGCCATTTCCGTTTTGGTGTCGTTTTCCGTTTCGTTTCGGCGTGAGGGTGCTGCAAAAACACTCAGTTGAATGACTAGCAGCTAGGTAGTTGTCTGTGTGTTACGTGGCCGATCAACCCACAAATCACAAACAGCAAACAGGACAAAACGCATGTAGGTACCACAAGTACAAATCTTGTCATCAGAACCAGACCGAACGCAAAACGCGTAAAATTTGACGCAAAAAATTGAAAACTGACAGGCAACAGAGAAAAATGGAATGTGATTTAGAGACGACAAAAGCAAATCAGAATAAAAGCATCTCGTATCGAGATGACAAATTAAATGGAAGGGGTCGAATCGATTGTGAAAAGGAACGCTTTTGGGGTGGAAATCAGATTCTGGAGCCATGGCCCAAAGTGGGTGTGGTGAACAACATTTTTACTTGACTGAGCATGCGCGGACGGGCCACTTTTCTCAGTTGCCATGGTAACACTAGGTCCCAGGACCTATCTTCCAGTTTCAGGAGCTTAGGTTTTGATTTCGATTGCAGGACATCGATTACTGTCGCTTTATTTTGATAACATGCTTGGTCTATGGAGCTAACATTGAAGGTGCGGCGACACTGCCACCGGACTTGACTTGACCTCACTTGCGTGGCTGTCTGAACCCATCCTTTGTATTTCAAAGGGGAGCAGTGAGACTGCAGCAGGACTTGACTTGACTTGAGCCACCCACCGGACTCCATTCTGATCCGGTCTGCATGGGTTGAGACCTGACTTCGGTCCCCCCTCTACGACGATTTTCAACCCTTCGCACACCAACGAGCCATCCAACGCAGCCCCCATTGCTCTCTTCTCATCCTAAAATAGTTTTGAAATTGAACATCGTTCAATTTGGCGCATAGGGTGTGAGTTTCACCGTATTGTGCTTGTTCGGAAACATATCATGACATCCACGACTTATTCAAAGAAAGAAAACTTGCCACTAGTTCTATTTCTATATCAGAATCGGATTCTGATTCTAAATCACAAAGAATGGCTTCCATTTCGGAGGACATGCTCTTGTGACATCTAAGAACAAACTGGAGTCCGATGACGCAGTCAAGTCCTGTGGCAATGTGGCACCCCTCTCCGGTCACCAGTCCGGTGGCTCCGGTCAAGTCAAGTCAAGTCCGGTGGCAGTATCGCCGCACCTTAATGAACTACCATGGATGCTCTACTAGAATATTGAATATCCATAGCCAGAGAAATCTGGCGAGTGGCTGTTGAACTTTGTGAAAAATGCTAGGTACAGTGTACGGAGGGAAATTCAGATGCCATCTGAACAGTGGTTGGTATTTTTCACTCTACTGTTTTTAGGTGCCGGGGCGGTGGCCCAAGTGGATTTATGGACACTTACTTGTAAAATTATGTTTTGTATTGACGAGCAGCTTCGAGTCAGAACGTTGCTGGACCCCATTACCAATCTTTGGTAGTTTGGATGTTTGGTTGTTAGATGTTGCGATAGACAGGTCCAAAACACCAACACAAGCGCTTTTAGTGCCTACTGACATTCCACTACCCACACATTTTTTAATAATTAGGAAAAAGGAAAGTTGAACGAAACATTGCTTTTAGGGCTTTAAAAAAAAGGAAAAAATAGGCTTCCCAGCATGAGGGCACTGTTTTTTTGCTCTTCTCTCGCCCTTCCCTTTTGCTTCTTCTAAATCTCAATTTTTCGAACAGGAGAGTAGGACAGTCATACTACGTTTTTCCTCTGATTTAAACTTACTTTTGTCCTTCACATTATGTGAAGTACGTTCAGAAAAACAAATAATGAGAAAATAATAAATAAATAAAACCCAAACTGCAATAATGTGCAACTTCACCAGTTTTCTTTTATTTTCTTAAGTAAAAGATATCGGCGAGTGCTTTCCAAAAAGGTGCTGTATGAGGGGTATCGGACGATCGAAAGTGCGCGGTAAACCAGTAGAAGAAAGGGAAATGACGTCATAGGTAAATACCCTCACCCCCACGTCCGCCTGGCTCCCCAGCCTGGGTTCCCCAACCCTCAAGCGCCATCCAGTTATGACGTTATTTCGTTTTCTTTCTATCTATTTGTTGCCCAAGCTATACCGAATTTTGAGATAAAAATTGTCACCAGGGGGGGGGGGGGGTCAAAGGGCGCTAAATCCGATTCTGAGCTCAAAATAAAGAAATTCCTACGCATGGAAATTGCCCATTGCAGTCGTAATCATTTATTTTATTTTTTTTTTTTTTTTTTTTTTTTTTAATTCAATAGAACTTTATTGCATAAGATGCATTACAGTTTTGCAAATAAGTAGTTATTTTTAAAAAAAACATGAATCACTTCATGAAACGCGGCACATCATGTCAAAGTTGGAGGGTTGTTAGGGTCTAGCTTCCAGACGGAAAAAAATTATGAACGCCATAGCACACAAATTAGCAATAGGTAGCTAAAAGTAGGTAAACAAAATTAATTTTGTTTATCTGCTTTTCTTCTAATAAATTACTAACTGCATTTTAATTTCTTCTCAAGATTCACTTAAATACCTATCAACTTCATCTATTGAGGGGGACTTGGGAAAAAACAAAAAACGCTGCACATTGTTACACAACGATTTATTATTTACCTGTATATAGATGCCCCTTCTGCGTACATAACTGTATTCTGTAGTCAGTACCTACCCTCGAGCTCCCCTCAGGAAAACCCTAAATCGAGTACTGGAGCCGGCCCAGGAATTATAGTTTCATAAAAATGCGCAGGATTCAATAATTCAATCATTAACTACTTGTTACTACTCATGAAGCAAAAGCGTTTGTTCAAGTTACAAAAGTACCTATCAACAAAATACAGACGAGCCATCATTCTTCAAAAATGAAATAATATCACAGAACAACCAACTCGATTTCATGCAGCCATCCGTGATTGTATTCAGACGTTCCCTAGCAGTGATATCTGGGCCGGATTTATACTGTTTCATTCACAGTCGTGTTGACAAAGCTTTTCAGTGCGAACGAACGGCTGGTAGTACTGTGCTCGGGTGGTCTCAAATATTGAGACAATTTGAAAATCAAGTCAATTTAAAAACGTTAAAAAACCATACCCTTCTATTGAAAGTTTTCGAGCTACGGCGTTCTTAAAATTTCAACCCATATTTTTCACCACTTAGGAGATGACTGACAGGAACGCCGATCTTCATGGACCCACTAACTATCCACAGAAAACACTACTATACTACGATAACTATCTATCTATAACTATCTATAACTATAACTATCTTTATAGACCCGGAACGGGACCTACTAACCAAATTTCATTAATTTTGGTTCGTGTTTATCAAGAGAAGTTCGAAGTACGGGACAGACAGACATTTTTTTATTCCATTTTCGAATTCTGCATACCTTGAAATGGAAGCCATCAATGTTTGAAGGGGGTCAAACTTTTTTTTTCATGCTCGATTCGAAAGGTAAATTATTGAAAATATAATAAAATAAACTAAAACAATGAAGATGAGAGTTGTTTCTGAATTTAAGCTGTTATGTTGCATCCTTGAATAAACAGCCAGTCACCACGTTACCGTTATCACTATCAGTGATTTCTCTGATAACAGCGATTGTTGTGTGATGTGCTTATGTTATTCGCTAATTGCTGAACTGTTTCATTCACTAGCCATCGCGTTTTGACGTGTTCTGTGTATTAAAAAAAAAAAAAAAACAGTTTACTTTTGTCTCCAATCATAACCATCAATACGAGTCAAAATCTATCTGTAGTCGGTTTCTTCAGCTAAGCTCGTTCTTGTCCGGTAGAATGGCTTCAGGGCAAGTGAGTTTTGATCAACTGCCATCTCGTTTCGGATTCTATTGTTTTCATATTAATTATCATAATGAATCCTGCATGCTGATCTTTTACGGGAATGCATACATATTTATGTGTCCCGTTGACCTGCGAAGTCGCAAAAAATAGGTACAGGTGAACCCCAGTTGGTTTGTGAAAAATGGCTCTCCCAAGTTTGTGAAAATTAGCATCATAAAACTCAAAATTCCGAGTCTACCAAGGTAGGTAAGTAGTGGATCGTAGTGATCACTTTTTGGGAAAATATTGTTCTCCCATGTGAAAATTCCCACTCGCGTTCTGCTCCAGACCTTTCTGAACAAATTCTCATGTCTTGCGTCCGCACTTCGTTACCTCTAGCATCTCTATCTCTATCTCTATATATTATAAAAACGAATCTCTGTGAGTGAGTCTGTCTGTCTGTCCGTCTTCCCACGGCCTAACGGCTCGACGGATATCGACCAAATTTGGCACGAATATCCAGTAGGCTCCCAAGTTGTGCAACGTCGCATTTTTAATTCCCTGACCATAGCGGAACTATGGTCGACCATGGTCAACTTCGTTAATTGAAATGGTAACCCCTATTTTTTATCGCGTATTCGTAATCTACGTGAAATTCTATCTACGATCGACCCTTCGGACTACCCCCGCGGTCGACCATAGCGCATCCATGGGCCCCTCCATGGTTGAATCCCGAATTGCTCAACGGATATCGACCAAATTTGGCAGCAATATCCGGTAGCCTCCCAAGTTGAACGTAGGCGCATTTTTAATTCCCTGACCGTAGCGGAAATATGGTCGACCATGGTCAACTCCTGAATGGCTTGACGGATTTTGATAAAATTGGGCACAAATACCCGGTAGGCTATGGGATTTTTCCGTCGTTTGTTGGTTCCACGATACTGCGTACAGCGAATCTCGGATAGCGAGCGAAGCGAGCGGTCAGGCTAGTAGGTAAATATTTTCAGACGAATAGGTAGTCGGAGATGGAAGATGATGTGGTTGTTTCCTGATATGAATTTCATCAAAATCGGATTGTTACATTCGTTTGCGCTTGCGCAGTCTGTAAAATTGTTGTCACACGCACAGTTGCTTGTGTTGGGGGGGGGGGGGGATCACATAATATTATATTACGTTAATCAGTCTAAATTTGACGCCAACTGATTGTAGGTATAAGTGATTTGTGTTGGAGAAATAGACGAAAAATTAACCTAAATCAGAAAAAATGGTACATGCATATTATGAAACTTGGTGGAAAAATCTCTTTTGACATGAGATTTACGGAAATAGAGTATAATTATGGTGCATGGGGAAATATAAACACCCTTAATTTCAATTTTACATGTTCCGGTCGAGTGCCGGTATCATTTTCGAATGGATTTTCAATGCTGAATCGATTGGAACCACTCGTACGCCGGTAGGAGTAACCGTTTAAGAGAAAACCGCAATTCAAGTCCAAAAATCGTATGTGAAACGCAAAGTAGAAGGGGAAAAATGGCCAGAATTTTATTTCTGCTGGTTGTTGTCCATTTTGTTACCATTTTCGTGTTTTTTTTTTAAATGCTGAATTGAAATAAATCACCGTTAAGTCGGTAGGATTAACCCTTGTAAGGGCTACTGTTGTTGAAATTCTGAAAAACATGTCCGGAAAGCTTGAAATATGACTGACTGTCTTCCATGTTCTCTGGCAAATGTGATGTTCACAGGTGTACGTCATTGTCTATAGTTTTTTGCGTGACGAATCGAATGAAACAACCGGTTGAATTAACCGTTTTCGAGAAAAACGCAATTTAAATCCAAACATTGTGAGCGGAACGCTAAAAAAACCAAAGTCATGCAGCATGGCTATAAGAGCGAATTTTCGAAGTTTTCGGCATCTTCCTCCTCCGCCTAAAATTTTCTGAAAATTAATTTTCGGCCAATGTTTTCCCAACTTGATACCATACAAAATTAAAACAGGAGTAGTTTTACGCAAAGTAAAATTTGGGGTGGAAGGAGGGGGAGGGGGAAATCAAAAATGTTTTGAATACCAGAAGAGTAGGTATTGGATACGTAACAAATTTTTTGTTCCATTTTTTGCCGAGTAACACCTCGGTTTGTAGATTTTCCAACGCTGAACACGATGGTGAAGTCAGAATTGCGATATCCCATTCCGTTATCAGATTAGAGCAGACGAACCAGGAAGAACATCTCAAGAAATAACCACGTTCCTTCATCTTCAAAGTGCTCCAGTTTGAGAACGGAATGAGATATCGCAATTCTGATTTCACCATCGTGTTCAGCGTACAAAAACCTTTAAAATGAGGTGTCACTTGTCAGACTTTTTCATTTTGGGAATTTATGGGTAATTTCCCCCCCCCCCCCTAAAACTCCCCAAAACTCCCCCTTAGAGTGACCCGAGTCTGCCCATCTTCGAACTTAGCCTGTCGATTGCCAAGACAGATTTTTCGTGCAAATTTAAACTTTTTATCTCAATTCTTTCGAGAGTTATCGTCTGGAATGACACATACATGTATATATTAATTGCAACGCAATTCTTAGCCCGACCCCCAACTAGTTGTTTTGTCACACTTTTTTGTCCCGCGATACCGTTGTTAGGGATTTCGGAATAGCAAAAAAAAGAGTGTTTGTCAATGGTATCCAATTCGAGTCCGAAATAGCAAAAAAAGAGTGTGTATATCCCCTAGCAATGTAATTTGGTATTTCGAACTCGAATTGCAAATTCCTCGTTCTATACAAAGTATAGAAGATAAGAGATTGGGGGTCCAGGGGGCTTGCCCCCTGGCGAGGCGCGGAGCGCCGAGTATATATATATATATATATATATATATATATATATATATATATATATATATATACATATAATTTTTGGTGTCTTTCGGCAGTGAATTCAGGATGGTCTGAAACGGATTTTGGTATAAAAATCTTTCGGAAATTCGAGTTTTAAAAATTTTGGACCGAGAACAATAGCTTCCTTTTCTTCGAAAATTCACTAAAATAGGAGGGAAATGCCAGTAATTTTATTTCGGCTGGTTTTGGTCGAGTATGGTATATTTTCGAAAGGTTCCTGCTAGCTGAATTGAAAAACCATAGCCAACACGCCACAGCTGTAGAATCAACCCTTGTTAAGTAAAATGCAGTTGAAAAAAAAAAATTCAATCTTTGAAAAGAAGGTAGAAATGAAATTAAGTTTCGAAATTAAAATGAAAATGAAGTGTATTTTATGAAGCTACAAAGATGTATTCATATTAGGCAAAAATTTGGTCTCCATCGACGGCTTCTTCCTCATCCTCTTCCGTCTCTTTAGATCCATAGAGGTATATGAAAATATGTTCACCGGCAGACCTGATTTCTGAATGCAATGCATCCATTTGGTTAAATGTAGCTCCACCTGAGGCCAACTCTTTTTTCAGTTTGGAGCAATTTCAAAAGCACTTTTATCCCTTTGCCATCGAGCCGTGCCGCAGCCACTGAAAGCATGTGCTGGGAGGGTAAATTTGTGCAGCCTCATTTTAGCGAATTTTAAAAAAGAAAATGAAGCTTGCAATAGGTCCGAAATTCGCAAAACAAATTTTTGAAGTTTTTTGTAGGCAAATCCGTTTCAGAGCACCCTTAATTCTTCCCTAGATTTTAACAAAAATTTATATATATTTAAGGTGACACCCTTAGAATTTTTAAAAATCGCTCATCTTTGAACTCATCTTTTTGTTTGGCAGTACGAACATTTTGGCAAAATTGGACCTTTTTATCATTTTTACTACAGTCAGATGTCGTCTGGAGTGACACACAAACAGATATATATCGAAGAGAGTTGTCAGGAGAAAGAGTAGCTAGTATGAAATGAAAGTTCTCACGTGGTTTTATTCACAATCTAGGTAAATATTGAGCAAGGCTAGAGAGGCGGTCGGTCGCCTTCTTACGATGACGCCGTAGAAGTGGCCTTGTTCCGACCCGTTTTCTGTGCCCTTCTCTTCTGCACTCTTGCGGATGGAAGGTTAAGCTTGGGGCCTCTTGGCTGCCACGTACAAAATTCCGAAAGGGGCGCCAGTGCCGCTGACATATAATTTTATATAAATACTTTTTGTATAATATATGCACAGTAGGAATTTTATATATATGTATAAATACATTTTTGTTAAAATCTAGGGATGAATTCAGAGTGCTCTGAACCCAAGGTCATATATCGTCTGGAGTGAAAAAAAATATAACACATATATTATAATGAGTTTTATTTGCTTGGGCAACACTGAACTGCCTTCAGGCATCACCTGTCCTTAGGCAGTTTGTGTTTTCAAGGAGACCAAGTTGTGAATCATCTGCATCCAAATGGTAGGATGAGGAACACACTGGGAATTCATTAATGAAAGTTCACACGATGTTCGTGAGAGGGCTTGGTCCCAGTACGTTGGTAGGCTCTTTCCGTGATGGAGATGACACAAACGCGTCTCTGTTTTGACGTCTGGCCCATCCAGAACCAGTGATAACAACCGATTCGGTTTATGTACTCTTGAATGTCTATTTCCGTTCGGATACCCCCATCACTTAGGTTGAACCCAAATCAGCCGTGCAGTTCGCTTATTTGATTTCGATTTTCTCTTATGTAATCCTGATGGTACTGGGGTGGTTTAGGTTAGCGGCGAGGTGAGGTAAGGTGAGGTGAGTGAGTGAGGGAAGGCATCGGACCTAGCGCCCTGGTTAACACCTTAAACCGAAGCCAGGTACCACCACTAAAGCGCTAGGGGGATATGCCCAGTGGTTGTCACCATTCTCGGATCTTTTGGGGTCGTTTGAAGTGTGCCCAGTGGTTATCTGGGTAGTTTTACCTACCTGTTTAACACCAATCTGGGATCTTTTAGAGTAAGGAGAGAGAGAGAGAGAGAGAGAGGAGGCGTGAGTGAGGAGGTGAGAGATAAGGCATCCACTTAAGGAGAGCGTAGAATGAAGTAACAGGCGAGTTTATATAGAGCTTTGTCCACCCTCCTCCCGTCCATCAACATCAGTTGAGGGATGGTAGGGGATCCCTTCGTACTACCTGAGCCAGGTCACGTCGGCCACTTCATTCCTTGGTTTATTTGCGAGATCTTTAATATTTTACATGGAGGATATCACGACTGTTACCATTCTCGCGTGTTTTGGATATTGCATAGATGATGACCAGCAATGGTAGCTGAGCAATGATTTTACCGTCCAGTTCGACAATTTACCTCGAATTTTGCGTTTCAGAGCTTTTTTGTTTTGTTTTGCAGCCCGAAGATGCCAATGACGAAACCCATAGGAGCAGCGATGAAGGCGGAGGTGGACCTCCGCCTCGACCGAGCACCTCTCAGGGGAATGTAGCCAGTTCAGACAAGGCCCCCACTCTCACAGACTTTCTCTGCGAGAATATCCAGGTAAATATTGGTGTTGTTCCCTCACTGGATGGTAGATTGTTAATCTGATTCGTTGAGTGCTATGTGTCATTTTGTAGTACAGTTTGGGAAAGTTTCAAGTGGATAAGTGAGCTGTAGGGTTTTCATGAGGAATAATGTGGTGTATGGCAGTCATTAATTTTGGTTAACAAAATCATTAAAAGGTTCTGAGTAGTGCTGTCCTTAATTGTTGCAAACGTTCTCGTGCTGAATGGTTTATGGCACATTAAACAGAAGTGGGGCAAAGACCAGTATTTCTGATGATCTTGGTTGTCCCAGTCACAGAAAGTATCACATAGAGAAGTGGATGCTGATGGGTCCCGAGAATACTGACTGTTTCCCTCCTGATGACTTGTGACCTGTGCTGTATCAGGTACTCCTCGTCTGTTACCCGTTTAGACCAGTTGCTGTGTGGTTCTGTTGCCCACAGCCCCAGGTTCTTTATGAGTTTGATTGTGGCGTACCTAGTGTGCTTTTCCCTTCTTCCAAAAACTCTAGTCTGTTGGTCTTCTGCTGTGGATGTACATTGGAATTCTTCTCTGTACAGAGGACAACAATCAGGTCATTGCTGTGTACTCTTGCTGGAGCGCAAGTGTGTGTGTGTGTGCGCCCAATTCTTTGTCAAGGCGACCGTCTCCTTTTGTATGATTGGGCTGGGGAAAAGTAGTTCGGCGCCCCAGAAGTTAGGGCATGTCGCATGAGATGTCTACATCCAGTCTAAGCCATAGCTTTCCCTTTTCTTAAGACTCCACAACAGCGACGGGAAGCCTGCTCTGCTCATGTCCACTGCAATATTGTTCTGAAGGCCACATCGACAGTGAGAAGCTGTTGTCAGCAGATGCAGAACAAGCGCAATCATGTGGGGTATTGACCTTACCTCCCAACCATTTCTCAATTTGCAGTGGAGTAAAGTGGATCAGCCATTTTGAATTGACATTCTATGTTGTAGTGGAACGATATTCTATTACACGCATTCTGTTTATATATACCAGATACCAGTGATAAGTTTCGGAATTCTCACTAGTAAGACTATATTTGAATTGTGTCTAACCTATTTAAACCAAGTGGATCGACCCGAACACACAACTTAACAATACCTTTCCACAATACAAAAACTTTGGAGGGGTCGATTCAAGTTAGAGGGGCGAGATTGTGGGCTGAACTGCCACACGATCCACTTTGGTTGGGGCATTTAGAGCAGGAATTGCGAAATTCATGAAACTGCTATAAAATCACTTCTAATTCATGCTTTCTTCTTCTTTCTCTACCCTCCTTTCTTTCACTTTCCTTCCATCTATATTTTGTTCGTTTTACAAAAACCGATTAATTAGTAATTAAATAATTTTACGATTAATCAGCCTTATCCAGTACAATTGTGATTTATATTACGTACATATTTGTACTCGCAATTAATAAATAAATAAATATGGTGTTTCTTTCTTAGGCTTTGGTAAATGAGGAAATGTTCGCTGTTGTTCCCCTCAAATCCTGCCCTCATCTGCCTCAAATCCGTCCAATCCCAGACAACGGTATCGACATCAACGCCACCTGTGAGAGTTGTTCACATGCAAATGAGAACTGGACTTGCCTGGTTTGCTACACGGTACGTCCTACCGACAAAAAACATGAGTTTGCTCGCTCTGTCTTCTTTTTTTTCCATTTTGCTAGGATTTGTTGAATTTCAACTCAGTAACGTAACTCTTCCTGTTATTACCTACCAACATACTTTCCGAACATATTAGCATTTTAGGTCATTCCATTTTCATATTACAAACTAAATCCTTATGTTAACAGACGCAGTGTGGAAGGTACGTGAATGAGCACATGCTTCAACACCACTTGGAAACTGAGCACCCACTCACCCTCAGCTATTCTGATCTCTCCGTTTGGTGTTACCCCTGCCAAGCCTACGTTGACAACTCGGTTAGTGTCCTTTTTTTTGTCTTTTAAAAAGGTTTTGGGTGTAGTTCCGTACGCTCTCCCACTTTGAAACCAATGCAGATCTCATTATCCTGAAGAAATGAATATGACAAGTGTTTCGGAAACCTCAGAATCTCCTCTTTCCCATGGTTTCATGATGAATTAATTTTCTCCTGCGCGTACATGAGAAATATGGAATTGGAAAAAGCAACTTCTACCACAGTCAAGAAGTTCCGTGTGGGTCCTCAAGCTGTTTGTGAGCCAGTAAGTGGAACAATGAACCCTAAAACCCTTTTGTAGTTGAATTTTGATCAAACATCGTTGATGTTTATATTGTGTAGGATGATGCAGACTCTTGAATAAACATGCGTGTTGTTATAACAGCGGACGAGGGACCCCTAACGAGTCCACTTCAGTTCATTTCCTACCACTCTATCGATAATGTTCAACCTCGTGAATTTCTTCGTCAGATTAATTTCTTCAATTTCATTCATTTCTTAGTCAAATTCATTTCTTCATAGGATAATAACAGATTAGCATTGGTTTAAAGGTGGGGACACATAAGGAACTACACCCAAAGTTTTTTGAGGGAACAGTGAACAGCTATTGAGGGAACAGGGGAGGTGAATGGGGGGGGGGGGGGGAGATGATTTCTCTTCTTAGCCGTGTAGGTAGTAGTTAGGAGATGAACATTAGAGTTTTTGCAAAAGTTTGGCCACTAGGTCATTGACGGACTAAGGATCTGCGGGCTAACGATCTAAGGAAAAAACCCGGATGCTAACGATCTAAGGTCGTGAAAGTTAGGTCGTTGAACGATCTAAGCTGATTCGATGGTTGGCGTTAACGTTAACGTTGAACTGTTCTCATCACTTGAAGATTTCAGTTTAAAAGCAGTTTTTAGTTTTCATCTTCGCTAGTACAATCATATGGTTGTTCATAGACTAGCCAGGTACAATTAATTAAGATTTCCAGTCTTAAAGGATCATGGAAACATTTCCTATTACTATTTTCAAATGGAAAATAATGTAGGGTTTCCCATAGACACGAGACAAATTAGCCAAAAAACCAAAGGTTTGGCTAATTAAAGTTATTTGGCAAAAATTAGAGGCTAATAGGTGGACATTATTAGCCAAAAAACTGTAAGGTTGTCCATAGACATAGAGAAATTAGCCAGGTACAGTTTATTGACATTTTCCAGTCTTCAAGGATGACAGAAATATTTCCTAATACGGTTTTCAAAAAAATGTAGATATGTAGGGTTTTTATACAGCAGAAAAACCGAAAATCCAGAGAAAAAAGACGCACGCTATCAGGTAAATGTATACAACACAAACAAATAATCACAAATGCCATGGAAGAAGGCAATCCATGTGATGAGGTTTCCTTGGTGGAAGGTTAGTAGGGGAAACGGCCCATACGACCTAGTGCTAGGTGGCATCCAACCTGGACGAGCTAAGTTAGGTCGTTCCCGCCGAACCGTGCGCATGCGCAGTTCGCACTTTCCTTCGTACGTAGGCCTTAGACCGTCAGCGGGCTATTAGCCAAACCTTTGCGAAAACTCTCTACTAAAACAAAGTTTCCCGGTTCTTGGTAGAACTGGGGGGGGGGGGGGGGGGGGATCACGGTTTTTGTTTCTCGCCATCATTATTTTAATTTTTTCCTATCATCAAATGGTGTTTTCGAGATATCGGCCTGCTGAAAGAAAAAAATTTCTCCTGACGTTTTTCGCCAAACTTGTGCTTTTAGCTCCTCAACCCTTTGATGTACCTACAGTAAAGTCCTCAGAGAAGACGTTAGGCAACATCTAATTCACTTTAAAACGATATACTTACAATATTTTACTGTTTTATCTCCAACTGGTCCGTAGTTACAGTATTTTTAAAATTTGGGGTTAATTTTAGGGGAAAAAAACACATTCTACTTTTCCGCTTTTCTGTCGTTCTATTGTTTTGTACTTAGTTGTGTATTGTGTACAGATGTGAACAACATTTAGGTAAAATAATTACGATATGTCCTGGTGTTCTGTGAATTCGTCAAGTAACGAAGCAATAAGGATTGTTTTTACACCTTTTTATTTGGGAATTTTCGTGGACGTTTTCGGGTTTTTAGCCCATCCTCAGCCTTTTTGTGAGTTTTACAAATGAGTCGCTCTCGTGGTATACTGTGCCTCCAGCCCAGTTCGAACGTGTACTCGACGGGTACACTTGGGCCTTTTTGGAAGTATATCAGCAAACGAATTAGGGATCGATACTTCGGATATTGTCTGAATAAAGTATCGATACCACAAAAGTATTGGGTGTGAAGTGTTGATACAAATATCGGCAGTGTCCGTACTACGATATATTGGGATTATCGAAACGTTCCAACCATCACCTTTGTACAACTTGTATCATCCGCTCGTTTACATAAAACGAATCGCACTTTGGAGACACGCGGCACAACAAGCCTCACAAGTGAACGCAGACTTCTGAGTGGCGAGTTGTGATGTGAGGGGAAAGAACCATACTACAGTTGTAGATATCGCTCATTAGCAATTCGATTAATAGGAATTTCCGCCCATTAGCATCAGAGCACGTCGGAACGGAACGGATCAGCGAAATACATTGGTGTATGTCCGCTTATTAGCAGTGCGTTTCCGTTTAAAGGGTTCAAGGGTGAAAGAATGAGGTCTTGATAGTGAGGATAAAACGTTGAACCTTGATTGCAGTGTGTTTATTTGTGTGAGATTTTAAAATCGTATGCTGCCCTGCCAGAATTGACAACGAGAGGCTGCTGCTGGTCATCTTAAAATTTCTCAGTCGGTACTCTGCAGACTAATAAAGAACAGGTAGGTACGTTATTGAACTTTCTGTTCAGGAAAATGCGAGTGGGAGTAGACAACAAGCTGATGCTGACACTTCAGCAGCACAAAAATGGATACGTGATGTCTGGCCTACTTTAGCTGCACAGTACCAACCCTGTGATGTGTACAATGCAGACGAAACTGGCCTGTATTAAAAATACAAAAAACAACAATTGACAACTTTTTTCGAAAGCCTAATTATTTACTATGTACATACTTTACTGTTTCATTTATTTGGGCTGCCTGCCCAGCAATGGGCAGGTGGCCCTGGAAGCCGCTGTGGTGGGTGGGCCCGGGCCGGTCGGGGCATTCAGGCCCCGACCAGCAACCTTGTGGCTGCTGTACCTTTCAGGCTGCTGCAGCCCCCTTCATTTTCACCTTCACCAGTACCCTGATATGGTTGATGTTACTTAGTCTAACGGTAAATTGCGTGACGCCTACCTTAAATGCAGAAACTTTTTTGACCATTGTGATACAATTTGTTTTGTGATGGCAGATAAAGATCTCTCTCTCTCTCCTCTCTCTCTCTCTCTCTCTCTCTCTCTCTTTATTTTGTACCTACACACGTACATTTATTTTGCTAAATTTGTATATCACGAATAATTGAACACCACTTAGAAATCGCATACATAAATATTTATATGTAATGAGTACCTACTGCGTCACTCATTAAATTGTGTCCCGCCGATACGGACGCCGCTCTACTTGAGTAACGAAGAGAAACCAAATATGACGACCGACAACTTATGAACCAGATGTGAAACCTCTATTGGATGATTTGGATGAGAGAGACTCATCTTACTTTAGTTATCGACGTTCCGTGATTTTGTTGAAAGAACCTGGAATAAGGACTGTGATGAATTTAAAATTGGTTCATCACGGTGGCGTGAGGAAGTGCGCAGGCGGCGGATATCCACCGACATCTACGATCTTTTGGGGAGAGATGGAGGTGAGTGTTAGAAATTGCCCAGGCGGCGGTATTCCACCGACATCTAGGATCTTTTGGGGAGAGATGGAGGTGAGTGTTAGAATTTGCCCAGGCGGCGGTATTCCACCGACATCTAGGATCTTTCGGGAGAGGAGATGTTGTCTAGGCGGCGGATATCCACCGACATCTAGAATCTTTTAGAGGAGGAGGTTTTGCCCAGGCGGCGGATATCCACCGATCATCTGGGATCTTTTAAGAGAGGAGGAGCAAGGTAGAGGAGAGAAGAGAGAGAGCTGGTTAGAGGAAGTGTCGAATGAAGCTAAAGCCCCAGGATCCAGGGTTTTATAGGAACTGGAGGCCTCTCCCTCCAACTCCCTGTTGGGAGTTGGTGGTGGGGCCCCAGGTTGTGTCCCCTGGGTTCTGTGGCTTGTCTCCCCACTCATTTGTTTATTGACGGAAACTAAGTTTGGCATTAGAATGTTGGTGAGAGCTTAAAGTTACTAGTGGAGTGTTCCCGGGAGGGACTCACGACAAGGACTTTAATTGTTGTTTTATAATAAAGACGATACAGCGTTTCTCTGTAAAACGAAAGTATTTATTTTTATAGTACGGAAATGTGATTCGAACATCATTATAGTAATAATTGTTTTATGAAAAAGGTTTACGAACCTGTAAAACGAAAGAAACAACAATTAAAGTCCTTATTCCAGGTTCTGTCAACAAAATCACGGAACGTCGATAACTAAAGTAAGATGAGTCTCTCTCATCCAAATCATCCAATAGAGGTTTCACATCTGGTTCATAAGTTGTCTGTCGTCATATTTGGTTTCTCTTGGTTACTCAAGTAGAGCGGCGTCCGTATCGGCGGGACACAATTTAATGAGTGACGCAGTAGGTACTCATTACATATATAATTAAAATTTTTAATTTTCTCTGTCCCTCTCCTCTAAGTGTATTAGAATCATCCGCTTATTGGGTTCAGTGTTAGGTGGTCCTGATGTGATTCCAGTGAGCGATATCTGCTGTAGTAGAATTGAGCATTCGGGACGCATTGAGATGGTTGACCTTGTCCGGTACCAGTTTGATTCAATGTCACTACTTGTCAGCATCTGCTCATGCTCGCTCCAGGCGCGGTTAGTCATATTCGGAATGAGCCTGATGAATGAGAGTTAACACAACACGAGTCCGATGCACCTGGCATAATTATTATAAATTTAGTAAAAAGTGTCGGTCACAAATTATTACTCGCAGTCCTACTAACAATATTTGAAAACCACACATTATAAGGCCCCTTTCACACGGGAGCCGCACGGCTTGCGCTCGCAAGCAGGAGGAAGGCGCGTGAGACTGAAATGCATTGAGTGCAATGGAGCTTTCACATGGGGAGCGAGAGCTTTTAGGGCTCGCGAGCCGCGAGTGATCACGGCTCCGCACTTCGAGCCCAGCGCCTCTGGCTCTTCCACGAAATGCAAAGGGGAGGATGCGGGTATTCACACGAAGAGCGAAAACGGCTCTCGCTCCTCAGTTTATTGCTATCCATCCAAGGATTCTCGTAACGTCAACATTCTTTCTTGCTTTCTTTTTGATTTCAAATATATATGTGGACGTGGAAATGTTAATTAATTCCGTGTGTAATCGAAATTTGTTGCCATCCTGTCAAAATTGTTGATAAAGCGTGGCGAAAGCTCCTGCTTCATCCCGCCGTTGGTTGATAGGATGGACCCAACACCGTCTGGTACTTCGGCGTCAAAGACGGCGTCGACGATGAAGAAGGTAAATGGCCAAAGTACGCATGCGATCCATGCTTCTTCAACTGGGCTGATCTAGCGACTGAGCGCTTGAGAGCCAAAAGGCTCTCAAATGTGAAAGGTGAGAGTCAAGAGCGGAAAACGCTCCTGACTGCGAGCCACGAGCCGTGCGGCTCACCATGTGAAAGAGGGCTAACAGACAACAGCAGTGGCCTTCAGCCCTTTCACCTGCCATCCAACTCGATTTTATCACGTGCATATCATCTGGATTCGTACTTTTTCCATCGTCCCTCGATATTTCACACATTTTTTCCTGTCTGATGCCTTGAATTTTGAATTGCAGGCTTTATATCACGCCAAAAACGCTGCGCATATCAGTAAATTTGGGTCGAAGCTCACTTGGAGTTACCAAAGAAAGGAGTGAGCCCTCACGTTTCCATCGCCGTCTCCATTAATTTGTAAGTTCTAGTTCGTTTTTTTGCTGCCTTCAATCCTCAAACATTATCTCACCCAGAGTTTCATGAAAATCAACTAATAACATTTCCTGAACTCCTTACAGAACTTACTCGTTTTGGAAAGCCGTGGGGAGCTTCATCGAGGAGCTTGTTAAATATTGTAATAGTCCACTCTGTCAGTACAAATTTTGTAATAAAATGCTAATTATTCAAATCAAGTATAGAAAGCGTATTCAACCGTTGATTGCACGAAATGGCGTAGCTAGTTTTTCCTAATGTCATAACAGATAAGTATTTTGTTGTTGAGATTCATGCTGTTGCTAGTATAAAAAAGTTATTCAAATGATGTTGAAACTGTTAACACTGTTAAATTTAATCTAATGCGTTTTTTTATTGGTGTAATTCTAAAGCAGCCTTCTAATAGTTGGTGCAGATGGCGATTACGCATACTGTAATTATTGTTAATTTGTTCCCCCTCCCCTCGACTTAATTGTTGCACATTAGTTTCGGCATTTGTCTGTGAAATACTTCGAAACATGAATGTGATGATGAAGACAGTTTGAAAAAAGTGAAGGTGTTGGAGTGAGGAAGCAGTGGACTTCTTGTTTAGTAATGTGCTGTTACGGTCAGAATATGAAATGTTATTATTAAATTTCTTAAGAAGGTGGAATTAAGCAGAGAGTCCTTTGTTAGTTAATTAGGAAATTTACTCATTTTCATGCCATTCTGAAGTAGGTACCTTGCTTGGGGTTGACAGAAATCTGGAATGTTTGCTAATTGGCGAAAAAATAAATAAATCAGTAGTTTGATAACAGGAGCGCGTGTGACACGCAGTCTCCAGACTCAAATGGATACTGGAACACTACTTGAATATAGTACCTAGCATCCATGTAGGAGGAGGGTATCTGCAAAAAAATAGTATAGAGAAAGTGTAAGAAATTATTGATTCAGTCAGAGTTAGTAATGGATACCCCAGAATTTGGCCGTGTATCTGTGCTTTTTGGAATTAGTTTTCAATGTAGCCTTTCCTTCATCCTCTAAACTTTTTACCTAGTTCTCGAACTCCCCTGCTCTGAAAACTGCATACTAATCTCATCTTCTGCCCATACAGCCTGTCGGTAATCCATTAACAAGGCAAGGTTTTCTAAGTAAACAGCATACCGACTCGTAAGCAATCGTGCAAAGCATACCTTACGAATCCATTTTACTCCTTGAAAATTGTAAGGTATTTATTTTATTTTGTTTACGAATGATAATCATATGTTCTTCAGCTAGGAAATTAAGAATGTGATCTCGAAAGCATTATCCACAGTAATACCTGATATGTTCATTGTTATTTTGACCGATCTCCTTGCACTATATTATTGTCGCTAGAATGTGTTAGGAAAGCTTTAAAGTAATGAGGGTGGAATAGTTGAGAATTAAAAAATGCAATGGGGTATTCCAGTACTTTTTTTAAAATGTTTAAGCTTTTTTTTTAAACCTGGGGTAACGAAAATTGGGTCTGTTCCTAGAGAAAGTATCATCATAAAATTAGGGAAGCAAATAGAAATTATGAGTTTGAAAAAAGGTGGGTGTTGTTGATTTAATTCACTGCGATACATACTGTGATACATTCAGTATCTGGGACAAATTAAAATGGAATACACAAGACTAGATGGAAACAGTACAGTAGCTGAAGTTTCCTGTAACTTAACTTTGCTACTCTTGAACGATGAAGTACCATTAGACTAGACAGAATGAGCGGAGACCCCTATGGATACTATAATGCCTTACTGCTTTTACACGCGCGCGCACAGCCAGGCCGTAACAGGACCGCTTTTTCAACAAACTATATCTTGATTTCACTCCCTTACATTAACACAGTTATCACCTTCTGCCACAGTCTATCCTTTTCACAGTTATTTGAACTAAAATATTCCAAAATTCTTATTTTTAGCCTCACTGGAACACCCCATTGGCTGATACACGACACGTTAGAATTCATTGATCTGAAGCAGTAAAATTTTCTTACTCACGAAATAGAGCCATAATATAATTGCATTATCATTTACAAATTTTGTTTACAACAGCTGTAGTATTCATCGTCAGCCTCTGAATCGCCATACTGGAAGATGGGAGATGGATTTTGATCAGTTTCATCACATAACTGTTGATGGTACAGGTACCGTCCCTTTCTATTCCCCCGCTTGAGTTGTTAACAAACCGCCACCATTTTCACTGCAATTAGGTGCCTACTTCCAACTGTGACTTGATTTCTCCTTACCCATTGAGATTGGTGGACCACCAACTTAGATAATAATCGATGTAACAATATTGCAAACAGGACTTTGTGAAATATTTTTGTAAATACAAATTACTTAACCGTGAGGTTGTTATTAATTTTTCCTATCCTCAAAAATAGTTTTCCCGAATCCCCCCCAGCTATTGCATTGGGTGGGTATTGGAATTTTCAAGTAGTTTCTTTCAACAAGGAGCCCAAGATAGATCGTTATTCACATTTCTGTGGTTAGGTGTCAGCACCAGTAGTCGAAACAACCAGATTTTGCTGTTATTTGTCCCCTGTCTTCGATGAAATTATTGGAGAACTTTTTTTTAAATTGGTTGAACAAAGGTCTCCTCTCACGCCACTATTTTAAAAGAATTGAAAAATCTTTTTGAAATGGCTGAAATGATATATTTTTTCTTCGAGATACTGAGAACCCACATGGGGTTTGAATCCGTTTTAATTCGGAACAAAGGAACTAATAATTAAGACAGTAGAAATAATTTATTAAGACAGTAGAAATATGTATCACCTGAAGGTCTTGCATTATTTTTATTCAACGAGTCAAGGACGCTTTAGTTTTATTGTCTGCTCCTGTTTTCAAACGTTCAATTATCATTTTTTAACTCTACTGCAATGTTATTTTTAAATCTAAGTATATCAATGTAAAGCCTATTAGATGAAGTTTTTGCGAAATTTGACAAGTTGTAGGTATTTTTTTGTAACCTCAGTACAATGTACAATCTTTTTCATAATTTTAAAATTTTAAATGTTCCAACTGATACTGGCCAACATTTTAAGTAAAACTCTGACCATTGAAAACAGAAGAATCTTACTGGAAATTTGACGTTCTTTCAAACGGTGTAATTGGATTTGTTGTAGTCCCAAATTTTCGAATTTATTATCGTTTTTGTGGTAAGATGAAAAGTTGGAAAAACAAAAATTGTCGGATATCTTGAAAACGAAGCACTTTTCGAAAAAATTGCTACTGAGCATTTTTTGTTCCAAATGAAGAGTAGAATTGATTCTCTCAGAAGGAACATGGACACCCTGTGTTGTGGGCAGACAACACTGTGGCTCTTAAGGAGATTACGATCCGGAAGGCGACGTATCTTTCCGGATCGTCATCTCCTCACGAGCCACAGTGTTGTCTGCCCACAACATCTGTATACCTATTCAAAGCAAGACCTATACAGGGTGTCCAGGGCAGGGTTGCCAACTCGCTGGCAGAAGAATACAGGACACTATACATATACACACACCTGGTACTGGTTGCTAGGTGAGTAATGAACACCTCAACCTTTATATTATAATAATGTTGAACAGGACACTACTCACTTCAGGTCAAATAGGCGAGACAAACAAAAAATAGACGGAATACCTTTGTTTCAACGTTTTATTTTTCAGGTACCTAAGTATATTTTTAAAGGAAAGGAAACATTTTAGGTAAGGAAAGGACCTACCTACAAGTAAATTACCGAGAAAATGGCATGAGCAAAATACCTAGACAGGAAAAAATTATAAAATAACAGGTAACTTTCTGTTCTCAGTCAATTCCAAATTATTTTTCAAAACAATATATAAAAGGCATCATAATAATGTGTATTCTGCACTTCTTTTTTAATATAAAATAATAGATCACGTTCTGTTTTTAGTATTTCTAATCCAAAATAAGTTTTTCTTCAAACAAAATATTAAACGCATCACACTTCTAAAATTAAATCACTTGAAAATAATAAATCACGATACCCTGAAATACGGGACAAATAGCGTCCCGGGAAGGGTTTCGCCGGGACATGGAACAAATGGACAAAATAAGAGACTGTCCCGTAAAATACGGTACGGTTGGCAACCCTGGTCCAGGGTATGAATACGTATACAGGGTGTCCATGTTCCTTCTGAGGGGATCGATTCTACTCTTCATTTGGAACAAAAAATGCACAGTAGAAATTTTTTCGAAAAGTGCTTCGTTTTTAAGATACCCGACAATTTGTGTTTTTCCAACTTTTCATTACCTTACCACATAAAAACGCTAATAAATTCAAAAATTTGGGACTACAACAAATCCAATTACACCATTTGAAAGAACGTTAAATTTCTTGTAACATTCTTCTGTTTTCAGTGGTCAGAGTTTTACTTAAAATGTTGGCCAATATCAGTTGGAACATTTCAAATTATAAAGAAGATTATACGTTGTACTGAGGTTACAAAAAAATACACACTTGCCAAATTTCACAAAAACTTCTTCATCTAATAGGCCACACTGATATACTTAAATTTAAAAATAACGTTGTAGTACAGTTAAAAAATGATAATTGAACGTTAGAAAACATGAGCAGAGGTGAATTCGGGGAGGGGAATTAATTAGACCTCGCTAAATAAAATTAAAGCGTCCTTGACTGGTTGAATAAAAATAATGCTGGAATTTGAAGGGGGACTCATAAGTTCAAACAGCAACGAATGATTAGTTACAACATTATTTAAAATCACATTCAGGCTGAACCAGCAAGCATCAATGGGGAATTTTTGTTACTTATTTTTTGGAAAAATATTCTGAACTCTTGAAAAAAATTGTAATTTGAAGCCAGTTTTCAAAAATAAACGGTACCTACCATTTTTTAAATGAGGGAGAAAATGACGAGGTCTATTGATGTCTGATGGCCTTGACATAGGAAAAGTAGTTATTGAACTATTGACAACTGAAATCGCCCAACATTTTGATTGACCAAGACAGTCGACGATGATGAACACCTACAGTTGAGTGAAAATGACGAGGATGAAGAGTGGTTATTAACAATTTTATTCTCAGAACCAAACTGCATTCATTGATATTTCAGTATAATTTTTGTTCATTGTATTTGTTATTTCACTGCATTATAATTTGTAACAATTTTATTTTTTAAACCAAAATCGTCTGTTGTTCAGCGTAATGCCTGCCTATTCGGTTTTCATGAGTTGTATGAACATCCTCTAGATTAAAGATCGTTAATGACGAGTTCCCAACAAAAGTGAAACCCAAGCAGTGTTGAATGTTGACAATTTGGCTTCAAGATTTACATTTCCCCAAAATTTGAGAATTTTGGACTTTTTCCTGTGCCCAAAAGTTTGGTCTGACGAGTTGAATTAGTGTTTGGTAGTCTCCTGAACGTCTAGCCGCTGGAATATTGCACGCTTCTTATGAAGTAAGTTTTTGTTCAAAATTTGATTCTTGAATGTGACTCGATATTCAGTCTGGCGAAATGGATTGTTTCTAGAGGTGAGGGCTAACGTTGACAATTTGCTTGCCCCTTACGAGGTGAATTTTGTTCGCATTTTCAAATTTAAAAAAATTCGCACGTCTAATTGAGCTCACTGAGGCGCCAGACTCGTGAAATTTGTGATCAATTTATTGGTGCCCATCATTCTGTGAGGATAAACCTTCCGCCTCTTATGACGTATGAAAACAAACCACCCTCGGCTTCCGGACCTTAAGGAGGCGGTGAACCTTCTCAATGCTGCTACCATCAGAAATGGCAAACCTTTGCTGTGACCCTTCGTGAACCTCCCCTCGGTTTGATTTTGAGGACTTTTTTAAATTTGCGGTTCTGTACGTCAATTCAAGTTAAATGATGCACTAGTCACCTGGGATTTGGGTTGAACTACTCGGCCATTTACCTGCTACGCCATTTTTCTAGCGGGAACTCAGAAATTCAGATTTCACCCTCGCTTTCTACCTATACTTTCCTACACAAGTGTTAATTTCTATTATTAACAGGATTTGGGGACAAAAAAGAATTTGTAACCCACGAAAATTGCCCACTATTTGCCCCAAATTTTAAAATTCGCTCCTTAAGCCATGCTGTATGACCAGATTTTTTTTTTTCATTCAACATGACCCTAGTATGGTGGAGAGCGATAGTAAGACTCAAATAATTATTTTTCTCACTTTCTGTTGGGGATGTCGGCTTCTGGCGCTTTCACCTTCATTGGACGATTCTGAATAGGAAAATACTTGATTGGTTACTCTGATTTCGAAGCTGAAAATTGGGAAAGAGAGGTTTTCGAGGGATTCTGAGGTCAAAAGCAGCGAATTCCTACCCACGTCCATTCCTCACTATCAGAGAAAAGTTAAGGAATTGAAACAATGAAAGAAAGGTTTTACAAAATTACAGACAAATAAGAAAGAAACAGTATATTTCATGTTTCAACCTCCATAGCTGCATCACTTTCTTTGACAATACTCGTTTTCTTTTTATTCTTTTTTGATTTCTTCGACCCCTCCAGACCAGCTTTGGGACCAATTAGTGGTGTAAACGTGCCGCCTTTCGACCAACTGCAAATGAGGGTCACGCGGAAATTCGCCATTCTTTTGCCCAATAATTTCTGAAAATGCAAACAAAAGTTGGACGTGAAGAGTTCTGAACACAATATTACAAAGCTTTCCGTGACACAGGCAGCCACAAGATTGAAAGCCAATAGGAGAATGTAGAAGGAACACTCGCCATACTATACTACGTAGGATGGTACCTGTAATAGTACTGTGTGCAATGTGCCAAGGGTGGATACTGGCCAGGGCACAGGAACACGCACCAAGAAAATCAGGAGGGAGGGAGAGTTGCAGGATAAACTTCCAGCCCCACAAAACGTGCAGGACTGATTAGAAGCCTCCCTCCTCCCTTCCACAACCACAGCAGACCTGTGCTCCCGATTTAAACGTGTTTAAATGATTATTCACGCTGCACCGTGTCCGGGCTGGGCCCGGGCCTCCACAGGGCCATAGGAACCGAGTGGACACCAGGCAGTGGCCGAGCCTCCATGCATGCTATTCCGCCAGTTCCGTCCGGCTGTGGCCGTGGCCGTCAAAATTTGTGCTTCGAAAATGAACTTTTCTGAAGAAGATTTAGCAGCAATTGCAATTGCACTTGATGAAGAGGAAAGGGGTAAACAAGTTGCTGGACTTCAGCACTTGTGACAGTATGCATTTTACTTCCCACTCTGATGTATTTGTTCAGCGATAATTCTCCGTACAGATGATTTCCAGATATCTGGGATCGGCCATGTCGTACAGACAAGTATACTCCCGCACACAGTATCAGCTCTTCGTCATCCACCTTTGACTACAGATGCAACAAAACTGAGGGACAGAGCCAGTCCGGGTCCGGGAAAAGAATGTCCAGCCCCCTTTCCCATGGGTGCACGGCCCCGGGACACGGTTCAAACACGGACTCCGCACGTGCTCCACTCGTTGTAGCATGAACGAGTTCATTTAAAATGCTCCCGTGATTCTTTCACCGTGTCCCGGCCGTGGCTCGGCGTGAATCAGCCTTAAAGTGTCATTGCGAACGTACAACAGGGACTGGTGACATGAAACGGATTTCTGCCACTGAGAGACCATTTGTACCGTCAACAATGAATTTCTATTAGTTGGCGAGCACACCACTACGTCTGCTCCAAGCACTGCCTACTGTGAGTAAACCATGGAGTTATATGAATATTCATGGATTTTCTCTTTATAATTCCATCACAACACAAACTTATCACAAGTGACCCAGCCCTCCCACTCCTCTGGTTGCATATTTACAGTTTTCGGTTTTGATCTTTGACATGGTTTTCTCACTCCTTTCGTTTGATTTCGACCCTCACTACGTAGGTACTCCGCTTTCGTTTTGTGTGCCTTCCTGATCTCGACCTTCGCTTTTGACTCTACTTTAGCTTTCAATAATCGTTTCACCATGACTGATAATCCGGTAATTTTTATTAAAAAAAAAAAAAAAAGCTGTTCACGATTGACAGTGTCAGAAAAAGTGAAGATCTGTGACTCAGGCTGGCCTCAAACCCTCCTCCATTGTGCAAATTCAAACAAACTGTAAAACAAAGTAAGGACCGCCGTGCGGCCTCCTATCGGAAGTTTAATAATGTTGAGCAGTATGCCAACACTAAGGTTGTGAGGATGCCCGGTAAGTGGCAAGTTGTTTCGCAAGCTTATGCTCAAACGGTCGCAATGATGCATTGGTGAAGGACGGTATTGTAGATTTAGCCCATTTATCTGTCAAAATAAAGAAGCACGACTCTTCCATTTCATACATTTATAAATTTGAATTTGTAATTTTTTTATTATACTCTTATGTAATCCATAGAACAATTTTGATTACCATTTCAGTTACCTACAAATTTAGCTACTATCATTTTAGTTACAAATTCAGTTTCCATTTTCTAGTCTTATATACCTACACCCACGCATATACACCTACCTGCCTACACCTTAATTAAATACATACTTTTCGCATTAGCAGCTCTGCTACATATTGTTCGTACAACTAGCTACTTGACGGAAAACACCCAACATTCCCTTTGTGCACCCCCACTGGTTTGAGCTACGAGGTCCACTGCTACGTGCACTACAGTAATTATGTATATGACCCCTTGGAACTATATACTCAAACCAAGTAGTTTACCAACATCAACATGGGTCAATTCACACACGTACAACTCGCAAACCCCGTATTTTGCTGTCATGAATTGCTGTTGTTAGAAAATCCCTATCTGCACTGTATTTTTGATAAAATTTAATAAAATAAAAATATGAAAAGGAACTAAAATGAAACATACCGAAAATAAAAATCTTACTGAAAACCGGGATTTAAAAACAACTAATCGAAACGGTTGGTTTCGGCCTGACTCACAAGGATGGCGATTTGTTCGATTATGAAATTGTATGAGAGAATTTTTGTTTTCGTTTTCTTTGAGTTTGTGTTAACCCATTTCGGGTGTCGCCAGCGGGTTACTGAATCTCGAGGCGTGAACTTTGTATTCTTTATATAACTCAACTTTTATAGGCTTCAAGATGTCCTAGTTGTGCCGAGTATAGAATGAGGCTTTCTAAAGGTGCTTTCACACCAAATGTTAGCAGCAAACAGTGTTACCAGCAAAACATTGTAGATAACAAAAATGTTAGTGAACAAGAAGAGATGATCTAGACAAACTGTGATTAACACTGTTGGTAGCACTGCCATCAACTTTTTGCTAATAACAATTCTTCTGTCAGTTTTTTTGAGTCTAGTTTGTTAACAAATTTATCAACAATGTTAATAAAATTCGTAGTAATAACATTTGGTGTGGGCGATCATCTACACTTCATTCCGGAGTGACCATGGGTGATCTAGCTACTGCTGCCGCTTGCGTTGTGGTTTTGTCTACAGCTAGGCGACGAAAGAGAATATGGGTTCGGCCCTACTTGGTAGAGAGCCAGGGGTCAGGATGTCCGAGAGGATGAAATTCTGATGAATTTAAACGCGATGAAGCTGGACAGTTACAAGGGAGTTTCCCGAATGTCCTCCACAGACTTCGAATTTCTGCTGAATCGTGTGGGGCCTCGTATTGGACGGCAAGACACAAACTACAGGAAAGCCATCTCAGCGCTAATCATCAATAAACACGCCACAACAAAGCAAAAGTACGCGTCAACACGCGAAAGCTAGAATACCTAGACAAGTCTGAAACACGGTCTGAAAAGTGTGAAACACAGTTTTTGTGCCCTTTCCCCACCCCTTGAATAACTCCAAAACCTGTGAACCACATGTTTCCAAAGAAACCCATTTTGTTATCGCTCCTTGGGCAATAACAACACTCGATGTTAGTGACATTGTTGCTGACAATGTTGACTTTAAAAATAACATTGTTATTTGAAATGTTATTAGCAAAGTATCCAGTAACATTTCGGGGGAAGAATTGTTGCCAACATATTTTGCACGCCTTAACAATGTTACCAACAATTCCTCTTTGACGATGTTGACAACATTGTTGACATTGTTGTAAAAAACGCTAATAACAATGTTTTCAACAATGTTATCGTCCGGTGTGAAACCACCATAAGACACTCAGACTGCCGGGTTGCCACCTACAGCATTGAAACAAGGCTGACAAGGAAATCCACCGGCGGATTGACGGCCCTGTAAATGGCAGTGGAGACCGGCGGAGGAGGACAAATAAGGAACCATAATACAGGTATGAAATACAAAGAAACATCTACACTACATAAATACAACAAATCGCTATCTCTCGATATTGGCCTGAACTATATCAGGCCGTCCTGAACTATTAAGGCGACCTCAGTTTTGTATCTACTGCACGACGCAAAATGTACAAAATATACTGACGAGATGGGGGACATATTTCCTGCAGCGAAGCGAACCGCCCCGCGGCTGCGGCACTGTGTGCTTTGACTTCACGTTTCACAGGTAGGAAGAAATCGAAAATGGAATTAAAAATCCGTCCATACCCCATGTGCCGCACTTTGTTACCATGAACCAAAACAAATGAAATTCGGTATGTAGGTGGAATACGGAGGTTGAAACTTTCAAAACACCACAGCTCGAAAACTGTTAATACAAGGTGTTTTTAGGGCAAAGGATTAATATTTTTACGATTTTTTTTTTGAGCCTACACGGCATTCAGTGGCCGCCCAAATCTGTGCCACTACCTCACAACACTGTGTGCCTCATCACACAAAGTAGAGGTTACGGCAGGGTCTCAGGGTAGCAGCAGCACTGCAGAGCATCAGCTTCATCATCCAACACGAGAATTCCATGACGCCAACCAACCAAACAAACACACTCGAATTTATAGTTCCTACTGTTGATAAATATACATCAGTTACCAGTATTCGAGCCTGGTCAGGAGTGAGGGTTTCTCCCTCTTTGCAGACCGTGTGCTCTGTCAACAAGGTTATGATTCCCCTCTGCAAGGAAGTCGGGAGCCCCAGCTGCCTCAACTGCGGCTCCATCGAGTGTGGGAAGTCTTCGAGAGGGGAGGCGGGTAGAGTTACTGTTTCCGTCGCGACAAAACCGCTTCTGGCGAAATCAGTGTCTTCATATGTCTTGAAATACCTGAAAAAAATTACTGTACATGAAGGAAAGATATACTTTTGAGGGTGGTTCAGCACAGCAGAAGCTCGAGATAATACGTTGAATAACTCCATGAAGAATTAGGGACCAAGGCTGTAATGGATGAGGAGGTATAACTAGCCGCCCAAAAACAGCGGTTTCCCCCCACTCCACTCAGAAAGGTAGGAAACTGGGGAGGCAGTGTGAAAGCTGCCCCTGGACAGACACAGAATTAATCAAGCAAAGCTTCCAGGAGATGATGGTTCATTTTCGTGAACCGGCCTCTCCATTAGCTGCATGTCAAAAAGACTGGGAAAGAGCCCAGATCCTGCACCAAATTGGACAGGGGCGTTACGTCCATAAGGCCACTGCCCCGGCACCCAAAAACACTAGGAGTAAAAAAAACCCCAACCATGTGTTCAGTTGGCATTCGAATTTCCCTTAGTACACTTTACCTGGCATCTTTCATAAAGTTCAACAGCGACTCGCCAGATTTCTCTGGCTATGGATATTCAATATTCTAGTAGAGCATCCATGATGCATGGTCTAGGAGCTTCATGTTAGCTACATAGACCAAGATGTTATCATCAGCATGTTATCGGAATAAAGCGACAGTAATCGGCCCTAAAATCGAAATCGAAACCTAGGCTCCTGAAACAGGCCCGTCTGCGCTCCATTTGGGCCCCAATTGTGTCCCGAAATTTTGCAGCCCGATCGGAATGTACCCAGGGGTGTTATGGGTGAAGAATGGGTGTTAAAATAGGGTTTTTTGGTATTATAGTAAAATGAGCATTTGAGGTCTTTTTCCATGTTTTATTAGGGCGAGAAACCGAATATGAAGTCGATTTTGACCTAAGAGTGAAGAACTGAGGTTTTAACGTAGGTTCAGCTCTATATTGGCTATGTATATTGGTAGCCCAACCAAATTGAACAATGAACTGTCCCCAAGTCCAGACATTCAGCATCCACCTGTCCAGCGAGACGATACATTTGATCGAGGCCAAACGAGTTCATATAAGAATGAGCCTCCCTTCTCACTATGACACACAATCAGAACGAAGGAGGCGAGTTGGCAAGTTATCACTGAGTTCTATCACTTGACTAAATTTAATTAAAAAAAAAAAAAAACTGCAAAGCCGTTGTCACATGGGTTTATTATTCTATTGGACATACGCACAGAAATACGGGCTGTTCATTTATTGTTTCTTTCATGCGCAGTAATAGCTATTTTTGATGGTTTGCACCAATTTTGGCCCCCAAAAACAATAATTAAACTCCTATTTTTGGTAAATTATCTGTCATTGATAATGCAATTTAATTGTCTTTATTCATCTGCTGATACTACTTCTAGTGTTTTACAAATTTACAGTGATTTCAGACAATTTCCCATCTTTTTGACCCATAAAAAAATTAATTTTGGGAGTTGAACCTTCGTTACAACCTCAACTCTTCACTGTTTGGTCAACATCAACTTCATATTCGGTCGCTCTAGAAACATAGAAAACAATACCTCACAAGCTCATGTTCACTAAAACCTCAGAAAAACCCGATTCTTCCCCCTCATAACACCCCTGGGTGTATTCCAACCGGAATCCCGAGCTTCGGAGCGCAACTAGGATCCGAAAATGTTCCCAAATGAGGACCCAAACTGTGTGCGGAAGAATGACGATTTTAGACCAAAATTTAACGCAAATTTAAGACTGAAACTTCGTTAGAACCTCAATTTTCCACTCTCTGGTCAAAATCGACTTCATATTCGGACTCCTCGTCCTAACGAACATGGAAAACCATACCTCACAAGACCATGTCATTAAAACACCAAAAAACCCTATGGATGATAACGCAGACGGGTTTGCATTTTTGGAACCTACGCACCTTGAAATGTACAAAAAATTTTTGAGGGGGTGTTTTGCTGAGCGAATACATAGGTGAATTTTTCACAGAATAATAAACCAAAAAACGCTGCAAAGTCCTTGTCACATGGGTTTATTATTCTACTGGACATACCTACAGAAATGTTGGCTTTTCATTTATTGTTTCTTTCATGCGTAATAATCGAAATAGCTATTTCTGATGGTTTCCATTAATTTTGGCCCCTAAAACACAAATTAGGTACCTACGCTCGTGTTATTTTATTTTTTTATTTTTTTAAAAACTATCTTTGATCATTGGTATTGCCATTTAATCCTCTTGATCCACGTGTTGACACTTTTTCCAGTGCTATTATCTAAACTGATGGTGATTTCAGACGATTTTCCAGGTTTTTGACTCATAAAAAATCAATTTTGGGAGCTGAACATTTGGTAGAACTGAATTTTCCACTCTTTGGTCAAAATCGACTTCATATTCGGTCTTCTCGTCCCGAAAAACATGGAAAAAGATATCTCAGAAGCTCATCTTACCAACATGTTGCTAAAACGCAAAAAGTACCTATTTTTACACACATTTTCACTCATAACACCCCTGGGTATATTCCGATCGGGCTGAAAAGTTTCGGGACACAACTAGGGCCCAAATGGAGCATGTGTGCGAAAGAACGACTTTTTTAGACCAAAAATGAAGCCTGTACACGTGATACGGCGGACGGCGTACGGCGGACGGACATTGCATTTTTGTAATCTACGCACCTTGAAACGAAAAAGAAAAAAGTTTGAGGGGGTGTTATAAAAATTTTTTGCTGAGCGAATACATAGGTGTATTATTCACAGAATAATAAACCAAAAAAGGTGGAATTTCTCATCATAATTACCATATGATTTCATACTTACTCAATAACTTTATCACAAGGCTCATTGGTGAACAGAAGTCCGCATTGGCCTTTCAGCTTCGAGGAAATTTTATGGACGTTTTCGTCAATTTCCTCCTCCCGCTTTCTGCCGAGGCCCAAGGACATCACTTTGTTTTTACCAAAAAAGAATCTGAAACCGTCAATACTCATATAGATAAAGGAGATAGAAGGTAGACAAACTAAATTCCTAAAAATACCTAATTATACCAACTCATAAAACAGTACACATGCCAAGTGGCTGAGGTTAGACATAATAACACGTTGAGTGCCGCGTGTGCCATATCTGTCACACACAAGTTTCCCCTGCAGGGCCATGTGTGCCAATCTGGGGCACACTCAACCTTCTCTTCTAGCCTCTGTCCGTTGCCAGGACTACCGGTTTTTAACCATTTTTGGGTTGAAATGACCGTGGCTGGTTCCAAGGTGCCTGGGAACATGGTTGGTCTGGGCAAAACAACTTGATGCTAACAGCAATGGAGAGAAAATCGAACACATGAAAGTGGAAGGGGGTTCTCCATGGAGGAACGCAATAAATCTTCAATTTTTTTGTATTCCTCCATGGTTTCTAGCTCACGAAATGTTGTGTGGCCACAAGTCGCAAACTGATACGGCAAGAAGGAGAATAAGGAGTAGGTAACCTTGTTTGGGTGAAGGTTTTTATTTCTTCTGTAATTTGAGTGCTGTTCACAACAATGGTACTTTTTATTCCAGTGGCAGTAATTGCGAAGGAACTGATACCTACTGCCAAAATTTGCTTGCCTTGAGTGTGTCCCACGTGTGGTACACGTGGCCCCCTGATGACAAAGTGCATTGAGTGTCTCCCCTACAGGCCACATGACCCAAATTGGGTCAAGCGCCATTTTTGGTCAAAAAAGTCAAAACTCGAAGAAAATGTTACTACATAACTCAAAAATGATTCAGAAAATGAATTTTAAGAAAAAATGTACTTGGCCCTGGGAGAGGTTCCCAATTTTTTGGCCTGGCGCTTAACGTGTTAAATAAAGAAGGCGAACCACCGTTGTTTATAGAAGATGGACGGACATTTCTTATTGGTTCAAGCCAACTAAGCGTTCAACAATAGGATGGGGCCACAGGTGTCTTACGGTGGGGTAAGTCCCCCGATGAAGCCCTGCAAAATGTGCCGAAGATCTGAGTTTATCTGTAATTCTACGGTCTTTGTTTTTAGTTACTAATTTTTTCATTTGTTCGAGCGCCATATTTGATATTTAAAATTTGATGATTATATTTATCTTAGTGAAGGACTAACCTAGGCAGGTCTTAGTACGGCTGGACGTTTTTCCTGCACTGGGAGGATAGGCCCCTCCAATCTCCATCCTCCATCTTATAATACCTGGATACTGCTTAAGCGTTTATGCTTAGATACCTACACACTTTGATATTTTTTCAACGTTCTATAACTGATTTGGATGCCTTCGTATCGATGAATACGAGACCCGGTGAAGCGCTTGATTTCGATCTTAGATTGAATTTTGAAACGATTCTCAACTCGAACTTAGGCCACCATGCAGCAGTTTTCTTCTCTATTCAGAGGGCTCGACACTGAAACCTATTGACACGGATATTTCGCTTTTCTAACCTCTTTGGGCATAACGTGGATGTTAGGCGCCTCTTGGTTTTTTCCTCACAAACGAACCGCGATCATGAAAAATGGTGAAAATAAACGGAGAAAATATCATAACCATTACCTGCTGCTGTTCCACTCATTCCTCAAGTCCTTCAGCTGGCTGTTTCTCATATTTTCGACGGAGAAGACAAATATGTTTTCATAGCTACCAGCACATTTTCTGATCTCCTCCACTAGCGCTTGCTTGGATTGTAGGCCTTTCTTGGTCGTTTTAGTGAGTGACACTGGAAATCGAAAATAATTTATCGCAACGAGATTCACATGGATAGCTTTCAAAATTTGACCATTCAATCACCATTTGTTGCCTAAAATTTTCACTTTCCCATAATCACCACATTAACAAAATAAGGAAACACCGCAGAAAAAGGTGAGAGAATTAATAAGAATTATTAGGTCAAGAAGAAGAAATTGATTAGTAATATAGGTAAATCATTGGCGGAATGTGTACGCCAGCCAATACACCGATGGTTGGCCGCAAAAATAAACGATCTGGTAGGTTTTCTAGAATTTAACACTACGGAACTAAGAGTTTATGATTTAACTTGCTGAGAAATAGACACCCACTAGACGGTTACTATTGCCCAATGGCCTTATCAGGTGGAATAAACCGATCCGTGAGATGACCGAAGTTAAGATACCTCGAGCGTGGTTAGTACTTGGATTGGGCGCGGTGAAACGTCCAAGTATGACCCATGTAGCTGTTGGGCGAACCCCTTCCACTAAAGGGGGCAAGGCAGTGAGTAGCCAAGTGAAGAGCTAAATGATCAGATCGATTTCTGATCCTCTCATTGGAGGACAGCTGATCACGTCTGCGACGCTGGCAGGGCAGTCGGACGAAAAGCCCCAGCCTGGAATGGCTGTAACTTTACTTTACCCACTATTATTAGATTAGTAGATTATCGCAGCTGCACTAGCCTTGTTCGTGCAGTCCCTCAGAGCTTGTTCGGAGCAATACCGGCACGCGCAGTAAGGGTGAGGCAAAGATTCGCTGTTCGTGCAGACCCAGGGCGAGCTCCGAGCCAAGTGGTCTGGTGTTTGTCCCGGGGTAGATGATTCGGTGTTAGTGCTGGCCATGGGGCTTCCTCTGAGCAAGCCCTCCCGTGCCCCACGAGAAGACCACGGGCAGCTGAGCATTGCTCTTCCGCGCATGGATCCTCGAGCTGCCCATGCTCCGAACAAGCTCCAGGCTCATCCTGCTCTGAGCGAGCGTGTTCAGAGCTCACCCTACACCGAGCCAGTTCGGTTCAAGAAAAAACTGAACTTGCTCGGAGCTAGCCCCAAGGGGACAGCATGAACAAAGCTAATAGCTCTGTTTGTGCAGTCTCTCCGAGCTTGTTCAGAGCAACCCGCACATGCACAGTAAGGGTGGGGCAAAGATTCGCCGTTCGTGCAGACCCAGGGCGAGCTCCGAGCCAAGTGGTCCGGTGTGCGTGCAGTCCCGGGGCCGACGATTCGGTGTTCGTGCTGGCCACGGGGCTTGCTCCGAGCAAGCCCCCACGTACCAGGAACCAGGGGCAGCTGAGCCCTGCTCCGAACAAGCTCCAGGCTCACCCTCCTCCGAGCGAGCGTGTTCAGAGCTCACCCTACATCGAGCCAGTTCGGGTCAAGAAAAAACTGAACTTGCTCGGAGCTAGCCCCGAGCGGACAGCACGAACAAAGCTGCTAGCTACCTACCTACACGAAGAAATTTTGAGGTTCAGAATTGAATGGGCTCTTGGTAGGTAGGTACCTATCTAAGTACCAAATTATCAATGAATATGAGTTGGGATTGCTGAGACGATGGATGAAGCAGCATTCCCCAGTTTCGAACTCCTTGGAGGCGACTGTGTTGATTCTAAATACTATTGCTAAGACATGCTTTTGTCCAGGGCACTACTACAAATAGCAAGTAGGAAAGACGACAGAGGTCTGATAACTTGTATGCAATTAAAGAAAAGTGATCCATCCCACCATTGCTCCATGAGGATGTGTGGACGACCCAAAACTTATAACTACTATTGTAAAAGCAATACCATAGTAATAAAGCGTCAAACTTAGGTAAGCAGATATGTAGGGCTGGATAATCCAGATACGAGGACGTATCACCAGTAAACATCGATGTCCCCGATATGTCGGCTTCAATCGATCGAGGTAAGTACTATGTTGATGCTCAGTATGTAACTATAATTATAATTATTGCCTAGGTAGTTAATTTACCTTTCTTATCTCGCTTGGACTTGGGCATTGTACGGCTTCAAATACAAAGTTTTTCAGAAAGAATACACCACACGGTCACTACTAATACAGCTGTACCTGCCTACACTGCCTGTAGACCATTTATTGTGACACGCTTGAAGAGGCAACCCTAGAATACTTTGTTCTCAGAATAACACGTTATGCTCTTGAAATAAATTTCAAAACAACCAACAACCCAACGGAAACCACGGAAAAATGCAAGACTCAACACTACGCAAAAAGCAAATGGACCAGCAACGAACAGCAGCACGTGATCATTGATAACGAATTAAAGATAAACAAGTATGTCTTCTGTGTGCTCATCATGAGAATGAAGATAAATCGACAGCTACGTCTCGGTTTTATTCTTATTTAAATTTAATGGGAATGTAAAAAAATACCGTGAGGAATATAATTTGATAAATACCTTCCTAAATAATCCTAAGTATAATAGCTGCCTGGAAAAGCAGATATCATTTTAGGCAACTCCATTACTTTTTTAGCACATGTTGTTATGTACCTATCGAACATTTGTTGTGTGATATTGCTTAAATATCTCTACGTCAAAATACTAAAATTACTGTCTTGCTTTTTGGCGTGAATATAACGATTTTTGAAACCAAACATTGGTCCAGAAAAGCAGACAAATCGTAGAACTCGTTGTACTACGCGTTGATCTAGGTGGCGTTGGATCTCTTTAGAAGTGACCCGTCTGGCTCCCGGTGCAAGTACCGTCTACCGTGACTGTGACTGAATTTTTAGATTTTAGTGCCCCAACCTTCGAAGCTTCTCCGTTTTTATTACACGTAAGTATTAGCGTAGTTTCCAATAATCATGAAATTTCGAAATTTCATCGTTCTGGACGACATAGACCGAGTTTCCGCGGTGTCCGGGCGGTGGTATGCGCTAGGAGTGTCCCCATTGCCATCGAGGTTGCGCCATCTTGGTTGACTCGACTCCCTCTTGCCGGCCCGTTTTGCGTTTCTCGGCATTTCGTTTTCAACTAGTTATTCGTTGGTTTTCAAATCCTACCTTCTTCACACAATCAGTAATTCACGGCCGTGTGTCACGTTTGTTCTCTCATCAATAAGGTGAGCCATTTTCTTGTACAGTTCGTTGGTAGTTGAAAAAAAACTGGTGTCTTGTGGCTTTCACACCCTATGTCCGCATCGTTGCTGCGTATTACTACCACCTCAAACGCCCCCTCGTAACGTTGAAATTCAATCTTTGCCGTCATAATTTAGCAGAATTTAGTAACCAGTTAGATATGTAGAGCAATGTAAGGTGCGACAATGGTTGGTTACATGATTGTGTACCCGTTTCCCTGATATATTCTCCGGCACGTTTCCTGCTCGTGTCTTTGTTCTGTAATATAGTGCTACCTTCGCGTATTTTTCATACCTTATTTTCGTACATTTTACATTGGTTGAAAACAACCGGCACGTAACCATCGTGCGCTTGTTACGATGTAACCACTTTCGCGCCTTGAGGTTCCAATTTTATTCTTGGCGGTGATGCAACCGCTCCTTCACGTTGGAATTCCTAGTGAGAAGGTACCTACCTAAATCTTGTGAATTTCAAGTCATTTGCCAAGATTGTCACGTACTAATGATCATCTATCATATTGTTCGATGTGCAATCGATTGTCGCATTTCCGATTAGCTCAACCGTACCTATTTGGACTTGAATGTGCGATTTTTATAATTTATCACACGATGTTATGAGAAAGATGTATTGCCATTAGTGTGGTTTGTTTTGTATCCTTTGGTAAGTACGTCTTTGTCGTGTACGTGCAGTTGTTTATGTAGGTGTAAGGATAGTATTTGCCGTGTTTTGATGAAGAGGTGTAGTAGTTTTGGTGAACAATTTTTTGGCGCTGCAAGGGAAGACCGATGAAGGGAGGTCGGTTCCTCGGGGTCTGGGAACCCCTTGGAAAAGGGCACCAGTCTTTCCTTGGTTTCCTTGGTTGGCCGGGCGGGGAGTGGTAGTAGTGCCTTATATTGATTTTGTCTGCGGGGCTGATTGTGAGCGTGAGAGGGAAAAAAGGGGATATTTTTCGCCGGGAACCGTCCTCAACTGCCTCCTGTTAACAGTTGTAAGGACTGGAAATTCCAGCCGTGGACACCATCCACGGCTGACGCGTGACGTCCCAATGGAAAATTCGAAGTTGTCATCGAGAAAATCTTCAGTTATTTTCCCTCCTATCCTGCGGGGTGGGAAATTTTCGTATAGATTTTCCGAGCCGTACCCCCACCTCCTGGTGCCTGCTATTTCGGCGGTTGCCATGCTGCTATAGGGAGTTGCCGCGGTGCCAGAGTGGGGATAGACGTCGTTGGGGTACGGGGGGACATACCTTGTCGGATCGATCGCGCCCCGAACTCGTGCGCCTGCGCGCAACCATCCGTTCGACTGTCCTCGTACTACGTCTTTACTTTCTTAGGATCATGTCAATTCTCCCCGTGTCTTTTTAGGTTTCTCTTAACGAATAATTCGTTATTTTTTCCTCCGAACAGTCGTACAATTTAGCAAACTATCCCCCTCGAGTGCAGTTACCGTTTCCAGACGTCGTCTCATCCTCTCCGCTCCTCGTTTCTCTTCGGAATATTTCGCTAAGGTGAGTTTTTTTTCTGCCACTTGTCTAGCCATTTTAATCTCCCCTTTCTACACCTTAGTTTAGTCACCTTGCCCAATTTTAGACACCAGCCAAGTTCAGAAGCGATCTATTTTTCGACTCCGGCCAATTCCCCTTTTTTCGATATATTTCCCAGCTAATTGGGCTGTGTAATTCAAGTCAATGACCTCCCCTCCAACTCATTTCTCTTGCCAATTAGAGCCTAGCGGTTGTTCTAGCGATTACTTTCATCTCGGTTTCTCGGAGAAAAACCCCTTATGTCGTGAGTCGAGACCATATATATCTGGTTAACCGTTCTTACCACGTGCTCATCATCTACTGAGCTCATCTCCCTCCCTCCCTTGGCTGTCACCACTAAAATTATCATTCACCGGTCGCACTGCGCTGCCTTCATTTCCTTGGGATATTGACGATTATCCCTTCCCATCCCCAGTGAGAAATGCCACTGAAATAAGAGCCTGAAACGCCCCTCAAATAGAAAAAATAATTAAATATCCAACACATACTATAATACTATATATAATTTATTATAATTGTCATTCAGTTTCATCCCTCGTAATCGACACCTGCAGTTCGTACGCGCCAAGCACCCCTCTTGATCAAATTGGAGAATTTGAGGTTACCTACACTTCTCTCGAATTTCTGTACTTGACATCTCACGCATTTTAAATTCCTTTCATCTCATAATCGTTTCCAGTGCAATTTCATCGAAAACTAATTTCGCAGTGCGCACGAGGTGAGCTGTTCGAACTGTGGGGGTTGTGACAGGAGAGAGGGGGGTTGTAGGTTGGCCTTCCAGCAAAAAAAAAATTTCTCATCGATTTTATGGGATATGTTTCCCTTTTTCACTCCAACCGCAGTCCACTTCCAATTCTATCATCCTACATAATCGTATTATTTCGGTAAATTCTGTTCCATTCAGTCGCTCAGCCTTACGTAGGTTCAAATTGAAGAAAAGTCTGTAATCAGTTGAAGTACTCACATTTTTCTCAGACATTGTCTCAGTTATCAGCGCCCTGTTCGAGTGTCGTCTCGAGAGATTTTTCAACCTGGCAACGGATAGGCGTGGCAGTTGTGCTGGTTCACTTGATATTAATTGTAGTGGCTGTCAATCTTATACGAAGGTACTTCCCGATTCTGGCGCTTTATTGCAAAGCTTGGTTGATCGAGAACCCTGTAAATGTGAATTAGAAAAAGCCATCCCGGCTAATTTAATATTGTGCCGAGCCCATAAATTATAATGGTTTTAATCAACCTCATTTACTGAGTCACTAATATGACCTCACCATAAATTTAAATTTCGTCCATAATTATAGTCGTTTGAGAAGAATAAACAGTTGTTTAGTAATTAATTGGCTGCTCAGTATAAAGTACGGAGTATCAGTCAATAAAATACAGGGTATCAATCACGATAGAGGATATAATCAGTGACATCTGCCAGTCTAATGATAACCTATCGTTCTTGGTAAAATAATAATTATTGTAGAATTTGCGCCCTTGATACCATTTCACAGGGACAGAACTAGGTCACAACAAGGCCATCAGTTAAAAATGCGGTGCTTGGTAACACTAATTTGTGCATTTTCCTTCATGTTGTTCAGAATCGCACCAAAAGTTATTGTTAACTTTCATGTTTCAATTGTGCCAAATCATATCCAACCATTTTATGAACCGATTTGTTCGGGTTTGATTGATCTAGATTGGATATCGGACGTCGATTCGATTTCATTTTTCTTGGTATTGTATTGAATACCTCATAATAACACAACAAATTCACCACCTTATGGTACGTTGGACGGTGAATTTGGAGTTGATTATTTTATGCTTGGTTGGTGCTTGATTGTATTTCTTGGAATGAGACACCAAGTGATGACAACAAGTGTGGAATTGGACGTGGGTCGGAATTCGCTGCTTTTGACCTCAGAATCGGATTCAGCACCCTCGAAAACCTCTGTATCCCAATTTTCAGCTCCGAAATCCCGCATATTTTGGCGAAATAAGCTCAAGAAAAAAACGCGTGGTGTCACCTGGTATCATTTTCGTTCGGTTCCCACGTGCGTGAGCGGGAGGGCAATGTGTTCCAGATGACATTACACGCTTTCGGTTTATTTTCAGTAATAAACCAAATGATGTTGGACACTGAAAAAAATTAACCCCCCCCCCCCAAATTTGATGGTTTCTGTGTCAAGGTATGTAGAATCCGAAAATGGAATTAAAAATTCCTTTCCGTCCCACGTACTTCGCAATTTCTTTTAGTTACCATGAACCAAAATTAATGAAATTTGGTTTGTATGTCCAATTTGGGGTCTAGTTGGTCTTATAGGCTCACCGTTTCACCGTTACTGTCAGTCATCTTCTAAGGGGTGAAAAATAGGCGTCGAAATCTTCAGAACGCCGTAGCTCAACAACTTTCAATAGAAGGGTATGGTTTTTTACGTTTTTAATTTGAACTAGAGCATTTTTTGAGACCACCCGGAGCATTGTACGACGAGCCGTTCGTTCGCACCGAAAAGCTTCGTCAACATGATCGTGAATGAAACTGTATAAATCCGTCTCAGATATCATTGCTAGGGAACACCTGATTATAATCACGGATTGCTGTATGAAGTCCATTTGGTTGTTCTGTGATATTTCATTGGAAGAATGATGGCCCTTTTTGATTTTGTTGATAGGTACTTTTGCAACTTGAACAAAAACGTCATGCTTCATGAATAACAACAAATAGTTGATGATCGAATGATTGAATCCCGTGCATTTTTATGAACTAATTCCCTTGTACTCGATTTAGGGCTTTCCTGGAGGGGAGCCCGAGTGTAGGTATTAACCACAGAAAACCGATTATCGCAGAACGGGCGTCTACCGTAGAATAATAAACCGTTGTGTAATAATTTGCAACGTTGTCCTTCCTCCCTTTTCACCCACTTCCGTTCATTTCCGACCTATCAGCACCTTTTTTGAAAGCTTTGTATGTAGGTTAGACCTCCAATTTGAAAAACGCTGCAAAGTCCTTGTCACATGGGTTTATTATTCTTTTGCTACAGAAATGTTGGCTGTTCATTTATTGTTTCTTTCATGTGAAATAATTGAAATAGCTGTTTATGATGGTTTCTACCAATTTTGGCCCCCAAAACACGAATTAGGTACGCTCCTTTTTTCCAAATTATCTTTGATCATTGTTAGTGCCATTTAATCGTCTTGATCCACGTGTTGACACTTTTTCTAGTGTTATTCTACAAATTGATGGTGATTTCAGACGATTTTCCAGGTTTTGCCTCATAAAAAATCAATTTTGGCAGCTGAACCTTTGGTAGAACCTGTTTTCCACACCTTGGTCAAAATCGACTTCATATTCGGTCTTATCGTCCCCAAAAACATGGAAAAAGATACCTCAAGAGCTCATGTTACTTATATGTTACTAAAACACAAAAAGTACCTATTTTTATCCGCATTTTCACTACACTCATGGGAATATTCCGATCTGGCTCATGTGGAATATTCCCAAATGGAGCATGTGTGCGAAAGAACGACTTTTTTAGACCGAAAATGAAGCCGGTACACGTGATACGGCGGACGGACATTGCATTTTTGGAATCTACGCACCTTGAAACAGAAAAGAAAAAATTTTTGAGGGGGTGTTATAAAAATTTTTTGCTGACCGAATAGGTACATAGGTGTATTATTCACAAAATAATAAACCAAAAGAAGAGAAAAAAAATGTACTTCCATTCCCCGTTCCTCATCGGTTGGTTTGGTAGTTTTTCGTCATAGGTTATGTACCTAGTAATTTGCTCATTTTCTTCTTCACGAATTCTTTGAAGTTGAATGTTGAGGTGCATTCTGTAATCGCTCCTGTGTAAGTGTAATGATTGCCTTCGGGCTGCAGTTGCTGCAATCTGTGAGGGCTTACATACCAGAGTTGTGACAGAGGGGGGTCGGTGATGAGTGAAAATGGGCGTTGTAATTATAATTGATGACTCCACATGTCAGGGGGAATTCGCAGCGCCCAAATACTCCTGACGTCACGCGTACCATTTGGCGCGTTTTGTTGGCTTGGGAGGACGAAATCCGGATCTGATAATAATTGGTGGTGTGGTCGTGTTGAAGGTGCTTGATACGAATTAGCGGTCATCAGCGGATCGCATCTCCTATTTGGATTCCAATACTTCTTATTTTTGAAAAATTCTTCAGAAACACTCGTGCGTGACCTTGTTTCTCCGACTTGCGTCACCTGGGGGGAATCGGATTGGATTTCTGGCGAAAGTGAAATTAGGCCTGTCCCCGCGTGAGGCGCAGTCTGAGATTAATTCTCGCGTCCGTTGAGCCGCCGTAGGATTTTCTTGAACGCCTGCCAAATTAGCTGCTGGTTCACGATCTGGGGGTTTGTGACTAAGCTCTTTGGCAATGGCGTAACCTTGCTTTTAGGCTTCAGGACATTGAAACCGCGCACTCGGTATCGGCGTCGACACGTTTCCCCACTACCTGTTAGCTGTTTCCCATCTGAAGGAGAGTTTAGTTGTGGATGTGATTCATGTTTCGCATCATCAATCTAAAAATCCACGAAGCATCATGTTTAAATTATGAAACGTAATTGTACTAAGCTTGAGCAATTCAATAGCATTAAATGTCTAGGACTCCAACTAGACCAGCACCTAAAATGGAGTATGCACATAGAGACCCTCCTAGCAATGAGAATAAGGAAATAGTTTTTCTTTTTCTGTATACTACGAAAATGGCTCTCCAAAAGTAACTTAAAGATGGTGTTATTACGCATATGTATACAGTATCCTAATATATGGTATAGAATTCTGGGGCGGAGCATATGCCCAAACCTTCCGCTCACTCAATGTTGTGTGCAACTCCCTCCTTCGGATCATCACTCGGTCGCATTCCCGAACGCGAATCAATGATCTTTTTAAAAATTTGATATTCTTCCACCAAGACTGATATTTGTTTATCGCTCCCTGCTTCGTGTACACAAGATTTAAAAATGTCTACCCCACCGCATTGTCCTGCGAGTCACCCAAGCAACATGCGAGGGTAGCCAAATTCGAGTTCCCCGCCCTACCACTGATTTTTTCACAAGACAATTTCCATGGCTGCCTCCCACAATATACGCCTCACTTCCGACCACCTTACAATCAGATCAGTCGACTAAATCCTTCAAAAAAAGAATTGGCGCATGCCTGCTGCAAATGCACAAATCTGACCTGCACACTGACTTATTGAACAGGTTTGATCTGTAATAGTAACTGTGCCATGTATTTAGGTAATTACTATCTTCGAATATGGATGGCATAGGTGCTACATACCCATACATATCACCCATCATACCATCCCCCATCACATCATCTCTCTATTCTATAATTTATATACATTAATTTTTTTTCACTCAAGTTAAATATTGTCTGTGAATATATTGTTCCCAGCTAAAAGTACACGCTCAATCCTAACTAATAAGCTAGTTCAGTGACAACCAGCCCCTGGACGGGTTGTCCAAGACCTTAGGGGCCCATTCATGAACTTGGTTTTCACATGTTTCTGTGCTTTACTTACTGTGTTTTAATAAAGAATTGAATTGAATTGAATTGAAATCAAAACACTGCACAGTCCTTGTCACATGGATTTATTATTCTGTTGGACATACCTACAGAAATGTTGGCTGTTCATTTATTGTTTGTTTCATGTGCAATAATTGAAATAGCTAGTTTTTATGGTTTCCACCAATTTTGGCCCCCAAAAACACTAAATTAGGCTCCTATTTTTTACAAGTTATCTTTGATCATTGATAGTGCCATTTGTCTTGATTCGCCTGTTGATACTACTTCTACACTATACACATTTCTGGTGATTTCAGACAATTTTCCAGATTTTTGACTCATAAAAAATGAATTGGGAGCTGACCCTTCGTTATAGCTTCTTCATTCTGGTCGAAATCTACCTTATATTTGGCCTTCCCGCCCTAAGAACCATGGAAAACGATACCTCATAAGCTCATGTTCACTAAAACTCGAAAATCTCGAAACCCCCTATTTTTACACACATTTTTCACACAACACCCCTGGGTGTATTCCGGTCGGGCTGCCGAGCTTCGGAGTACAACGAGGAACGAAGTGGAGATTGTGTGCGGGAGAACGACGATTTTAGATCAAAATTTAACGTAAATTTAAGGCGGAAACTTCGTTAGACCTAAAAAACAGAAAACTACCTCACAAGCTCATGTTACTTAAGCACCAAAAAAACCTCTCTTTTTACACCCATTTTTCATAACCACCCTTGGGTATATTCCGATCGGGCCGCAAAGTTTCGGGACACAACTAGGGCCCAAATAGAGCCTGTGTGCGAAAGCGCGATTTTTTTAGACCGAAAATAAAGTTGATATGGATGATATGGCGGACGGATTTTTGGAATCTGCGCACCTTGAAACGCAAAAGAATAAATTTTTTGAGGGGGGCGTGTTAAAAAAATTTTGATGAGCTAATACGTAGGTGTATTAATCACAGAATAATAAACCAAAATGACGAGAAGCAAAGAAATTGTTTCACAACCTGTCTGAATGGATATTGTGATTTCGTTAAACACACTACTAGGTACCATTGTAGGTAGTCTTGTTCGTCCATTCGTGCTGTTATTGGACAGACGGAAAAGCTAGAAATTAATATAATTATTGTCCGTTTGGGTTCACGAGCTTCGCTGGTCATTTCGTTCTCTACATTAGCATAGCATACAACACTTCGAAATTGCGAAGAAATCATTTTTGTGGAAGAACGTCGTCGAAATGTGTGCCGATCCACCTGCAACACGGTGTTGATACTAATTATATGTCTGGTTCTAAAATTCTGAACTGTCGTAAGTAGAAAAAGAAATTTTTGGGCTTAGGTAGGTACTACTTTCAACTCAACATTATTTTAAGCCATTGTGAATAATCCGCATGAAGCTTGCCTACATAATCTCGTAGCACTGAACCGTTCCGCTTCAGGCATGAAAACTGTACGATGGCTGAAACCAGTTTCGGATTCCCGATCATACTGATGTCGGGCACTTAGTAAAACTTGAGACTAAGTAGAACTTTGAGGAACACTGGTTTGTGTAGTGCATGTTGTCTCCTTCGATTTCTGGATGTACTGTACTGGCCGCCTAGGTACGTGAATAGCGTTCTCCTGTACGACCTTTCAGGTAGGCCAGTTCTATAGAGAAGCAGCAGCTGTTATTTTTTTCCTGGAGAACCCCAGGATGAAGACCGTTGGGAGGTTCGACATGAAGCACGCAGTTTGAACTCCCTTCCACGGCCGACGGTTGCGGTAGCTCCAGAAAATGTGGTCCGCCTAGTTTCGAAGAGATCGCCTTCTTCGCGCCTTTTGTAGCTCGGTCGGGGGAAGACGAAGGAGAATAAGGAGTTGGATGGAAACCGTCGGAGAAGGGGGTCGTGTCAAGGACGTGTGTCCTGACTGCGCGTCTGTTGGCGATGCCGCCATCCCATCCAGGAGGACCTCCTGCAGACGGACGGGGTTCATTAGTCCTTTTTCCGTTGATTCAGACGGGAGTCCCCTGCTCGGTCATCGAGCCGGTATTTGCCGCTTGTTCCATTGTGTCGAGGATTAAAAAATTCCGCGTGATTCACACGAATTAGTTGCCTCTGCCTCACCTCGGCTGCACTGCGAATGCAGTTTTCATGTTCCCACATCCCCATATATTAACTCTTAAGAAATATGAATGGAAGAGGTCGTATCCATATCCATAAATTACCGCGTTCTTGTACCTATTGCACTTGAACGTATTGAACCTTGTAGCTGACATTCTCGTTCAGATCAATTGCCAAGGTTCAATCGATTCTTGCCTACCTTGTGGTTATTACGAGTGCTCAGCCGCTCTCAACCTGTTCGAACTGAATAGCTCGTTCATGTTTCATCATTGTTGTTGGACTGCATATAATCAGCACCACAATGGTCATAAGCACTTCCCTGTCTGCGAGCAAACCTGGGTTCCACCTGTTGCCTGAGGCTGTGCAAAATTCTGTGGAAGCACGTTTGGATCTCTGGACTGACCGATGACTAGTGTAGATGTTGGTAGTGTAGATCACAGGTTGGTAGGGTAGTGTAGATCACAGAAGTAATTTGGTGTCGTAAGAGAGGTGTCATGATTCAAGTGATGACTACAAAATACACTTGATTAACCCATTAACGCCCGAAACTTTTTTCTCTCGATATTTCGAATTTTTTTTAAATATTCTGACTCCAAATGGTCCTCAGAACACGGGAAAAATAATTCAAAAAATCTCGTGGTCGAATTTCAAGGCTTTAGGGCGGCACGTACTTTGGATTTTTACAACTGGGATTGGTATAAATTGATCTGAATTACCCTTTCAAACCATTGTTTTTATTTCACTCTAACAATTTACAATACACAGGAATACAGTTAGTCTCAAAAATATAGAGAATAGGTACTACTTGAATAACGGAAATAATCTTTCCTGTACAGCTTACAGAAATGAAATTAGTCTAAAAAATATTAGGAATTATTGACTTATCACAACGGATGATATTAGCACTAGAAACTTATCACAATGCTTTGGATCTCTGGACTGACCGATGACTAGTGTAGATGTTGGTAGTGTAGATTACAGGTTGGTAGGGTAGTGTAGATCACAGAAGTAATTTGGTGCCGTAAGAGAGGTGTCATGATTCAAGTGATGACTACAAAATACACTTAAGGAAAGGAGGACTCTCAAATCCTTGTATTACCGATCTGTTTGCTAGTTTTTTCTCCGTTCCTAATTAGATTTCTCATTAGGCACGACCCTTTAAACTGGCTGATGTCGTTTTCGGTTTGTCAGTAAATAGACAAACCTCGAACGATTCTTTCACTCCATTTTAGGAAATCCCGAAATTCTACAATGAATGGAGCGGTTGCTTGATTTAGTTCCCAATTCTTTTAAATATCTGTACTTGATCTGAGCTTTATTGTACTGTTTCATAAATATCGAAAAAATAGATGTTTTGACGTTATTTTTCCAGTAGCTAGGAAGTTTCCCAAGTAGTGCACAATTCTCGGCTGAAGCTGAGCATATTCCTTCTATTCGTTTCTCTTGTCCAGACGTCGACATTATGAGAGCTCACGAACGTCTTGCGTCGTACTGGCAGTGGAATTTGTTTGTGCGTCTACCATTTAAAAAAAAACGCGACTTGATTGCTAATGGCTACATTCCCTCTAATGTGTTGACGAAATCGTTAATTCCTCTTCGCCTCTTTTCTTACTCCGTCTTTCAAGAACCCTTCGATGTTTAGTGGCATGTTGTGTCGATAACGCTGGTTTGTGACGTGGGTTGTAACTTGATGGTGACATTCCTTAGTTCGCCCCTAACTCTGCTCATGGATTGATAACCTTTCTTTTCCTTCTAACCAATCGAAGGGTAGTGAAGAATATAGTGCGATCCGCCTGAAACAAATTTCCAGGTCGGAGCGCTCAGAAGCGACAAGTTATGAGATATTTGTATCACACTTGTCAGACTTTCACTACATCATTATAATACCATCCCCTGTAAGACAGAATATCGTAAGCGCCATTTTTTGCGATTTTGAGTTATTGTAACCGTTGGATTCGTCTTGAAAAGGCGCATCTATCTAGCTACTTATCGTAAGCGACGTACGTCTCTAAGGCATTCAAAAACAGCCTCAAAGTTTCCAAATCGTAACCACCAATTTGGTAAGATATCGTGTCCACCATTCAGAACGTAAGCCGCACGACTCGATTGTAAATATCAAAGTAAAAATTGTCCATTGTCGTAATTGCCGAGTGCGCGAGTGGAGATACGCTGGTTTTCTAACTAATTCTTTTCCAGCAAGACATCAAGAATATCGTAAGCACCGAAATGTGTATAGTATCTGCAACTATTATCCCAGTTCTTCAAAATAACCAGAATAGCGTAAGCACCTTTTTCTCGAAAAGTCACTAATTTCCAGGGCTTTTATGCATGCAATTCAAAAAAAAATGAATCGACAGGAAATGGTCCAATTTACGCTAAAATATGGGTTAGGCCCTAAAAAAAGGTTAGGCAATAAAAAGATACGTCCACAGTTTTTCGTCCCTCCTGTAAAATTCGGAAAATGGCTCTTACGATATTCTGCCTTTCAGGACACGATATATGAACACAAATCCTTCGTTAATGGGTCGCTATTTTATTTTACCTCCAAGTCTGTCTAGTGGTCTGTACCCCTATCTTTGGAAACAAACCTGTGTCAGTTTTCTCTGTCAAATTCTTCAGGCGAAGACAGACGTAGATAGGCGTGAGTGACGTCACAAATTAAATTGTAGTCCCCCTCATTCGTAAAGAAGGAGTTGACGATGTCACTACGTCTTGATTTCAACATCTGTTACCGCTATTTGAAACTCCTCATCTTGTATTTCACATGGAAATGAAACCTACCATGTCCACACCTTACTAATTGTAACGAGGAAGGTAGGGAGGGAGAGTAGCTGCGAGTTGTTCCAAATTTCATCGTAATCCGACGGTAAATTTCTTCTACGCGAACGTGTTTGTCTTGAACTTCCTATAACGGTACAGAAGTTGAAAAGGGTTTCGAGGTATGTTTACCAATTATTTTCAAGATATGATACGACTATGATTCATGCCTAGAATTTTGGCGCCTTCTAAAATACCTGTCGCTCGACTAATGATTTATTGTATGACTAAGTGACGCTACTAATACATTCATCATAATATGCAGAGAATAGTTAGGAAAGGGTTTCCAGGTCTGGAAAGGGTGGAATCAGGTTGGAATGGTTTCCAACCTTATTGCAGCAGAACACGTTACGAAGTGTGGCGTTAACTTGATTTCCTTACCACCCGAAAGCAAGTGATACAGTCCTGAATATTTGGGGTTTGGTTCAGGGCATCCTATAATGGGTTGGTATTGAAAAATATGCACTTGATGCCCCCAAGATTGTAATGATATTCAATGGCGGAATTCGGTTTGGTACCCAGATAGCCTATATCCATGTCATTAAAATCTAACTGGTCCTTTCATTTGCGCATGTGAATATTCAGGTGCTCCTAGCCGCACGCATAAATCCGCGTGAACATCAAAGGGTAATAGAGCGCGGAGTTAGCCAGATTTTCAGTCATTGTTGTAAATATATGAATGCAGTCGTGATGAGACACATAGCACGAGGATCATCATGGAACCAACTGGAGGAGCCAAAGCTCGCATCCGACCATAAACCAACCAGTATGCTCCACATGCTAGGTTGTTTGAGAAGCTTGTTGTCGAGCGGATCGCCCCACTCTTTCTCGTCTTGTGTTGTACTGAGCAGCATGGTTTCGTCCTGAGTTTCCAGGAGTATAACCTGCGCTATAGAGTTGGGCCTCCATGTGGACATTTTTCTAAGGCCTTCAGCAATGTTCAGTAAGCTCTTCCACCAGCCCATTCTATTGGTGCTCGGCTCTAAGGCATCTGACTGGTTCCTGGAGTGGATCGGTAGTTACTTGGAGGGTCGGTCGATGATAGTTCTGTTGAACTGTGCTCAATCAGAGCCATTGTTGTCGAGGATCTACCTCAAGCAACGGCCGCTGTCTCGACTGCTTCGATAGGCAGACCTTCTCATCGACCATTTCCTCCAAACAGACCTATTCAATCAGTCATCAGTGAATACCTTTCCTGATTTATCCAGCAACAGATCTGCCTTATTTTTCATCGATCCATCTTCAACTCATAATTATGTTTATATTGTAATGGAATCTTCTGTTTCGAAAGAATACATAAATAATCTCGCCCATACTCGCACCGATTGATTTTAATATGGACGTAATTTTCTGTGCCAATTCAGGTACTTTGTCCGAAAACTGCCAATGTGTAATTTAACGAAGAAGCCGTGGCTGATGTTTTCTAATCATTTATTGGTTCCGCGTCTGCAAGGCAGCGGAAGCTTTGTTTTCACTTCGAAACGAAATTTTTTTTGTGCTCAAAAATCAAAATTTCCACTTGCATTTTGCGTTTCAGGGCCTGCTGAACAAATTTGGTTTCGTGTTTGTCTTTCCACATTTCTTTGCCACAGCCACAACCTCCACAATTTTGATCCGATTTCAATCAAAAAAATTTCAGGAATTGTGTGGGTTTATCGCTAGATGATCCCCTATCAGTTTCATCATGATCGAATCAAAGGTAGTCTCTGCGCAGGAGCTAACGAGATTTTCTTGTTACGGTTACAGCTATCAATTTTGAACGGATTTTGGTAAGATTTTCAGGGATGATGCGGGTAAGGTCGTTGAGGTCTCATACGACATACATTTTTTTTTTTTTTTTTTTTTCATTCGTCATTTTTCCGGCGAATTTTAGCCGTTGCGTGAGGGTAAATGACTGGTTTAAATCTTTTTTCCCCCGTGCTTTGTATTGCCCAAAAATAGCGATTTTTTAATTTTTTTTTTAAATTTTTGGTTGCCCAGCATTCTATCGTCATGAGCATGGCGAACCCCGGTCATTTCTAGTTTTCTGAAAATAATGGTGAAATACTGTGAAGGCCACGAGGAAGCTTCTGTGCCATGTCCTTGGCAGTGTGGCCTATATGGTGTATGTTTTTTATCGCATACGACAAGTCATGGTGTCCCATACTCATTCCTTGCACAGTTTGTGTTACTTCATTGAGGTAGGGTCAGTCATGCAGAATTCGTGAGGCTCGGCGAATGTCGAGCTCGATTCTGAAGCAGCATCGATTTGTTTCATCTCAACTGATCCCATACCAAGCCACCTACCTCCGCCTGCCCGAACCCACGTTGAGTGTGGATATAGGAATCCACTCGTATCTCTACTCCTGTGACCTCGCGTGTCGCCTCCCTTTCCTAACGTTCCGTGTTTCTCTCTCCCTTTATCAATAATCTTCATGAAAATTCACCGTGTCTGCCTCTTCCAAGGTGCTTCCCCCAGACGTGAATTTATGGTCGACAGCTCACCGTGGTTTCCCTCTGTTTTCACAATTTCCCTACCCCTGGATTATAAATTAGATGGAGGGATATTGATTGAAGAGTCTAACGCTGTGTGCCGCCACTCGCCGGTGATGTAGATCCCCACGTTTTATAGCTGTTGCAAGGAGGCCAACCTTCCTGATTTGTTCGTATATCCATATTACTACGGGTTCGTCTGTAAATAAACAGACTAGGTTGGAAATATGAGCCCGCCTTCCATCTTATTTATACTTGAAAAAATTCTACCCCTGTTCCGGGGCTGGCATTGTTGTGAAACGGTAGGCTCGTAGCGTGTCTAGAACCAGCACCACGACCACTGGCCATTTCTGGACCAAAATCCCCGCTGAAGATCTATCATAATTGGTTTATATGCATCAGATCTTGTGACCTTCTTTCAGATCATTTACATAATATGTACGATAAAATCATGTCATGTATGTATGTACTGGCAAGTGGTGAACCACTAAAATTTCATTTATAAGGAAGAAATAATATAATGACGCGTAATAGTAAGAATGCACGGTTTTCAACGACCTATGAACCCGGGAAATTAGTGATTCTTGAAAAAAGAAGGTCGACGGATGAATCACGCTGGGCCAGATGGAATAATGAGATAAATTTGTACGTTGTTTCTGTCCTCATCATTAACACGAAATGGGGCATCTAACCACCTTTTATACGAGATTAATGGTTGAGTAGTGCAAATAAGTAGTTGACCAAAGAATATGGGATATTCTCTATCGACCGTATTCAAATAGATTTCCGGAATTCATTTTATTTTTCACAGTTCCGGGTTCTGGGCCCCATATAGGTACGGTGCATGAAATAATAGTTACAAATTGCTGATGGCTGTATTACAATTAAAGTAGAACTTCCAACTGTAAAATTGAGTTTATTACCTTTTGTTTAGTGGTTGTATAATTTTATAGCAAATATGTCGTTGAACTAATAATATGAAATATTCTCTGTCGACTGTTCTCAACAACTGTTCGAATGATGAAACATGGCCTACATTTGGGGTGGATTCTTACGTATAAATAGTACGCCGTACTACTTCGTCAGGTTTGATTAGTGTTCATTGACATTCACTGTTTGAACAGGTGAACCACTTCATTTAGCAGGTTAGTGTACGCAGTTTGAATGTTATTTGAATCAACATTCCCACTTACGCATGATCTTCATCATCCAGTTCATAGTAAAATAAAGTAGTCTTGCCGTTTCATACACATTTATTAAGCAATCTTTATGGTTGTTATTGGGACTGGTTTCGGATTTCAAACGGAAAACTTTATAACAATCACAAAGGTAACTAACAAATACAACAATAACAGGTTAAACAGTAAATCAAACATGAATAAACAGTTAAATAATATTACGTTTATTTGATTACAAACGATCTGTCCCAAACATTTGACCCAATCTTTTTGACAAAAATGCTTATCGAAATACCTGCACCGTCCCCTCAAAGTCCCTCACCGTCACCATACCACACTTCAGGTGAATAATATTGATTTTAGCCCTTAATACCAATTATTGATCCCCAAAAATCCTCATTAGACCCCTATTCTGTGTGAAAAGCAACTGAAATGGCATTTTTCTGTCTCCACTCAACCTTCCGTGCCACTTTTTCAGGGCCGGTTCCAAAAAAGTCTGTAACCATGATAGTGACCTAACCCTAGGGTTACTTTCGATTTTTCGGTAACCCTGGTGTTGATTTTATATATCAATTTTAGCAGTTTTTACCAATTTTTGACCCCTTAAAATCTCAAATTTGACCCCTTCAAATTTTTGAAAATTGCTTATCCTTTTGTTTGGCAATAAGAACATTTTGGCGAAACTTGGAATTATTATCACGTACCCAAGGTCAGATATCGTCTGGAGTGACGCATAAATAAATATATGCAATAGACGTATACATTTTTGTTAGATCTAGGGATGAAATCAGGATTCTCTGAAACGGATTTGCCTATAAAATAATTTCAAAAACCATGTTCTGAAAATTTTGGACCCATTGCAATAGCTTCATTTACCTCGAAAATTCACGAACATTGTTGTCAAATAAATGTTTTATTTCGTCAGTTTATCATACCTGTAACATTTAGTGGTGTTGCTAAATTTAATTTAAATTCAGCTTTGTTTGTAATGTCAAACCTTATTAGCGAATTTTCACAGAAAATGAAGCTACCTATTGCAATGGGTAACATTTTCAGAACATGGATGTTTGAAATATTTTTATAGGCAAATCCGTTTCAGAGCATCACCAGTCCATCCCTAAATTTTAACAAAAATTTATATTATTGTGTATATTTATGTGATGATAACTGTCCTTGGGTACATTATAAAAATTCCAAATTGCTCCAAAACGTTTGTATTGCAAAACAAAAGGATGAGTTCGAAAATGAGCAATTTCTTTTAAATTTCAAGGGGGGTCAAATTGGAGTTTTTAGGGGTCAAAAATCGGTAAAAACGGCTAATATTGCAATATAAAATTACTGGAAGTGTATGGAAGGGTGAGTAAAGACAGACAAATATCATTTCAGTTGTTTTTCACTCAGAATAGGGGTCAGATTTTGGTTTTTGGGGGTAAAAATTGGTATTAATGGCTAAAAATCAATATTAATTCACCTGACGTTGTGTGGGGCGATTAATCACTACCTCGATGATGAAACTATTTTTCTCAAAAACAAGTGGGTCAAATTTGACTTGATTAGGGTCAAACATCGGTAAAAGTGGCTAAAATGATGAAAAATTATATAATTTTAAGAAAAGTGGTATGGTTACTCGCTGTCGTTTTTCTACACAATAGCAGGAATACTTCTCTGAAGATTCGCTCTTACAGCCATGCTACATGACAGGAACTTTTCCCCCCATTTCCGATTAACCCCCCCCCCCCCCCATTCAACAATCCTGGCTACGCCACTGCTCTCAAGTAATGCATGTCTGAGGCCTTGAGTACCCACGACTCTGCTCCATAACAGACAACAGGTCTCATTAGTGTGATATAGTTTTAGTTAGGTACGTTTTGACAGCAAGGACTAAGGCTGGAATAAGCTCTGTTGACTGTCATGATCCTGTTCATAATTTCATTACTAACCTTGTGTTTGCTGTTTACTTCAGCTCCAAGGTAGGTGAATCGTTGAACACTTTCAAAATTGTAGCGCCCTATCTGAAGGTTTCTGGGTGTTCTCCTGCCAGTCCGCTGATACCAGCACGTACGTTGTAAACCGACGTTTTGCAAAAAACGTCTTGCCAAAAACCTTGGCGATACTTCAAGGTCTACCTCTCATCAGAACACTAACACGATTTAAACATAAAGTTCGACGTAGGAAGATTGCCAGACCACTGGATCAATTTGGTGTCAGTAGTTTCGTCGTCTAAACTCAAGACCCTCTTCATTCTGGACAATTCAAGATAGATGTGAAGTCGAGCTGAATTGGAAGGTTAGGTACACATACCCGCGGGGGCTCTCAGATATTACATGAATTTCATGGTACGATCGATGTCATGTGCTACATTTGTAAAGTTTCCTTCGGCATCCGGTTTTGTTTGAACTTAACAAAGGTTATTTTCAGGTTTGTTCCCTGAGGGTCTTTCAACAAATTCTCATTGGTGCAAATTTTGTCTGCAAATACTCCTACTCAAAACTCTTATACGTAACATTGTCATTGCCATGATGGATATGCCGCACTGTGCTACGAGCAGATTCTGCTTGTCTTTGTGAATGGAGAGTTGCTAAGTTCGGTTATAATAGTGGAGAAAGTTTCTAGGCCGACTGTTTCCAGTCGCTGTCTGTCTTTGCCCTCTCATGTTGGTTTGAATTAATAAATCGTCGAATGAGAGATAAAGGGAGTCACGCTCTCTGACCGGCGCACTCACGCGACTTCATTGCAGTGTCTTACTCGTGTGTTTCTGGTATATTTGAGATACGATTGGTCGCAGAAATAATATGAGTATGACCCGGTCGAAGTTGCTACCCGCATGAATTCCCTGCAGCCTACATAAACAATGTTTCTAAAATCGAGAAAATTTCATAATCTTGGACAAAAGCGAAGATATCAACACCTCGTTTATTTCTCATGACGCCACTTTTTTGCCGAACATCTTTTCATTGCTTTTTGGCGTTTTTTGGTACTAACAGGAAGATTTATTAAAAACACCTCGATTTACCCATGTGGAACTACCTGATGAACTGCTGTTTGGCCTCTTTCTACGTCTGGTTATTTCAGTATTGTATGAAGCGGTCCTCTAAATTATTCTGTTCTATTCTTCATCTAAAGAGTTTATTTCAGTATTGTCTGAAGCGGTCCTCTAAATTTTTCTCTTCTGTTCTTCATCTAAAAGAGTTCTGAATATTTTCCTCTAGGGAAGTGGGAGCACAGGAATAATCCAGAGTTCTGTAAGCCCCTGGACGCCAATGCCAAAATTAATTGAGGTAGGTAGATCGAGGATAAAGCACCCTAACAACCAAACAACAATATGATAACCTTTTTCTCCTAGCAGCGAGATTTCCTTGGAGGTACCGAGTTTGATGGGCGGGTACTCTCGACCTCCCCATTGGAGGCGAGGGCGGCGATATCTATGTCATCACGAACAATTAGAAAATTACTTACATAAATTTAATGAAAATTGAAAATTGTCTTTATTCTGTTCAATATCTTTCCCAATTTCTAGTTTGTTGGACTTTTGCCTTCGATTTTTCACTAACGATCGTTGTTTTTGTTCTGGTTTCAGCCGTAGTTATGTCAGTTGATAAAGAGGAGTTGGTACAGAGGGCGAAGCTGGCCGAGCAGGCGGAGCGATACGACGACATGGCCTCGACGATGAAAGCCGTCACGGAAACGGGCGTTGAGCTCTCGAACGAAGAGAGAAACCTCCTGTCGGTCGCCTACAAAAACGTGGTCGGCGCCCGGAGATCGTCCTGGAGGGTCATTTCGTCCATTGAACAGAAGACGGAAGGCTCCGAACGTAAACAACAGATGGCCCGCGAATACAGGGAGAAGGTCGAAAAGGAGCTCAGAGACATCTGCTACGATGTATTGGTGAGTTTTCTTCCCTTTACCTTGAATGGGATTTATTTTATTTTTAACTGAAAGTAGATTCAATCCTGAGAATTTTGGCACCAACCGTACTGTTCTCTGACAAGTAGTTCTTTTTCAAAGATTCCAGTAATTCTGACGTCATCTCGCGTGGGCGGACCCCCCCCCCCCCCCTTCTCTCCCTACAGTAATGTCAGCACCCCTCATCATTCTAAGCTGAAAGCTCGTCCCGATTCGCCCTCATAAATCCGAAGTCTATCTCTTATGACCCCTCGGATGGTAAATGGTACAAAAAAATACTGTCCAATGCGGTATGCGCATGGGTCGCAAAAGCGGTTCATAATATTTTTTTAGTGCAACTAATTCAATTCTGAGAACTTTGTAATTAAAACGCACTACCCAATGATAAGTAGTTCTTTTCTATAATTTTTCAAAGATCCCAGTAAGAGAGAAATTAGCCTCAGATCTCACACAGCTGATCAGGGAGGGACCTCATATTGTCATTCGTACCCATATTGGGACGCTTATCTGTAGTGAGGGTTACCCGTGGGTCTGAAAAGTGTACTTTTATTTATTTTTCAGTGAACACTGTTTCCTTCTTCAGAATTTCTGCACCAACCGCACTCTCGGACGATAAGTAGGTAGTTTTTTTATTAGATGATTTTTAGAAGTACTTCAGAAGTACAGTGACTTCACACCTGTCAAGGAGTCCCCTCCCCACAGGTGTGAGGGGTGCAGTGACGTCACTAGTGTAGAAAAATGAAGCTTTGAAAAAATCATATAATGAAAACTACTCATCATACGAAAGTACGGTTGGTGTCAAAATTCTCAGGACGGAATCTGCTTTCATTTAAAAATAAATAAAACTGAACGTGGGAGTAACGCTGATTCATTGCTAATCTAGTGCGTCGCATCGGTCGGCCTTGGGATAGATATGTGATCTGTATTGTAAGTTAACAAACGACACCTGAGGCTTCTAGGTCGTCGTGTAGAGGAACACTGTTTGGTCCAGGTTCATTCATGAGATTTCTTCTTCCCCATCTGCATCAGACTAGGAGAGAGCCAGTGTATATGTACTCAGCTCGGTCCAATGAAAGATTCGTACAATCACAATTGTCCGATGTGGGACGATTTTTTTAGTTTGGTTTTGACGTCTCTTCAATTTCTCATTTGACATTTCCGGCTGTCGCATCTTTAACCAGGAGTTGGCCCACCGACCTACGTGAAATCCAGGATTCTAATTTCCGTTTGTCTCTCCCATATTCCCCTCCCACAAGAACACTGAGCCGGTGAACGCACTTAGAACGCGTTGGCGCTCCTCATCAGCCTGAGTTGGAGCCAGTGGGTAGGTAATGGTCGTCGAATTATAGTTTCGTACGACTACAGTTTCGTTATCTCAGACGTGAGACTACTTCGTTTGACTTCTCTTCAGTTTGACCTTTTCGTGAATTGTCGTGTTTGACCGGAGGTCGTCACACAGATCTCTCCACTTGAATATATTACAGTGAGCGCTCCTCCTCCAGCTTGGCATTTTACCAATTTTCAACGGTTCCATGCCGTGTTTTCTAATTTCTGAGCGTACCAAGCATTTCGTTTGTCAGAAATGGTCAGGTGTAATCTATGATCGGAACACAAATTTTGAACCCCTCTCGAACTTGAAATCTTCATTGTGATTTCAGTGAGCTTCCCCTCACAAGTTTGGTCTCCTTTTTGATATTTTTCCTTTAAAGGACGACAATACCCCTATGCCTACGAGTAGCTAAACCTGATATTTCTCATCTCTACTACTAGCAGCAGTACTATTGGTTCTTCTAAATGTCAATAAGCTTAAACTAGTTGTGGCCTTCCTGCGAAAACATGAGTTTCGTTAGACTCGCCTGATTTTACATTAAACATCTTGAAATGTAAGATCTTCAAGATTCGGTCACATTGTCAGAAGCACACATCACGAATCTCATAGTGATCTTAGCGAAGGACTAGTGGCACGCTAAACTCAAGTGGAAAACCGGTGAAGCAGAACAGAGATGTCAGTTTCTGGGTTGCACTAATTGCACATCGTTACTCCGAATTGTTTGTGAAAGCTTCCCTTCCATCTGTGTATTAACAAAATAGGCACTGAACGGATTGTATTGTATTGCTCGCCACGTGTGGCCTCTAATAGGGACGTCGTCGTGTGGCTCATGAATTATTTACGCCGAATCGGTTTGTCTGACTAGAATCCTCACTGGTACTTAGTTTTCGGGGGCTTCGCCGAAATAACGAACTGATCGCTTCCTGCGCACGAATTGGAGATAGGACGGATTGCCCGTGCTTTGAACAAGATATTGCGTGTTACTGTTATGATACGTAGTAGGTACATTAACTATTGTGATTCTGTAGATATGAACGTTGTAACGTTCTCACTGCGTAGATTTGATCGTTCTCACTGCGTCATTCTTCATCTTCTACGTCTTTCAGCATTCCAATTCGGACTAATGAAAAATGATAGCTATATGAAAATAAAGACGGCTAAACATTCCAAATGGTGGAATGTCTTTGGGGTTTTGGCAAATCCTTATCATTTTAGCCTTTACCTTGAGCGTTTGCTCATTCGAAAAGTATTATCTCTATTCCACTCAATTTTTCCTGTGGGTGAATTTTATCTTATCGGTCTACGTGTGTGTGGTGAGCGATTGTGAACTGACCATGTAATCTTAGGGATGGGCTACCTACTGATTTTTCTATTTTCGTCCTCTGATATGTATGATGACGAATGAGAAAGCCAGTCTGCAGATTTTCAGCTCCAGTTCCATACCTACAGTTGGGTCGTATAACACGTGGGAAGGAAACTCGTGTTTTGCAGCGTACATATTTGCCGTTTGTGGTATTGGTGACGTCAGTGTATCTAAATGAACGTTTTCATCCACTGCCGTCCGTCATTCATCGTACAGTGACTTTTGGTTGATTATTTTCAATAATAAATCTTTGAAATCGACCATGAAGAAACAATTTTAACCCCCCCCCCCCCCCAATCTCAAAATTTCATTGTTTACGTTTCCTTAGTTCCCATGAACCAAAATGCACGAAATTGGTGGTATATGGGTCCCGTTTGGGTGGGCTCAGGTTGGTTCTCGAAGCTCGGTGTTACTGTCACTCAACTCTTAACGGGTGAAAAGTAGGGGTCGAAATATCCAGAGTACCCCTATCTCGGAAAATGGTATGTTGAGGTGTGGGTTTTCTCGTATTTTTAAATAGTTCGATTTTTTCTGAATTTTTGAGACCATTCGGAGCATTCTACGATGTTGCCATAAAATTTGAATTTGCCCTCAAGAGGAGCGTGTGTGGGCATCAAGCTGAGTTGAGAGCGCACATGAGTTGCCTTTACCCGTGTGGCCCCGTAGCTCAGTGGAATCTCATGCTGAAGGTCGCAGAATAGAATCCCAGCCGGGAAGAAATTTTTCAATCCACATCAACAATTTACCTTCAGAACTAACCTGAGTTTTGCGATTTTTACATACTGCTTTTTATTAAAGTAATTCTGGGCCGACTCCAGCACTCGATTTTTAGGGCTCTCCTGAGGGAAGCCTGAGGGTAGGTATTTACCACAGAAAACATTGATCGAAGCAGAAGGGGCATCTATACAGGTAAATAGTAAACCGTTGTGTAATAATTTGCAGCGTTTTTTGGAATTGAACTCCATGGATCTGTTGCGAACGGATAAAGAAATGAGTTTCTGCTTGGTTCCCATGGCTCTCGGCTTGGTCCCTTGGAAAGCTTGAAATGAGGTCTCCTGTTATTCCCAACTGCGATTTTGTTTCAGCATCATGTTGTTAGATGTATCAGTTTCAGATTCGTTTCGGATTTTGTTCCTTGTACTTCCACAAAGAACGCCAATTTCGAGCAGATCGTGTATATGTATTTACCTCTCCTCGGAAGGTATATTCATTTTTCTACTGGATAGATAATTTCAGCTGTTGAGAACTCTGAACCCAAATTCGTGTGATTAAATTTCACTGTGATGGAGTTAGTTTTGTGGTCTATTTGTTGAGTATTTCAGTCAACTGGGGCCTGTTCCTAAAGACTTCAAATCTTCAAATCCACACTCTGCACTTTGCGAACGAATTTCCGTTCTAAAGAACGCTCTTGACGAAGAGTGAAATGCAAAGTGTGGAACTGCAGAGTTTTACCCTGTTTTGAACAGTTCCGTTCCTAAAGGTTAGCTTTTGCAAAGTGCAAAGTGAAGAGTTTGCGTTGCAGACGAAGATTTTACAACATTTTCGCAGAGTACCAAATGTCTCTCCGGTAGAATGATATACTTTTCAAATCGGTTTTTATGTTTTAGTTCTTCGTTAAATACAGTGTTTGGTAGTATCAATAAAAAGAAGAGAATTCAGTCTCTCGATTACGTCTAAATGTGGTCCGATTAGTGTGAAGGCACTCATATATAATAGCACCGAAGTTAGCTCCACAAGGCCACCAAAATACTCTACATTTGGGAGGAAGGAACGGTTAGGAAGCGGCAGATTGTTGTTGTTAGTGGATAATGGTTTTAATGGAAATTTTCCGATACTTCTCATCAGAGGATGATGATGATGAGGATGTTGAACATGTTCGACCCTCCGTCGGCCGCATTCATCGAGCGCGAATTAATTTCATCTTCAGCTACACAACTTTCAGGGAGTCGTTTCTTGATTAGGCGAAACCAAATACCAAGTAAGTTAACTTATAGAAAGACGGAAGACTTGATGAAATCGGATTCGGATTAAAACGATCGGAACAACCAATGACAAATTGTAACAGTTAGTGGAGGTTAATCCACAAAACGAAGATTACTCTACAGAACACTCTTCGTTTCGAGTAGAACTGCAGAGTGGGAGCGCGAAGTCTTTAGGAACAGAAAGTTCTCCTACTTGTCATAATTCGCAAAGCGGAGAGTACAAAAATGAAGACTTGCGAAGTGAAAAGTTGAAGAGTCTTTAGGAGCCCCTGGTCCCACTTGCTGTAGAACGGAAAATTCTCTCACTTTTGAACGAGATGAAGTTGGCGCCGAGGTTTTTTTCCCTCGAATATCCTTGATTTTTAGTGTGGATCGATACGTTGTGGTTCAAAACCAACAGTGACCGAGTTTCTCGCTTCTTTGCGTCCTCAGGCTCAAATCAGATGAAAAGCTTGCATTTCCTGGATTGAAATGTAACGCCTCCCTTCGGCCGGAAGTTGAGCGATGACAAAGGCACAGGAAAGGGGTCTATGGATGCGGGGAGGGGTCTATACAGCTATGTCCCCACAGATGAGAGGGACCTCAGCTCCATGGGGACAGGAACGGCGTTTTTGAATGGTCTCTTGCTCATCGGAGGGGGCAAAACGTTTGCTACAGCTATCTACCTCATGCAGGCTAATACAGAACTAGGTCATTCCAACCCACACGCTACACCGTCTTTAACCTCCAACTCTAGTGTCGTGAGTCAGCGATGTTTAATCTAAGCGTGTGTCAGGTTCCTACTCAAATCACCTCATACTGCCCCCTAATTCGTTCTGGTCACGTAAAAAGCGCTGAAAATTTCCCTTGGTCAACCGTAGCGGTCGTAACGTAAGGAGTAAAATTGCAGGTTTTATAGTCACCAGGGGCGTAACACAGATTTCGCTTTTATCCTGATTCCGTTGGGATGTTCATTGTTCATGTCGAGCAATTCAAATCTGCACACGGTTGTTTCCCGTCATTGTATTTATGTGTGTTGATTACAATTTGATCTTACAGACAGGTGCCAAATGTCCTTCAGCTTTTACATTCGTGGCATGTATGCTTTTATTTACATGCTGTACTTGAGCTTTGCACACAAGGCTTTTGTGGTCGATTTTTTCACTTTTTGTGGTATTTGGCTCTTGTTTTTCTTGCTACAATGTTTTTTCTTTGACCACGGAGCTGTAGAAGTGTAGAAATGTTCTTCGGGTTCCTGGTTCACTGAGAGATCTGCTTGCTGTTTGAATTTTGCAGCCTTGGCCAACGCGATTTCACAAAGGATTGACACGGTCACCGTTGCTTTTGAGGCGTCTTCCTCTAAAACTCGACCCCGCTACGGGCCAGGACCTAAACCATTAGGGAAAATATCCCTCATCACAGTAGTCAGTTCCGTACCGAATGAACATTTCCCCGCAGTCACGAATTCGCGCTGCCCATTGCTGTATCGTTTCCCCGAATGCCTGCGAGCTGTATAAAGGTCCTTACGAGCTGCAAAATATGCCGAAACTGGTTTGAAATGGGCATCCATGTGAGCAGTGTGATCTTCGTGCGAGGTTGAGGCATAATCGAGTTCCAGTGGAACACACAAGCTGTTCAGTAACAAAAATACGTCGGCTGTGATAAACACGTCAGTAGCAGTGCTTTCTTCTTAGCTGCCGAAACCGGAACATCGTTAATTACGATGATATTCGTGAGCTGGCTCGTGAATATTTTATAATCCGGCGTGGAATAGTCGAACGTCGGCGGATTCCCGATAACCATTTCGGTGTCCTGTTGTTGGAAAATTTCGTCGGAAAACACTCATCAGCCCCACAACGTCCACTTTTACCCGTCGCCAAATGTTGGTTCTGGTATTAACTTGAATACCCAACTATACGTACATAGGTATATATTATAAAATCCAATTTGGGATTTTATAAAAATTCACACGTAGCACTTTCTGGTATACTTCGAATTTAATAATCAAAACACATTAACGTGATTACAAAAGGTAGGTTAAGAAGGGTGGTGGTTGCAGATACAACAGTGTGCCACCTTGTCTATAAAATGGCAGGTTTGTTTGGATCTTGTTTAGATTCCCAGCCTAAATGTCTTACCTTCTAGGAACAACTACAATCTTGATGGGCAAACTAGATGACAGCTGTCACACGGTTAACTGTTCCCTTTCTTCTCGAAGTTGTTACGCTTATCTCGAAAATCAATTTCCGCCAGAGGAGTGTCACCAAAAGCCGTTGATGAATGAAGGTTCACCCGCATTAGAAAAACGCCTTCCGTTTGTGCGGGAAGTAAAGATTTCTCACGCCTGACGTAAAGGGAGAATGTGATGACTGTTCCTTCCATTTTTAGTCAGTACAGATCTGGAGAAATGAATGGTTCGATATCTTGAAAATATCACATCGGAAATTGAATGGCGCTCAGCAGTTGCATACAAAACCGTTCAACTTTACAGAAGCCACCTCGCACTTTGCCATTAGTTCCTTTGACATTCGTTTCTTCGGTCAACGCTTCTCCTTTGTTGCGTGAAACGCCGAAGCAATGGCGATATTATTGAAGTTATCGGCGTCCAGTTGACAAAATGACAATCAGAAAGTTGCCTCTGTCCCACACAACGGGGTCATTCAGGTTGATTTCACTTCGGTATGCGTGAGTCACTTCATACGAATCCTTCCCTCCTGTTTGCCCCTGAAAGAGCCTGAATGAATCATAGTCATCTCATCTTTTCCTTATAGGGACCCAAGTAGGTATGACGCATTTCTCGCCTGACAGTTTTTCCCTTGCTTTCCAACGACTGTCCTCCGGAATCGCAATTTCCCGTAGGACAAGCGTGCTATTTATTTTATGGGAATGAGTGTATGTTTAGGCCTTAGTCTTTCGTATTCTCACTGCTGATAGTAGTGAAGCCTTGTTTCAGGATAATTCCAAACATGGGGTTTTGAGAGTCTCGTAACTTCGGTTCTGTTGGACTCACTTTCAATGAAATCATCAATTCATCGAATTTATTCTCACACCTTTTGTGGTAGGCCATCTTGCAATGTGGGAAAAACAAAAAATAAACCTTAGGTTACCACCAATTATTAAAACAAGGCTTTTCGCTCAAATTCTGAGCATCATCAGGTAGGTACTCACATAAATACAGATATCAGTGAAACATTCTACGAAACAGTGAAAATCATTAATAATCATGCGAACGGCCCTCTATAAATTTCAATGCAATAGCGCGATAGTTGGTAGTACACTATCTACGACTGCAAGTCACAATAGTGAAATAATTGGGGGAATTGTCCTTTTAAATTTTTCGCAAAACTAGTAAAAATCTATTTTTGGTTGTCAGGAACATGGTTAGTAGGTACGTATATGATTCCGATTTTGTTATTTTCAACTATTGATAAATCATATAATTTGATTTTCACAACTGAATCTGAAGAACGTGGGATTTCAGTATTCTTTTTAACCACACGGTATCTTCATTATTTTCCAATGGATTTTGATGGTTTTAGGTCCTAATCTTTCATTACGAGCCCTTGTGCAAACTTGAAACCCTTGTCAGCATCCGTATCCTCAGATCTGTTCGACCGATTTCAATACTGTCAGGTGTCGTGCAGGTACTTGAATATGTCCCAAATCGTTCACTGGATTCCACAGTGATCGGAACAGTAATATCTATCCATGCGCTAACTAAAATACTATTTCAGTATGCTGCTTCTGCCGATGTCGCCTTATTTTCTTGCGCGCCTTTTGTTAGGGAATGGTTCATTCATGTACTGGCCCTGCTATCGTATAAATGGCGGACGCGCCAACTAATTTGATTTATTATTTGCAGTAATAGGTAAACCTTTGGAATCGACCATGAAATAAAACGCCACATCAACAATTTACCTTCAGAACTAAGGACATCTTATATTGCCATTAAATCTTATTGGTTTTTATGAAACTGTGATTCCCGGGGCGGCTCCAGTACTGGATTTAGGGCTTTCCTGGGGAGCCCGAGGTTAGGTACTGACCACAGAAAACCGGGATCTGCGAAGGAGCATCTATGCAGGTAAATAATAAACCGTTGTGTAATAATTTGCAGCTAATATGACGCTAATACAGAATTTGAAAACTGATTTCTCGTTGGTTCAACTCATCCCGAAGGTTTTTTTTTTCTTCAAATGGGATTAGCTGCTGTAATCTTCCATAACTGTTCTTTGCTTCATAAGATGAGATCGTGCATTAGAGACGAAAGAAATTTATGAATCCGTTGCCTGTATCGTCGGGCCGCACGTGAGTGGTTTCTGCGATCGGGGTCTTGACCAAAGGAAGCGAATAGTTGGGTGGACGGAAGCCTTATGAATCATTAGCGGGCCATCTACCATCCTGCCCCAACAAGGCAGTGATAGCCTCCCCCCACCTCGCCGTTCAGGTCATCGTATAGCGGCCACAATTGCATTTTTGGCTTGAATGCGTCATTCTTGATCCAAAACTGGGCTGAGAAACGATTGGTTAGACTTGATTATTCTCCTGTTTCGCATCCTGGAAACTGCTGGAATATGGCTTTGGCGGGTTTAAAAAAAAAAATAAGAAAAAAAAGGAAAACCTCTACTGTGAATGCTATATTTCAAGCTGCCATGCATTCTGCATTTCATTCAATTCACCGCACTTTGCATCGCTTTTCTATGATAACCACCTTTCAGAGATGTCTCCAAGGGGAGGGTCGTTCCAACCACAGCCTTTCCCGTGGGCCTCGGATCGCCCCTCGAGAAACAGTCTCCCGCTTCTATTATCAACCGTTGCTATCAATACGTACTTTCTTTACATAATGGGGCCGTTGCTCAACACCGTGTCCCCAGCCCGTTGAAGAGCCATTTTCCGGTCTCAGAGTATTGCGTATCAAAGGATCAGGTAGGTGTATTCGACCAGCGTCTTTTGCGGAAGGAATGTTCGCGGATTACGCAATAAAGCGATTAATCTCTTTGTGTAGTCCCACAATGCGTGTATGTACTACCTGCAGGTTATCGCAGCGGCCACGTCACAAGTGTCCCACTCATCGGAGCACCGCATTCCACATTTGCTTTCTCAGCAAGTCTCAAACCAATTTCTTTCGTGACCCATATCCGTCTATAGCCGATAAGGTCAAATCTTCCTGACGTTCGTATTACTGATAACGTCGTACGATGTTACACGTTGATTGAGGCAGCGTTACCTTCCTACATGGAGCTACGAGCTTTCCCTTCGAATGTGACTCATCGTTTTGACCTTGAACTAATGGGGCTTGGGCGTTTCTTGGGACCTCACAACTTGCTCTAGTTTTGAGGCCAGGTTGCGGCGCTAGTGGTCAGTGGCGAATCCTCAGGATACAAACAGGGCGAGCACTCAACAGACCTTGGCATCCTTCAATAATCCTTACCACTTGAATATGCAATTGAAATGAAATGAAAACGAAATTTATTCCTGGAAAAATAAAGTAAAAACAAGGAGTTGCCAAGTAAATTAAATAAACAGCATATATTATGTAGTTCCTTAGTAGTGGAACCACCCCACTTCATGGAACGCAGTTCCGGGCTGAGTGGGGGAATTCAGTTAAAACATCAAAAATAAAATGCTATGAAATCAACATAAAAATAAAAATTGCTACTTCCTATCTTACGCTTTATTATATCGTATTCACGTTATGTCCGTACTACAGAGTAAGTTCTCGTACTCCGCATGACCCTTGGTAACTAGCCAAGTGAATACCTGCTTTTTGAATTAAAAAAAAGATTACTTGGAGTACTTAGTGTCATTTGTTGATTACTACTAAGTGGTACATGAGCGAGAATACTGAGTCGGCTCGCTGCTGAGTTCAAACCGATGACCCTGTAGCTCTACTCCGGGAAGTGATCAGCCACTCTCTAGGTAGGCATATTATATATAATATGTCCGCGATGTAGGAGTTACCTGTGGTTATTTACTCTCTTGGCAAGTTTTGTAGGCTGTGCCTTTCCGTAATGGAGGGGTTTTACGAAGCTTCATCTTCATTTTGCTGGTTAATCGTTTACTTTTCGATTTGTTGAACCGAACTACCGAATTCTTTTTGCGTTTAATGAATAATTCATTGCAGATGGGCGTTGGATAAAGAAAATAATTTTTGTTGTATTATTAATCTGCAAATTGATTACTGGGGTTAATTCATCCGAGGTTAAAAGCAGATCGTGGACTGCTTGCCTTCCGACTGTTCCTCGTCATGAGGATAGGGAACTGTAAGTGGTACAGGTCCTTGGTTGCTCATCACTGCTGAAGTATACCTACGCCTGTTCCTGAAATAAATGATTTGTCTATATTTTCTGTGAAAACAAACGGATACCTAATGACATTAAACAATTTAGGACAAAAAAGAGAGGTTTTTGTCCTAAATAGAATCTGACACTGTGATCCAGTAACCTATTGCAATATCCAGAATTGTTTTGCAAACAGAGAATCTGACACTGCGTCGACACTTTGAAAAAAGATCTGACACTTGCGAAAAAACGCTGCAAAGTCCTTGTCACATGGGTTTATTATTCTACTGGACATACCTACAGAAATGTTAGCTGTTCATTTATTGTTTCTTTCATGTGCAATAATTGAAACAGCTATTTCTGACGGTTTCTACCAATTTTGGCCCCCAAAACACGAATGCGGTACGCTCCTTTGTTTTCTTTTTTTTTCTTTTTTTTTCAAATTATCTTTGATCCTTGGTAGTGCCATTTAATAATCGTCTTGATCCACGTGTTGACACTTTTTCTAGTGTTGTTATACAAAACGATGGTGATTTCAGACGATTTCCCAGGTTTTTGACTCCACTCTTTGGTCAAAATCGACTTCGTATTCGGTCTTCTCGTCCCCAAAAACATGGAAAGCTATACCTCAAAAGCTCATGTTAATGAAACACAAAAAGTTCCTATTTTTATACACATTTTCACTCATAGCACCCCTGGGTATATCCCGATCAGGCTGCAAAGTTTTGGGACACAACTAGGGCCCGAATGGAGCTTTCAGACAAAATGAAGCCGGTACACGTGATACGGCGGACGGCCATTGCACTTTTGGAATCCACGCACCTTGAACGGAAAAGAAAATTTTTTGAGGGGGTGTTATAAAAATTTTTTGCTTTGCGAATTATTATTCACAGAATAATAAACCAAAATTTAGGACAAAAAATAGAGATTTTTCCTCAGCAGTGCTTGGCCTGCTCGGTCAGAGAATCTGACACTGCGTCGTATCCAGCAACTTATTGGAAAGCGTTGCATGATCCAGAATTATTTTGCAAAATTATGCAATTATCTGAGCAAGGCAATGAGTTGATACCAGTCAGTTGATAAGGATAAATAATTCTTTCTCAGCTTATATGGCAGTAGTGCCAGAGTCTGGTGTAGGTAGACGGTATTTGTCCAGTCACTCATAACGTAGCTCTTGGCGACAAAGCTGTAGTGAGACCAGCAACAAGAAGGCCAGAATTGATCGAGTTTTGCCAAGTAACGCAGTAGCTCTTCCACATCGATTGATGCCATATTTATTATACGAGTAATAAATATGACATCAATCGATGTGGAAGAGCTGCTGCGTTACTTGGCAAAACTCGATCAATTCTGGCCTTCCTGTTGCTGGTCTGGTGTTCACCATAGCTTTGTCGCCAAGTTGAAAGTGGTCCCCTGAACTGGGTTACTTCCTCGTGTGTTCCCGTAAAGGCTTCTCACCCGGAGGGGGTAATACTCAGCCACTCGACGATGCAAATGAAATGCCTCGGGATTTCGGGGTCTCTCGTAGTGGAGTCGTGAAGGGAAGCGTTTGGATCCGATACGGGAAGGTGCACATGCGTCCTGGTGACGTCACTTGGGTGGAGCCCCAGGCCAGGCCTCCCCCCCTTCAACCGGTGCTGCCCACGGTATTGACTCATCGATCGTCTTCTACACCCGAGGTCCTGGTCGTTGTGGCGATGACGGGAGGGGAATCTGGACCTGGGGAAGGCTTGTAGATTACGCCTTGTCGCCTACACCTCCGTTCTCTGGGACTCATTTTGCATTCACTCATAAACCCTCTCGTAAGCACTCGGCCGTTGGACGCATCTTAGGATATCCCATTGATGGGCCGAAATCGCGATTATTTCCGGATATCCTGTGTTTAATAGGATAAGGCCTCTTTCCTTGTCACAGGGTTTCGGCAGCTCTTCAAAATCACCTGTTGAGCTTCCCCTCATGTCCCTCTTGAATTCTGAGTCTGCTTTTCCATGGCTTCCCTCAGACTTATCACACCTTCATTCTTCGAGATCTATCTGTTGAGTTTATTCATGTTCTTTGAAGTGCTGCATCATGAAAAATAGGCGTCTCTTAAAGATGAAACAAAACCAGCTGTCTTGCCTAGTTTTATTAAAAATTGATTTCTAATAAAGCGATGATATTTCATTTTCTTCTTCAGGTTTCCCAAAATTTTGTATTAAAACAAACCAAAAAAAGAGCGAAAAAATTTGTTGTTTTATGCTCCCTTCCACCCGACTTTTGGCGAATTGTTGGGTAAAGAAAAAACGGTGTTCTTGAACCACTAATACATGAAAAATACACTGTTATACCAGTTCCGATGATCGAACCATCATCAGTAACAAACAATAAGTGTTAATATTTAAGATGAAACTAAGCACATACTTGAGATTTCCTGAGACCATTATGTGTGTATGGCATCTTGAATCTATCAATTTTCCATATTTGCATACCTTTCCAGATTACATCCCGGCGCTGATTGGGGGGGGGGGGGGGAGATTTCGTCAATTTTTTGTATTTATTTTATTTTATTAAGATTTAGTACTCTAGGAAAAGTTGTAGTTTGAAGGCTTTTCTTTTTTTCAAAAATAAGCGGTATTTTTTTAAGTGAGGGAGATTGAAAGTAAAAATGCGGCAAGAAATTACGTATGAAGTTTCTTGACATTTGATTGGCACTTGGCCCAAGGAGGCGGAGAGAAGCTTTGGAGGCGATGGTTCTCAATGCTGCCAACATCCCAACATTAAAAATGGCGAACTTTCGTGGCAACCTTCAAGAACCTTTGCTGTGACCATAGATAGACCTATGGCTGTGACCTTTCATGAACCTTCCCTGAATTTGATTTTGGGTACTTTTTTTAAATTTAGAGATTTGCGGTTCCATCCATCCGTTGTGGTTCTGTACATCGTGTAAAGTGATTAGCTAGCGCTTTAGGCGGGTCTTGAGTTGAACTACTCGGCGATTTACCTGATACGTCATTTCCAGCGGGAACTCTGAAATTATTTCACGCTCGTTTTCTGCGTAGACTTTCCTATATAAACACCTCATTATGTGGTCAATAATTACTGTTATTGAACAGAATTTGGCCCAAAAAAAGGAGAATTTGTAACCCGCGAAAATTGCGCAAGGCCACCCCTGGACGACATCGGATAGTACTTATCATTTCAGATCTCTTAGGGTATTTTGTAAATTGTTTTACATCCTGAAAATATTCAGTATTAAATGTTGCCTTTGACGATGCATGTTTATCTTTTCTGAAGGTTTCCATATACCTGAAATTGACGTCAACGTGATAGCAACTTCGAATGCTCTTCCTCGCGTCTGAAGTGGTCATTAAAAATGTAGAAGCAGACGGAGGCATGAAATAATTGAGTGCCGTCTCGTTGTTAACGAAGGAGTTCCTGCCTCAAGCCCTTACGAGTACCTTCCTCTCATCCTACCTGTCTCTTGAAATAATTTCTCTCAGAAGTTTGAGAGTCTTGCCATTGGCATCGCTAACTAGTTGTGTACCTACTCCCTCTTTCGGTACCCAGTCCGTTTGATTAGGTACAGCAGGTAACCTTGTGTATAGCGACAGTGTGTTGAGCTCGAAGAAAATGTTCACCATTTGCTTTGGCAACCAGTCGATCGATTTGTAATTGGTTTTAAACTCAACCCCGCCGTTGAAGGATTTTGTGTTGCCGTTCAAATAGTGTTCCTCTCGAGAAGTTGACAAGTCATTAATTTGTCGGGCATCTGTCGCTCTTCCCTCCGTCTTCTCTCCCTATTGATTTTGTTTTTTACTTTCTCTTGATTGTTCCGAAAATGTTCAAGTGCTGTTAATGTTACAAATCAAAGTCCGGATGTTTTTCAACTACAACATTCGGTCTTGGATGTAGATTGGATGAAGTAGCTCCGATAAGTGGCTGGATGATAGTCTTCCGACAGAATAAATAGGCACATCTACACGAGATACGCACGACTAAATAATTATTGTGGCTTACATTCCCCCCCCCCCCCCCTGAGTTAGTCACCCTGCTATATTTTGCGTCTGTAAAACTGAAGTACACTTCTGATGTAGGTAGCTGTTCAAGTACAACGATAAATATCTTGGAGGTATGTGTGGTAGTATTAATCCTGGAGCCCCCAGGAAATGAACCAGCGAACATCAACCACACGGCCGAAGGAGTAGGTAGTCGCGGGTGTAAAATATGCTGATTTTTTCCTCTAGTTGGTTTTGGTTTATTATTCTGTGAATAATACACCTATCTATTCGCTCAACAAAAAATTGTTATAAACCCCCCTCAAAATTTTTTCTTTTCCGTTTCAAGGTGCGTAGATTCCAAAAATGCAATGTCCGTCCGCCGTATCGTGTGTACCGGCTTCATTTTCGGTCTAAAAAAGTCGTTCTTTCGCACACATGCTCCATTTGGGCCCTAGTTGTGTCCCGAAACTTTGCAGCCCGATCGGAATATAGCCAGGAGTGTGATGAGTGAAAATGTGGTTAAAAATGGGTACTTTTTGTGTTTTAGCAACATGTTAGTAACGTGAGCTTTTGAGGTATCTTTTTCCATGTTTTTGGGGACGAGAAGACCGAATATGAAGTCGATTTTGACCAAAGAGTGGAAAATTGAGGTTCTACCAAAGGTTCAGCTGCCAAAATTGATTTTTTATGAGGCAAAAACCTGGAAAATCGTCTGAAATCACCATCACTTTGTATAACACTAGAAAAAGTGTCAACACCTGCATCAAGACGATTAAATGGCACTGCCAATGATCAAAGATAATTTGAAAAAAAATTAAAATCCCTACCTACCTACCTACCTAATTTGTGTTTTGGGGGCCAAAATTGGTGGAAAACCATCAGAAATAGCTATTTCAATTATTTCACATGATAGAAACAATAAATGAACAGCCAACATTTCTGTAGGTATGTCCAATAGAATAATAAACCCATGTTTTTACGCCGTTAGCTGATCGGTATCTTCGGGAGAAATGCGAAACATTTTCGTAGTTCCCCAAATGACCTGCTGTCATCCAGTGACCTGTCACTTCCTCCGTGCCGCACTTTGGATGTTGACTAAAACATGGTGTTCAGCTGATCTTAGTGTCCTCTTCCTCGTTCATCTGTTTTCAGTTGACATTCGTCATAAGTAGGGACTGGAATAATATGCACAAAATTTGGCCAAAATATGCACTCGAAATGGGCAAAATATGCATCCCAAGCAAAATTACGTTTAAAATTTTTTTTAATATTTCTAAAATTAACTAAATTTTGCTATGAGACGTACAGGTAGTCTATACATTACGTTCCAGTTATTATCGCGCCCTTGAAAAATTATAGAAAAGGATCAAGGAAGAAAATGGAATAAAAATGTACACAGCTTTTTTTCTCGACTATGCAATATTTACATTTATACAAAAAAAAGTCACTCGCTATCACAATTATAGCGCTGGATCACAATTGATTTTTCCAAATTGTCAACCGTAAATCTCGTACGGTTGTCGCTGAGGAATAACTCTAAGGCAGACCTCTCGACATCACAGGACACGATGGGTAAAAATTTCAATGCTGAGAGTTCACCTGGGGTAAGGCCAAATGAGAGGTCAGAGTTGCACCCCTCTCAAAATTTTTGATACCTCCAGTAAAAAAGGCCATCCGGGATTTGGCTGTAGGACAGAATCCAGCTTCTTCCTTAATGCCTCGCCTGATTCCAATGGCCAGTTAGCACTGTCCTCTTATACCTTCTGAACTGCCTACCAGGTATATACGGATTAAACGGTGATTGACCCCTTTTCAGAAACACATCTCGGAGGATTTGGCGATTGGAATGTAGAAAAATAGGGAAATTCCACGATTTCGATTAAAAATGCACAAATATGCACAAAACGGCCAAAATATGCAAAAATCTCCGAAATCGAACAAAATATGCTATTTAGATTTCAATTTAACAAACGCTAAACGCTTCAGATACCCTCAAAACGGAACGATATACACGATGCAAATTCCTGTCCCTAATCAAGCTATATATTATATGTATCCGAAAGAGGTCTCTTTGTGTAATGTAAAAAAATATCATGGGTTTCCTGAGTGAACATGGGTTAAATAGAGTATCCAACAGTGAAATCCAGTGGCGTCTTCTATTCTTAGTTAATTTTAATTAGATAACTACACCTAAATTAATGTTTCTACAACCAAGTAGTTAGTATGTGCTAGTATCAGTCTGTACTTTCGAATAAAAAATTCAGATCGCTGAAAAAAAAAACAACTGCGCGCAATGTGATACATTAAAATGGCTGGAATGTATGAAACAAACGTGGAATTCGGAGCAGTTCTGAATCTTAGACCCGATAAATACGTGGATGGATGAAGTGTGGATGCATGGATGAAGTGGTATTGCATTGTTGTAACTACGTTTCACTACGTCTCACAAATTCCGGAACATCCTGGTCTGCTAAAACCGAGGTAGCCAAAAGCGCCCCCGTAGAGTATGCATATTGTCGAATTTCGATAGTTTAACTATGTACCGGGTATTCGAGGCTCCTTTGTCGAATGTTGAACATTCTCAGCAGCTGAAACCTGGAGGTTCACCCTCTGATGGTGCCGTATGCTGGTTTTATTTTTGATGTTCTGCTCGTGCGCAAACTTGTTTTCCGTTTTTTGGTTTATTATTTTCAATAATGAACCATTGGAATGCAATAAAAATATTTCTGTCTGTCCGCCGTACGCCGTACGGGCCACTTTTCTTAGTTACCATGAAGAAAAAAAATTGATGAAATTCGGGTTATAGGTTCCGTTCGGGGTCTAGTTGTTCCTCGAAGCTAGGCGTTACTGTCTCATCTCTAAGGGGTTCAAAATAGGGGTTGAAATTTTCAGAACGCCGTATCTCGAAATCTTTATGGTTCTTTATGGAAATGGGTATGGTTTTTTTACGTTATTAAATTTGTCTTGAGGTAAACAATTTTTTGAGACCACCCGGAGCTTGTACGTCCAGCCGTTCGTGTGCACCAAAAAGCTTCGTCAACACGATCGTGAATCAAACGGTATAAATCCGGCCGGGATATCATCGCTAGGGAGCGAGCACCTGATTATAATCAAGGATGGCTGTATGAAGTCGAGTTGGTTGTTATGCGATATTATTTCATTTGATAAGTGATGGACTATTGGATTTTGTTGATCGGTACTTTTGCAACTTGAACAACCGTTTGAAGTATTGTTGATGGGCAAGTTATTACACAACGGTTCATTATACTCGACCACGAGGTTATGTATTGACCACAGAAAACAGTGGTCTACGCAGAAGAGGCATCTATTTCACTCCACATCAACAATTTTCCTTCAGAACTTCATTATTTGCGTTTCTTCTTGCCATTTTAGTTACTGTTTGTCATCGACAGAATTATTTTAGCAACATTTAACTAGTGATTTATGTAGGTACCTAGTAACGAGTATTTCAACAGGAGGGTGAATTCAAATTGTATAGATTTAACCCAAATATCATCACCAGGGACGCGCTAACAGTCGGGAATTGGCCCGAGATAAAATCATTGCTAGGAATCACCTGATTATATTCACAGAGTATGAAGTCGAGTTGGTTGTTCTGTGATATTTTCATTTGGAAAATGGCTCTTGGAGTTTGTTGGTAGGTAGTGAAACTTGAACAAACGTTGATGTATTATTGATGGGTAAATTATTGCACAACGGTTCATTATACCATCTACGTAGGCTGGAGTTTGTTGGTAGGTACGTTTGCAACTTTTTTCACTCCGCATCAACAGTTCACTTCACTTCATTAAGTATTTGCGTTTCTTTTTGCCATTTTAGTTACTGTTTGTCATCGACAGAATCATTTTAGCAACATTTAATTCGTGATTTAGGTAGGTACCTAGTAACGAGTACGGGGTTAGGTACTAACCTATGGAGGTTCTGTGATTCACGTAATATGTACTGAGTAGTACATATATTATATAGACGGGTGTGTTATCTATACAGAGAGCTGTGATCTGTAACAGAAGGGTATTCTGTACAAAATAATAAACCGTTGTGCAGGGATTTGCAGCCTTTTCTACCTGTGACCCAAATCCAGTAGCACTGGCCTGCAGCCGGGGTGTCCTGTACATTCCGTGTCCATGGATCGATCGTTCGACGTATCGTCGGGGCCGGCTCTAAAAAACTGTCGTAGATGCTCTCCGATGAGCCGCCAGAAGATAACGATAAAGCGTGAATCGTGCGTGCTGGTCTGTTTCGGCGATTGGTTCGTTCGGTCTATCGCCTCCAACCCTATTTCTCTCTCGTCACTGAAGTTCTGAAAGGCTGTCGCCGCCCTCCACCTGCCCGAGCTCCAACGAAACATCGACCGCGTAACCTGCGGTGACCGAAAACTGGCTCATCTCAAATCTGGCGCTTTGCGATGCTCGAGATTTTTCTCTGTGCACCCGTCGCATCAATGCAAATTTATTTAATCTTCAAATCTCTAACGAAGTATTTCAAGTAGCTGATGATGTAGGGGTGTTGAAACCTGCTGTAATACGTCTAGCTCACTGGATATAAGGAAAATAGCAGATTCTGGACTCAAGTTATAGGACATTTTCATGAAACACCTTGAGAACGAGAAGAAAACCTCTTATGTTCGACAACGTAGAAAATACCGAATGTTCTGTTTTCAAACCAGTTGCTGCAGATCTTTTTGCCTATGGGGATGAGAAATCGTCATACAAATCACACCTTAACCCCCCAGAGACATTGATAAGAACATTTGTAGCCATGGTGAAAATCAATATTGACGTTGTCTGGTGAAAAATGCCAATTTTCGTGGCAGATAATATCTTACGTTTGAATTGTTCTATTTTTGGCACCTGCTTGATCTTTTACTACATACACAGTTGTTATATATGGGCAAAATGGGAATGTACCCACTTATAGAGGGTTTCATATTTGATTCTAGTTCATTCACGTGATTTAAAATCTATTCCAACTATATAGATTGATTTTGGCGTTCATAGCAGAGAAAAGCAACATGGCGGCCTGGTTTTTATGATATGGCCCGAATCCGTTTTGGTTTATTGTTCTGTGAATAATACACCTATGTATTCGCTCAGTAAACAATTTTTATAACACCCCCTCAAAAAATTTTCTTTTCCGTTTCAAGGTGCGTGGATTCCAAAAATGCAATGTCCGTCCGCCATCGGCATCACGCATACCGGCTTCATTTTCGGTCTATAAAATTCGTTCTTTCGCACACATGCTCCATTTGGGCCCTAGTTGTGTCCAAAAACTTTGCAGTGAGATCGGAATTTACTCAGGGGTGTTATGAGTGAAAATGTGTATAAAAACTACTTTTTGTGTTATAGTAACATGTTAGTCACATGAGCTTTTTGAAGTATCGTTTTCCATGTTTTTGGGACGACAAGACCGAATATGAAGTCGATTTTGACCAGAAAGTGGAAAATTTGGGTTACCAAATGTTCAGCTCCCAAAATGTTTTTTTTCCCCAAGTCAAAAACCTGGGAAGTCGTTTGAAATCATCCTTAAATTTTTATAATAACTCTAGAAAATGTGTCAGCACGTGTATCAAGATGATTAAATGGCACTACCAATGATCAAAGATAATTTGAAGGAATAAAAAGAAAAGGATCGTATGTACCTAATTCGAGTTTTGGGGACCAAAATTGGTGGAAACCATCAGAAATAGCTATTTCAATTATTTCACATGAAATAAACAATAAATGAACAGCCAACATTTCTGTACGTATGTCCAGTAGAATAATAAACCCATGTGGCATGGACTTTGCAGCGTTTTTCCCTGTTTGTTGCGTTCTGTTTTGGTTGCAACTCCCGGTTAAACTGAAAGTGTTCAACTTCTGAAAAACTGGAAAGCCAGAATAGCAGAAAAAAATAAGATGTTTAAATGAGATGGTTCGTGTTCAAATAACGGGAAAAATCTAATTTTTGGGAAGGTTCTTGCCGGTTTCCTTCGTTTTTATTAGTTCTCGTCCTAATCTCAGAAGGGTCCTGAAAAGTTCGAGAACTCGGGTCCTGAACTCATAGGTGTTGTTTGGAATGGAACGGCCCGTAGTTTTTGGCAACTTGATAAGATAGGAACACAGTTTAGTTGCGCAGTGGGTTATGCGCTGAAACATACCTGTTCGTACAGTTTTGAAAATGCTCCTCGCCTATTTCGAGTGCCTGTTACTAAGGTGGTTGAAGAGCAAAGAAAACCTCTCATTTCATGACGAACGTCTCGGGGTTGTTGGTTTTTCCGTCCGTGCATTTTATTGGCTTACTAGATAAATATAACGTTATCAATTATTTACAGCGTTTGTATGAGTCAAGCTTGGCTCTCAAGGTCTGCCTTACTCAACGTCTATTTTGCCATCGCTCTTGAAATACGCGCTTGTTTCAAATTCTCTTGGAAATCTTCAGTTTTCCAATATTCCGAGTTTCCATTGTGATTATTTACTTGCTCATTGGCCTCATTTAGGTACCTGCTCATTTACTAAATCGTTAGCGATAATTAGGTAGAGTAGATTGGGAGCCAATCCCCGATTTTCAGGAATTATTTGTGATATGGAATGAACAACTATGTACGTCTATATAGGTATACTAGCCTGACCGCTCGCTTCGCTCGCTATCCGAGATTCGCTGTACGCAGTATCGTGGAACCAACAAACGACGGAAAAATCCCATAGCCTGCCGGGTATTTGTGCCCAATTTTATCAAAATCCGTCACGCCATTCAGGAGTTGAGCATGGTCGACCATAGTTCCGCTATGGTCAGGGAATTAAAAATGCGCCTACGTTCAACTTGGGAGGCTACCGGATATTGGTGCCAAATTTGGTCGATATCCGTTGAGCAATTCGGGATTCGACCATGGAGGGGCCCATGGATGCGCTATGGTCGACCGCGGGGGTAGTCCGAAGGGTCGGTCGTAGATAGAATTTCACGTAGATTACTAATACGCGATAAAAAATAGGGGTTACCATTTCAATTAACGAAGTTGACCATGGTCGACCATAGTTCCGCTATGGTGAGGGAATTAAAAATGCGACGTTGCACAACTTGGGAGTATATAATATCATGGTAGAATTTAGTGTTATCTACATCAAATTTGGGGGGGGGGGGGGGATTGAGCAAGGAAAAATTTGCGTTATTTTTAACATCATTTTTAACGAAAAATTTTCCTTGCTCAATTCCCCCCCCCCCCCTCCCCATACTGTCTTTTGAAAAATAAATATTCAGAACTCTCGGAAAAAATGGTAGTTTGAAGCCCGTTTTTAAAAATAAGTGGGATTTACTCGACAATTTACCTGATGGTCGTTTCTAGCGGGAACCCAGAAATTCAAGTTCCACACCCGTTTTCTACGGAGACTTTCTGACAACCACCTCATTATGTGGTCAATAAGTGTTAATTTCTGTTGAAGCCCGTTTAAAAAAAAAACCACAGTCATGCAGCATGGCTATAAGAGCGAATTTTCGAAGAAATAACTGATTTTATGTAAAATGTGATGTTTGGAATATCCCATTCAAATATGGGCAATCTTAAACTTATTGGGTAATTATAGGTATTCAAGTATGTACGTATATTGTAGTATTGGTACTACAATATACGTACAGTTACTTATCAAACATACGTACGGTACGTATGTTACGTATCCATTACCTACTCTGTATTGTATTGGATATTGGTAAATTTTTTGTTCCATTTTTTGCCGAGTAACACCTCGGTTTGTAGATTTTCCAACGCTGAACACGATGGTGAAGTCAGAATTGCGATATCCCATTCCGTTATCAGATTAGAGCAGACGAACCAGGAAGAACATCTCAAGAAATAACCACGTTCCTTCATCTTCAAAGTGCTCGAGTTTGAGAACGGAATGAGATATCGCAATTCTGATTTCACCATCGTGTTCAGCGTACAAAAACCTTTAAAATGAGGTGTCACTTGTCAGACTGCTTCATTTTGGGAATTTATGGGTAATTTTCCCCCCTAAAACTCCCCAAAATTCCCCCTTAGAGTGACCCGATTCTGCCCATCTACGAACTTAGCCTGTCGATTGCCAAGACAGATTTTTCGTGCAAATTTGAACTTTTTATCTCAATTCTTTCGAGAGTTATCGTCTGGAATGACACATACATGTATAAATATATAAATATATATATAAATATATAAATATATATATATATACATATAATTTTTGGTGTCTTTCGGCAGTGAATTCAGGATGGTCTGAAACGGATTTTGGTATAAAAATCTTTCGGAAATTCGAGTTTTAAAAATTTTGGACCGAGAACAATAGCTTCCTTTTCTTCGAAAATTCGCTAAAATAAGCGGGATTTTTTTAAATGAGGTTGATCAAAAATGCGGCAAGAAATGAGGTATCATCTCTATTGACATCTGATTGGCTGTTGGCCCAAGGAGAAGGAGCGAAGCCTCTGAGGCGAAGGCTCTCAATGTTGCCAACAACCCAGCAATAGAAATGGCAAACCTTCGTGGGCAACCTTGAAGAGCCTTTGCTGTGGCCTTTCCCTCGGTTTGATTTTGAGGACTCGTTTTTTAAATTTATTTATAAATCTGCAGTTCCATCCATTGACGTTCTGTACATCATTTGAAGTGGTGCACTAGTGCTGTAAGCGGGATTTGAGTTGAAAACCCAGCAATTTACCTGATACATCGTTTCTAGCGGGAAATCAGAAATTCAAATTTCGTACCCGTTTTCTGCGGACGTTCCGACATAAACACCTCATTATGTGGTCAGTAAGTGTTAATTTCCGTTATTGAACAGGCAAAAAAGAGGCAAAAAAATTAGTTATTCTATCAAAATGAGGTGTTCGTCAGATTCGCCAAACGATACCTAACCATTCACAACTGATGCGATTTCAACTAAGGAGCTGTCTAACGGCTGCCTCTGAAATTTTTCTTTCATATTCCAACTGGTGGGACTTGGCCTTCTCATACCCCATGTGTTGGACAGATTACATACGATTTGAACTACTACATCGTGTCAAGTGTTCCATCTTTTCAACCGCCATTGTGTAACCCTGGTTTGTTAGGTGCTGCAAAAAACAGTAAAATTGGCAGTTCTACAAGTGACTGCATCATATAATATTTACGTAACAGTGCTCTCCTTCCTCGTAACTTCGAAAATTGATGGATGGTTTAAAAAAAAATTCATTTCTTGTGAATGCGAACTTTTCTTTATTTTGCAGTGGTCTTATATCTGTCTCTGTCTAGAGCAGAGGCTCTTCGATGTTTCGAACTGTGAATTCCCGAACTAATTTCCGTTTCTTTTTTCAGGGTTTACTCGACAGGTTTCTCATCCCCAAGGCCAGCAACGCCGAGAGCAAAGTGTTTTATCTCAAAATGAAAGGAGATTACTACAGGTACCTCGCCGAGGTTGCCACCGGCGACACCAGGAACGGTAAGGGCAGAAAACAGCGCTCTAATACCCAATTTCTCGATGACCAGTATTAAGTTATTGCGTTTGAGGTCTTGTGAGAAACTTGGTTTCATCAATATTCACCCGCATCAGGAAGAAGTGAACAATTTTCCCGCTTCTTGGAAGAACTTGGATTTACTCGTAGGATTAGAAAGATGCTTTTCTTTCGTTTAGGAGTTCTAGAATATCAGCATCTTTTAGTCGTTGAAACGCTTTTGGGCACTTTGTCGTTGTAGCCAGTAGAATAGCTATGCTGCCCTCCAAAGTAAAAAGCCGTAGACTCGATTTTTCCCAACTTAGAGATTTTGGTATGGCTGGATTCGTATCTTAAGACCTATTTTGGTATCTAGTTGTAAAAGTTGGGAAAATTTCCCTAAAAAGGTTGTTCAAGGAAAACTACGGTTTTTCGAGTTTTTGGTGGTTTTCCAACGATGAAACGCAGTAGTAGTTCTTCCAACAAATAAAAACAGTAGATCCCAGACCTACGGTGTCAATTCATTGGAGCAGTGAATTCAATTTAATGGAACAACAGGACAGTACTGTTTTTCTTTGTTGTCTCATTCTCATAGTTGTCTGAATTCGTCAGGCGGTACCGTTTTTTCAATTTTGTGGTGAGTGCCAAAACCTTCGAGCGATCGACCGTAGGTGGCGTCCACATCGCGGTAAGTCGTATTTTACAAGGAAAAATAAAGGTACTGTTTTTCTCTTTGGGAAAGGGGTGAAAGAACTCCAGCGACTACAGTGATGGGAAACAACCGTAGCATGAGCGTCCAACGAAGAAAAAGCAGTAGAAGACCCTCTACCGTTTTTTGAAGCAAAATTTACATTCTTTTACAACGGTTACATCAATTTATGTACATCCAAAATTGATGCGCCTTGCTGCTGCAGACGTAGAAACTACATTTGGATCAATTACAACAACAAAAATCGTAGGAAAATATTGAAGAACACCCATTTTACAGCCTAAAAACTTACCCTGCGTTTTTCTCGAAACTAGATTTCCTTGTTGTACGGCTTCCTTGCTTTGGACGGCATTATGTAGTCCTATAGATGCACCACTTCAGATTTCATAATCGTCGCTGATGAGCAATTCATGACCGTTCTTATGTCCCGTACACACGTTCAAACAGAGCCGTTCGCGTACGTAACGCGAACCTGAAATTCTTTCGTTTGGTCGGTGCAGCGAACACAACCACACACCCACCACCGCCCTTCAACCCAGTGCAGGTCCTTCACGATCCACATTTTGTCGGATTTTTCCACGAACACAAAGGGGTTCGATTCGGACGTATTGACAGGTGGTTGTCGTGTGGACAGTGGCTCGAACGGACCCCACGCACCCAGCTACTGAAAGATTGGTTCGTGGGTGGTTCGTCAGAATTTCTGGATAACAGTAGCTCGCTATCTGTTCGGTTCGAACGTGTGGACGAGGGCTTAAAGATCGGCGGTAAATTAGATCTAATATTTTATGTTCCGAAGGTCCACTTAGCAACAAGTCGTTGTTCAGTAATGTTTTCCAAAGCGTTTACTGCGAAAACGTCCAAGTTCCAAATTTATGGTTACCTAACTTTCCAAATTTCACCATTTGGTGGTTTCCTCACCGCGTCCTTATTGGAAGACCCTGCAATCCTGTTATGTTCGTAATTTTCACACCTGTCACCCGAAGGCCTCGAGTAGATGACTCAAATATTATAGAAAATGCAGCAGACTAAATATATCTGAACCTGCTTATGACCCCTGCAGTCAACACTTAATATTATGAGCATCATGAAGGTCATTTGGGTAGATCATGTTAACGTATCCTAAAAATTGAATAAATCAGTTGAAAATTCAATAAATAATTGAAAGTAAATCAGGTTTCATCAGTAATTATTGAAAAACAAAACTTTTTCATTGGATAGTTTGAAATCTAAGATGAGTATCAGGAAGAGGATCAGCTTAGTCTTTAGTACTTCCGTGGGTTCTTGGCCTAACGTAAAATAATTAAACTGGGCTAATGTTGATTTATTTTTGTTTTTGTACTTGTAATTTCGAATTCGCTATTTTATTATTTGATTGATTTTATTTGGCAGCTGTCGTCGATGACTCCCAGAAAGCGTACCAAGATGCTTTCGAAATCAGCAAGTCCAAGATGCAACCCACTCACCCGATAAGGCTTGGCCTCGCTTTGAATTTCTCTGTATTCTACTATGAAATACTTAATTCTCCCGACAAAGCCTGTCACCTCGCCAAACAGGTATTCATTGGGTCTTCGTTCACTTGTTGACTGGATTGCCGGAGCGTTGGTTGTGCCTTTCAACGTCTTTGATCATAGCGGCGTACTGGCTGGGTTCAGTGAGCTGGTAATTCACTGGGTGGTAAGGCTTTCAATCCAGCAGAGATTTCCGTAGTCTTCCAAACATATAGTCATGAAATCCGTCATGTTTAACTGTCATCATCCCACTTTTTATACATTCACGTAAAATAAAATTAAAATTAAAATTGCCCTACACTTCTGTGTGGAAGACAGTAAATCACCTGCCTTTCCCACAAGAGACAATGCAATTATTCTTCTTTTCAAAATAAAATTTCCGCTTTCATTCCTGTAGAAGTGCTGGAATGAGGAGGGAAAATGATCTTTCTGGATTGAATGCCGTGCTAGTGTGGGCCAGTGTCAACAGTGCCTCAAGTGAGTTGCATCAGTAACATCCACATTTTTGTGTCCGACAGACACAGCCAACGACTCCGCATCCTCTGCGTGACACGATCCAGCAGCAGATATGACCAGGAGCTATCACAACGAACTCGACAACAAAGGTGTTCCCCTCTGCTCCCTCCCAAGTCTTAGACAAAATCGTATCCAGTGAACATCAGTTGCTGTTCTTGTTTTCCAGCCGTTGTGGAAGACTCGCAAAAGGCGTACCAAGAGGCTTTCGATATTGCGAAAGCGAAAATGCAACCCACCCATCCGATCAGGCTCGGACTTGCCCTCAACTTCTCCGTTTTCTACTATGAAATCATAAATTCCCAAGGGCGAGCGTGTCACCTAGCCAAACAGGTAATGACATGAGCAAGAATGGTTTTTTTCAACGGGTTCCGCATTTTTTAGCCGGCATAACTCAGAACACCTTTTACTTCCACGCTCTTCCGACAATAATGTGAATTTTGTTTAAGATCAGATGGCACTGTAATCGGAATTCCACAACACAAAACCTTTTTTTCGTAGAAGAAAAGATTAGGTGCCTAGCACATTTTCTATATTTTGGAATCCGAATCGGAAAGCAAAAAATATTAACCCGTATATTGACAAGCAACTGCCTCTTTCTTCATTCAGTTTTCCCGAAAACTAGAGACTTCCTCGAGAAATCATCTATTCACATAGACCAAACCCGATTACGATCTCTCCAGCCTAAGGGATAAGTGGAGTGGATCTCCCGTCGAAAGTGATGTATTGGATTCTTCACATCGACTGAAATCTACGGAAGTTTCTCCTTCCTGCAGGATAAGTGGAGTAAGCACTGACTCATCAAAGTTCACTAAAATCGACAAAATTTCACATTCTTGCCATTGAAAATCATCGCCAGATACGGTAAAAAGAAATTGTTAGTTACATTAAAAGTGCTCGCAAATTTTGGAATGTTTCCTTAATCATTCGGCTGGGATTGAAAGTTAGGTACTGAATTTCCTTTCGGATCGGAAAAAGTAAGTGCATATGAAAGCGGGGGCTGTGGTTTCGTTTTTTCTCTCATTCCAGAGAGAAGCTCTTCAATGAGCAAAAACCACACACAGTTAGAAAACAAAGGGGATAGATAACCCCTTGTTTTCTAACTGTGTGTGGTTTTTGCTCATTGAAGAGCTTCTTCTCCACTATTTCACTATTTAAACTTCAGAAGTGAACGAAAATCACGATATCCTCCCTGTTTTGAGAATAAAAAAGGGGCTCATTTCAGTTAGATCACTGTTCGAAAATGTGGGTTTTTATTTATTTATTTTTTTTTTTTTTTTATTTTTTTTTTTTTTAATACAAATTAATTGAATGACCCCCCCCCCAAATGTAGAAACAATAGGTGGTACGAATTGATAGAATTGTCCCAATGGGTACTTATCGTGTATCCACAAAGAACACTTCGCACTCATTCACCAAAGTTGCTTTATGGATGAAGAAAAACACGTAAAAGAAAAAAGCGATTCGAAGAAGCCACTTGCTTGTGTCATACAGCTATAACGCGTGGACTGGCTATCTCCCATCTGTTGCTACCGGCCAGCCAATCAGAACCCGTATACGTACAACGTCACAGGCAACAGCAGGGCCCCTTGTCCCGCCTCTTTTTTTGAAATTTCGAAGTTTGAAAGTCTCAAAATATGAAAGATGCATATTTTCCCGATTCAGTCTAATGATCGTCTGTCACATCATGAACTATCGAGAAAAAATGCCAGCAGAATTCGTTATAATTGTCCATTAAAAAGTTTGGCCGGGATGATCTTGAGTATTACTGCTATATACCCGTTTTATTTCGAAATTGTCTACTTCAGAAATCCGTATTCTTGAAGAAATTATCGGAATTTCATTGGAATCGAGCAAGAAAAAAATTTCTATTTCCAGTACGATTTACTACTTATCAGACGCGATAATTTCTTCAAGTATACGGATTTTTGAAGTAGACAATTTCGAAATAAAACGGGTATACGGCAGTAATACTCAAGATCATCCCGGCCAAACTTTTTAATGGACAATTATAATGAAGATCGCAGATGGCTCGTTCGAACGTCCTTCAGCCTCGCCCTGGCCATCTCATTTCTATTGTCAACGCGTTGATGATTTTGAAATCCCCTGAAGTTGATGCTCAGTGATTCTCATTAGGTTGGAGATCGTGGAAGTAATAAAGTTCATTCCACTTTGTGCTGTCCTTTTCTATTACCAGTTAGCAAAACACCCTCACATTGTTTTATTATTATTATTATTATTTTGGATTGTTTTGGTTTTTATTCAACTAACCCGTTTGTTCGATCTTTTTTTTATACCACTAATCTTGCTCATGTTGTTAGTCTGGATGGACATAGCGCCGAGTTGTTTGGTAATTTCATCACAAATCTGCTGGTGGAACGTGTCATGTGTTAGTTTATAGTCGTTTGTTTGTTGGTTCGATGAGACCGTTTTACCTTTCCTTGATGTTGGCGAATTTTCGAAGAAAAGAAGCTATTGCAATGGGTAAATTTTTTTTATTGCATGAATTTTGAAGAAAAGAAATCGGATCTTTTCCATTTCTGTGCGTTCTGAATTGAATTTTAGATATTGACTTTTTTTCATTCATATGTGTACTGTCAATGGGTTATGCGCATGGGTGACGCAGCCGGTTTATATTATTTTAAAATTAAGTTGGTTCCATTCTAAGAATTTTGAGACCAACTCATACGATGAATAGTTATTTTTCTGTGATTTTTTCAATGATTCCAGCACTGACACGTCATTGCACCACTCTCGCCTGGGCGGGACCCCCTGCCCATTGACGTAAAGTGCTGGAATCTTTGGAAAATCATAGAAAAAGAACTATTCATCTTAGGAGAGTGCGGTTGGTCTTCTTTGAATGGAACCTACTTTCATTTTTAAATAAATAAATAAATAAATAATGCAGGAGCATATCCCATGTCAGACTGTAGCTGCAAGATTTGACAAATTCAAATTTCGCCTAAATGTTGGTGATGAAATGATGAATTGTGAGGAATTGTCAAAAGTGAAAATTTGGCCTCAGGATTGGGTGGAGGGAGGTCGTAAGAACTGTCTACAAACTTAACTCCATTCATTCAGGCTGAGGCTGGCACATTTTGTGTTAACCCTACGTTAGGTACCCTTGAAACATTTGCTCATACGCTCATGTTGCACGACTGGAACTGTCGACAGGTATGTAGGTAGGAATGTATTTATGTATTATGTTGAATTTTCACATACTTTTTCTGCACAGGGTAGTGTCGCGGGGGTCATTGGTTTTGACGGAATTCGTCCTAAAGTTGCCGTCGAGTGGAAACCGGTTACGAGGAAGTTGAAGGGGTTATTCATTCGTAGAGGTTTTTCTTTGAACCCTTGTTCACAAACTTTTTTGTGTACTCGGTAAGTAAAACAGCCGTTAGCAGGCTGGGGCCCTCACGTCTGACTGCCCTGCCAGCTTTGTATTCCAAGTTGTAGGTCCATAAGATTGTATTGGTACCTGTTGTAGATGACCCCGGGAATAATAGAAGTAAACATTAGCACCTGATCAACGGAACGAGAAAGCCGAACGAGCACCTTATGGAGAGTTCTTATACAGTAAAGAGATAGTGGAAGTGGCGAAAACGAGTCTGATATAGTGGGGAGAAAGTTTCTTATTTATTTATTTATTTTATAATTTAATTTTTTCTTTTTTTTTTAGCATTGTTCGTTTTGCCGTACAAATGCAAGGGTGAAAACATTATTTGTTTGTAGTTATTATTTAGTGGTTTACTGTAACCACGTTCTACTGTTACTTACCTTCTTACATGTGCCAGTCTCTGGTCGACTCGAAATTCATGTGAAACTTTCCAGCCAGTGGACCTTAATTTATACTCAGTTACGGGTATGAAACCTTACCTCATTTAAATTTCTATTAAATAATTTTTATTTTGTTATAACGGGCCCCGATTCCTAAAGGCTTTTATTAATAATGCAGGTACTTTCAAAAAGTCTTGTGCAACGCAGGGATCATCCAGCTTGTCTTAGACTGAACTGCGGTTAGCGGTTTAGTCACATCAATTTGGGGCCAGCGTAATTTAGTCGAATAGGAGAAATTGAATTTGCTTAAGAGTGTCAGTGTGAACCGAGCTTCACGTGAAAGCGTAATGATGCACTAATACAGTGTTCGATCGGGGGAAAAGTTATAACACCACCTCAAACATTTTTCTTTTCGTTTCAAGGTGTGTAGATTCCAAAAACACTGCAATGTCCTTGTCACATGGGTTTATTATTCTATTAGACATATTTTTTATGAGTCAAAAACCTGGGAAATTGTCTGAAATTACCATAAACTTGTATAAGTAATAACAATAGAAGTAGTATCAACAGGCGAATAATGATCGAAGATAATTTGCCAAAAGATTAAATCATATTGGACAAAATCTAGAAAGATCGCAGATATGGTTCTTGACATCTGACTTACGGGGAATTCAAAATCATCAACGCGTTGACAAGAGAAATGAGACGGTCCATCTCGTTTCTCTTGTCAACGCGTTGATGATTTTGAAATCCCCTCAAGTCAGTTGTCAACTCAGTCATCTTCATTATGTTGAAGATCGTGGAAGTAACGTTCATTCCACTTTGTGCTGTCCTCTTCTCGTTCCTGCTCTATTACCAGTTAGCAAAAGCATAATTCGTGATTTTGGGGGCCAAAATTGGTGGAAACCATAAAAAATAGTATTTCAATTATTGCAAATAAATGAACAGCCAACATTTCTGTAGGTTTGTCCAGTAGATTAATAATAAACCCATGTGACAAGGAAATAGCTGTTTTTGGAATCTACACACCTTGAAACGAAAAGAAATGCTGGCTGTTCGTTTAGTGTTTCATTTATGTGCAACAATAAATTGAAATAGCTATTTTTTATGGTTTCCACCAATTTTGGCCTCAAAAATCACGAATTAGGTAGGCTCCTATTTTTGACAAATTATCTTTTATCATTATTCACCTGTTGATACTATTTCTAGTGTTATTATCCAAGTTTTTGGTAGTCTCAGACAATTTCCCACTTTTTTACTCATAAAAAACGAATTTTGGGAGCTCGATCTTTGTTAACAACCTCAATTCTTCAAAATCAACTTAATATTGGGTGTTCTCGCCCTAAAAATTATGGAAAACGATAACTCAAAAAACCCCTATTTTTACACCCATTTTTCACCCTTACCATCCCTGGGTGTATTCTGATCGGGCTGCCGAGCTTCGGAGCACAACTAGGATGCAACTGTTCCTAAATGGGGACCCAAACTGTGCGCGGAATAACGGCTATTTTAGACAGCGTTTTTACGCAAATTTAAGGCTGAAACTTTGTTAGAACCTCAAATTTCCACTCTGGTCAAAATCAGTTTCATATTTGGTCTCCTTTTCCTTGAAAAAAAAAAAAATAAAATAAATAAACCATGGAAAACGATACCTCAGAAGCTGATAAAAAGCTGATGAAACACCAAAAACCCCAATTTTACCCCCATTTTTCACCCATAGCCCAGGGTCCAAATGGAGCACGTGTGCGAAAGAACGAATTGTTTAGACCACAGGTATAAAGTGGATGTGGATCATGCGGCGGACGAACATTTTTGGAATCTACGCACCCTGAAACGGAGAAGAAAAAATGGTGAGGGGGGTTGACACACAGAATAATAATGCAATGTCCGTGTACCACCGTTATCATCCATATCTACTTTATTTTCAGTCTAAAAAATTCGTTCTTTCGCACACAGGCTCCATTTGGGCCCTAGTTGTGTCCCGAAACTTGCAGACCGATCGGAATACACCAAAACGTGTTATAAGTGAAAAAAACGGGTTGTAAAAGTGGGGGTTTTCAAGGTTTTAGAAACATGAGTTTGTGAGGTATCGTTTTTAATGTTTTTTTGGGAAGAGAAGACGGAATGTGAAGTTGATTTTGACCAAAGAGTAGCAAATTGAAGTTCTAACGAAGTTTCAGCCTTAAATTTACTTTAAATTTTGGTCTAAAATCGTCGTTCTTCCGCACAAAGTTTGGGTGGGTCCCCATTTGGGTCCTAGTTGTGCTCCGAAGCTCGGCAGCCCGATCAGAATATACCCAGGGGTGCCACTGGTGAAAAATGGTTGTACAAATAGGGGTTTTCGGAGGTTTTAGTGAACATGAGCTTTATAGAAATTTCAGACTATTTCTCAGTTTTTTGACTCATAAAAAAATGAATTTTGGGAGCTCAACCATCGTTACAACCTCAATTTTTCTTCACTCTTCGGTCAAAATCAACTTCATATTCGGTCTTCTCGCCCTAAAAAACGTGGAAAACGATACCTCACAAGCTCATGTTCACTAAAACCTCGAAAACCCATATTTTTACATAGTTTTCCATGTTTTTTAGGGCGCGAACCGAATGTGAAGTTGATTTTGCTCGAAGAATGAAGAATTGAGGTTGTAACGAAGGTTGAGCTCCCAAAATTAATTTATTATGAGTCAAAAACCTGGGAAATAGTCTGAAATTACCATAAATTTGTGTAATAACACTGGAATTAGTATCAACTGGTGGTGAATCGAGAAAATTAAATGGCACTATCAATTATCAAAAATGACAATTCGTAAACCACAAAGCACTTTGCAGACATGCCTGCAGAAATGTTGGCTGTTCATTTATGGTTTCATTCATATGCAATAACATACATAGCAGTTTTTGATGGTTTCCACTAATTTTGGCCCCCAAAAACGATTTTTTTTTTAATTAACCATGTTCATTGGTAGTGAGTGTCATTTAATTATCTTGATTCACATGTTGGTACTACTTCTAATGTTATTATACAAATTTATGGTGATTTCAGTTGCACAACCTGGTGGTATCTCACGAGCTCATGTTACTAAAACACCCAAAAAACCCCTGTTTTACACCCATAACACCCCTGGGTATATTCCGATCGGGCTGCAAAGTTTTGGGACAACTAGGATTCAAATTGAGCCTGTGTGCGAAAGAACCAATTTTTTGGACCGAAAATGAAACCGGTATGCGCGGTATGGCGGACGGACATTGCATTTTTGGAATTTACGCACCTTGAAACGTAAAAGATAATATGTTGTGATTTGTCTCCCAAAACCAAAATTCCCGCTCCTATTCTGCTTTTCCACGTTTCTGACCAAATTTGGTTCCGAGTCGGAACTGTCGTACTACGAGGTGTTGTAGTGAACTGAAATTTGGATGGTATGTGCGGATTAGATCCTAAAATGTTTCATACAAATTTCTTTAAAATCTGCCTGTACCTACCGTATACGCATGCGTGAAGTGAAAACCCAGCTCAGTCCACCAGAACCACTCGGATGACAATCGTCACGAAGAATCTGTATGCCACACCTGACGGACTTTTTTAAATTTATTATTCTGTGAAACTGTTTCAATGTTGGTTTTTTCTGAAACAATATCAGCCCACCCCGTTGAAAGAAACAATACCAGCTCTTACGGTCTAGTTTCTTTGTGTAACTATAGACAGTTTGATGCACAGGAGCTTTCATCAACTTCTGTTGGTGGATGTGTTCGTACTCCGTGGTCAATCACATGCACATGCACCTACCAGTTGGCAGGAACTGTGATAGTGGGTTCACAGTCCATTATTATTATTTGTAAGGCCTGAACGTGAGCTCGCGTGATCAGAACATGGATTTTCCCGTCCTAATCACGCTGACCAATATCGAAAGGGTTCACGGCAGCGGTTCACCCCGAGATGGATTTATTGGCCATTACTTGACGTACTTTTGAAAACTGGGTTATAGTGGTTTTTTCACCCTCACTGCGGTGAATAGTGTCGACCTGAAGTTCGTATTGATTCTCCTCACACATACACACTATTTACTTCCATGTTCCGATTATATAGGAATGGAAGTGTGGTGATACCGTCAGAAATAAGATGTTCGAGGAAACCATGGATTCTTGTTCAGAAATGCCCAAAACGAGTTTCCGTTTGGAAACTTTGATGTCGCTCTGTACGTATGTTGGAACTCCAAATGGTCAAACTTCCTCAAAATAGGGTGTTCTTCAGATCTGGTTTTGGTTTATTATTCTGTGAATAATACACCTATGTATTCGCTCAGCAAAAAATTGTTATAAAACCCCCTCAAAATTTTTTCTTTTCCGTTTCAAGGTGCTTAGATTCCAAAAACGCTGCAAAGTCCTTGTCACATGGGTTTATTATTCTACTGGACAAACCTACAGAAATGCTGGCTGTTCATTCATTATTGCTTTCATTTGAAATAATTGAAATAGCTATTTTTGGTGGTTTCCACCAATTTCGGCCCCCAAATTAAGTACGCTCTTTTTTTCCCCCTTTTTTCCTTTCTTTCTTTCTTTCTTTTAGCGAATTTTCAAAGAAAATGAAGCTATTGCAATGGCTTCGAAATTTAAATAATATAAATTTTTGGAAATTTTCTTCATAGAAATCCGTTTCAGACCATTCTAAAACGATTCCTGAAATTTAACACTTTTTTATATGTATATATATATATATATATTTATATATTTATTTATATATGTGTCACTCCAGACGATAACTCTCGATAGAATTGAGATAAACAGCTCAAATTTGCACAAAAAATCTATCTTGGCAATCGAAAGGCTAAGTTCGAAGATGGGCGAAATTGGCCTACTCTAAGGAGGGTTTTGGCGCATTTAAAGTGCGCAAAAATTACCCAAAAATCCCCAAAATGTTATTTTCCAACAAGTGACCCCTCATTTTAAAGGTTTTTGCACGCTGAACACGATGGTGGAATCGGATTTTAGATATCTTGATCCGTTCTCAAATTAGAGCATTTAAAGTGCGCAAAAATTACCTAAAAATCCCCAAAATGTTATTTTCTAACAAGTGACCCCTCATTTTAAAGGTTTTTGCACGCTGAACACGATGGTGGAATCGGATTTTAGATATCTTGATCCGTTCTCAAATTAGAGCATTTAAAGTGCGCAAAAATTACACAAAAATCCCCAAAATGTTATTTTCCAACAAGTGACCCCTCATTTTAAAGGTTTTTGCACGCTGAACACGATGGTGGAATCGGATTTTAGATATCTTGATCCGTTCTCAAATTAGAGCATTTAAAGTGCGCAAAAATTACCCAAAAATCCCCAAAATGTTATTTTCTAACAAGTGACCCCTCATTTTAAAGGTTTTTGCACGCTGAACACGATAGTGAAATCGGATTTTAGATATCTAAATCCGTTCTTAAATTAGAGCATTTAAAGTGCGCAAAAATTACCCAAAACTAGGATAATCTTTAAACTCTTACCCCCACCCCCTTAGAGTGGTCAGATTGAAAAATGTGAGAAGTATTAATTGAAGACGAGAGTTCGAAGCAAAAAAGGGGGAGGCAAACGATTAGTACAACTCCTTGAATTTACCCACAGCGATCAAATAAATAAGCACTTAGTACAATTACTTAATAAACAAACGGTAGAATCAGGATGGACAAAACGTACAAATTAAAATAAATACGAAGAGAATATACATAGAAAACCAAATTATAGACCGAAGTTTTCCTTTATTCAAAACCATAGCCATTAATTCGAATATTTCTTTGAAAATTCGCTCATTAAGTCATGCTGCATGACTGATTTTTCTTTCTTTCTTCTCAAATCATCTTTTAAGCGTCTTGATCCACCTGTTGACACTTTTTCTAGTGTTATTATACAAATTGATAGTGATTTCAGACGATTTCGCAGGTTTTTGACTCATCAAAAATCAATTTTGGGAGCTGAACATTTGCTACAACCTCAATTTTCCACTCCTTGGTCAAAATCGACTTCATATTCGGTCTTCTCGCCCCCCAAATCATGGAAAACGGTACCTCAAAAGCTCATTTTACAAACATGTTACTAAAACACAAAAAGTACACCTATTTTTATACACATTTTCACTCATAACACCCCTGGGTATATTCCGATCGGGCTGAAAAGTTTCGGGACAACTAGGCCCAAATGGAGCATGTGTGCGAAAGAACGAATTTTTTAGACCGAAAATGAAGCCGGTACACGTGATACGGCGGACGGACATTGCATTTTTGGAATCACCTTGAAACGGAAAAGAAAAAATTTTGAGGGGGTGTTACAAAAATTTTTTGCTGAGCGAATACGTAGGTGTATTATTCACAGGATAATAAACCAAAATGCAATGTCCGTCCGCCGTATCACGTGTACCAGCTTCATTTTCGGTCTAAAAAATTCGTTCTTTCCCACACATGCTCCATTTTTTGGGCCTTAGTTGTGTCCCGAAACTTTTCAGCCCGATCGGAATATACCCAGGGGTATTATGAGTGAAAATGTGTGTAAAAATAGGTACTTTTTGCGTTTTAGGAACATTAGTAACATGAGCTTTTGAGGTATCGTTTTCCATGTTTTTGGGACGAGAAGACCGAACATGAAGTCCATTTTGACCAAAGAGTGGAAAATTGAGGTTCTACCAGATGTTCAGCTCCCAAAATCGATTTTTCGTGAGTCAAAAACCTGGGAAATCGTCTGAAATCACCATCAGTTTGCATAATAACACTAGAAAAAGTTTCAACACTACCAATGGTCAAAGATGATTTGGGGTGGAAATGGGGGGGGGGGGGGCTACCTAATTCGTGTTTTGGAGGCCAAAATTGGTGGAAACCATCAGAAATGGCTATTCGAATTATTTCAAATGAAAGAAACAGTAAATGAACAGCCAACATTTCTTTAGACACGTATGTCCAATAGAATAATTAACCCATGTGACAAGGACATCGCAGCGTTTTTGGTGTTTGATCAGCTCGTTGATCTCTGAGATGAGAACGAGCTTTCTAGGTGGAAAATAAGGGAGTTACGACGGGTTTTCTGATGCTCCAATTTTCCACGATAACTCCCTTAAAAATGGACCAAAATGGGTTCAGATGGTACCAAATTGTCCGTTAGGTTGTCTAGGTCACGCCTATCGATTCTGAGCTCGATCGCTTTTGATTTGGCTAATCGACATGAATATGTCACTGTGTCCAACATTTTCTAGGTTTACTAGCTAAATGACGTTGGTGTGGTGCCGGAAAGTGAGATTCTGTGCAAGTATGTTATGTCTCCACAGTCAGTATATTGTATTCTCATCCTCGGCCTGTCCGCCCGAAGTGTATCGATATGAAGAACAGCACGTATTGTGTGGCAGTCTCCACGCCAGAACTTCTTCATTTTGTCATTATCTTGCATATTAATGGCGAGTGGTACACTTGGTCGTGCACTGCAGAATCTGTGGTATTGGGCCCGAGTACACAATCGAGTACACTAATACACGGAAACGTGAAAAATACACTCTTATACCGGTTTTGGTGATCAAACCATCGTCAGTAACGATCAATAATTTATTATTTATTGTTACTGGCGATGGTTTGATCACCAAAACCTGTATAACAGTTAATTTTTCGCGTTTTTTCGTGTATTGGTGGAAACCACCTTTCAATAACTCTGTTTTTCTTTTTCTTTTAAATGCTACGTGGTTAGTTTGTGTTATCGATAGGTGCTTGGAGATGTATTTGTATGAGTGCCTAGTCATCTTAACAGTCCTCAGCCATAATAAGAGTAATGGCATACGTGGCGAAGAACCTTCCAGTAAAAAGAAAGTAGACTACTAAAAGAGTAGTAGACAAATATATTGTAAAGAGCAGCCGGTGCTTTACAGTTAACTGCATCCAAAGACTTCTTGTATATATCTCAAAAATATAACGCAAACTGGAAGGAAGTGGACCATCAACATCATTATAAATATACGTCAAATACAACCTACTTTACTGGACCAGAAGTTCCCTTCCAAAAATCGCGTGCGGTCAAGTACTGTCCAGCCCATTGAAGTTGGGATAATTTCGACCATTTGATCTGTTCAATATGTAAAACTTTGTTGTATGCCGCAGGTGAGGGGCAGTTAGAAAGATGTTGAACTGCCCCTCACCTGGGGCATCCAACAAAGTTTTACATATTGAACAGATCAAATGGTCGACATTATCCCAACTTCAATAGGCTGGACAGTACTTGACCGCACGCGATTTTTGGAAGGGAACTTCTGGTTCAGTAAAGTAGGTTGTATTTGACGTATATTTATAATGATGTTGATGGTCCACTTCCTTCCGAGTTTGCGTTATATTTTTGAGATATGTACAATAAGTCTTTGGATCAGTTAACTGTAAAGCACCGGGAGCTCTTTACAATATATTTGTCGTCTACAATATAGTAGTCTAGAAAGGTGTTGGACGTTTGCACATGTGTGGGTCCTTTTTCTCGCTAATCTTGTCCAAGAAGCGCGGTTTAGCGGCACCCGGACTGTTTTGTTGAAAATGGTGGCCCACTGTTTTCCCTCGGATGCACAGTGCCGCACTTTAACATTTTGCAGAAACCAAGGTAGATTGCGTTTGATCTGGCCTAGGGAATCATCAGTTCATTTCGTCTTATTCCACTGAGAAATGGGACTAGACAATAGTCTGGTACATGATTGGCATGTTGATAACCTGGTCACTACTCCTCAAATGAGTAAACGGGTTCCTGAACAAGTCAGCGCCTTTAGAAATGTCTTCATGTCACCAACCGAGAGGCAGCTTATTGTAGCTGGGAGTGAATTGTAAGTTTTGACCGAGGTACCTCAGATTGTGATTTTGGCGCTATGGTCCGAAGTCTGGCTGTTGCAAGGTCTTCGCCGTGTCAGGTGCTGTAGGGGAGCTTCAAGCAGTGAAAAGATCTGGGGCAATTGTATGCAGCGGATCGGGTTTCGCTGAAACAAAAGGCAGCAATACGGATTCTGTGGATCCTCCTGCAGACCAAAGTCCCTGGGCATTTTGACAGTGATTGCCCTTCACGTCATAGAGTGCATCGCTTCTCTCAAAAGAAACCTGGATATGTTGAGGGCTAAAACCGTAAAAGGATTTGCCCATCAAATTTGCTTAGCCAAACTTCACAAAGGCTGCATCTCTTCAGACCGTTGAAAACCAAACTGCTACTACTTCTTTCCAGTCCTCACGGGTGAGCCATTCCTGTACACTCTCCACCAAACTGAAGATTGACTTCCTTAAACTGGAAGTACTGATGAATTTCTACCGAAGATGGATATCTGAGCAGTGATAGGCAAGTGATGTGGGGCTGTCATACCACGTGAAACTTTCTGCTAGGTCCGTGGGGATCATAGTGTTTATGTAGAGCTAGCCAAACCGATCAAACGGGAAACAGTCCGCCACAGAAATGTCTCCTTTCTATGGATGCTACATCACGGAGTTCCTTGCATCCTCTGCGGTGATAAAGTTGCTTGCATGCTGCTTCACATTTGAAATTGAAAAATCTGTTCGGAGAACGGCACATCTGTATTATATTATTCCTCTCAGTAGTGTTATAAGTGTCCAGTTGGATATTGTACACACCACAACACAAGGATCACTTGGTACCTTACCTTGCTGGAATTGTCTGGCCTTAGATCCATCCGTCACAGATCATCTGTCAAGAAAGCTGTCGAGAGAAAAAGAGAAACGTCTCGTTTCTATGTTGTGGATGCTACATCACTGAGTTCCTTGCACATCCTCTGTGGTGATTTTTAAAGTCCCTTGCGTTCTACTTCCAATTTGAAATTGAAAAATCTGCTCGGAAAACGGCACATCTGTATTATAGTATTCCTCTCAGTAGCTTTCCAAGTGTTGGATATTGTAGTTGTCCACTGATCACAACACACCATCCTTCGTATCATGTGGTACCTTTGTCGTTACAACCTTGCTGGAATTGTCTGGCCTTGGGTCTGTCTGTCACAGCTCATCTGTCGAGAGAGAAAAGGGGAAACGTCTCCGTTCTATGTTGTGGATGCTACATCACAGAGTTCCTTGTGCATCCCCTGCGGTGATTTTCGAAGTCCCTTTCATCCTGCTTCAAATTTGAAATCGAAAAATCTGCCCGGAAAACGCACATCTGTATTATATTACTCCTCTCAGTAGCGTTCCAAGTGTCCAGTCGGATATTGTAGTAGTCCAATGACCACAACACACACCACCCAATGAATCACTTGGTACCTTTGTCATTTGTAACAGTGTGGCTGTTCTCTGGTAGTTTTTTGGTCCGGTGGAGACGGGGTCGGTGAGCGGAAGCCTAATCGATATCCCTTCTTAACCGGTGGTAATCTCACGCGTTGATCTAGGAGGGGGACTCTCGAGGGTTCACCCCCACTGTCACGTGGTAGCACAGCGTGGTTGGGTAGTATGCGCTGAGCACTTCACAATACTCCATCCACTTTTTGTGGGCTTACCAGAAAGATTCCTTTACTGACTACCTGTCCCTTTCACTGGACAACAACCTCTGACAACATTATCCACCAATACTCGTATGTAGAAGCTTTGTTCTCCACCAGTAAATATTATTGAGGTAGTACCATTACGATGGAGGTTAGTCATCTTGAAGTTGTTCAGATGTCATTTCCTGAACCAGAACTTCATACTACTTCTCATTCCCTTTTTTCCTCTCATAATTCTGCTACTCAGAAGTATGTCGTGTGGGGAGGAGTTTGACAGTGGGCTGTTCTCGAGTAGTTTTTTGGTCCGGTGGAGATGGGATCCGTGCGGAAGCCTAATCGATACCTCTTCTTAGCCGGTGATAATCTAAGTCTAGGAGGGGGACTGTCGAGGGTCCACCCCCACTGTCACATGGTAGCAGAGCGTGGTTTAGAGTGTCACATCCTTTAGGGCCGGTTCCAAAAAAAGCTGAACCACAGGGTTGGAGCCAACCCCAGGGTTCGCCGACCATGGTAAGAAAAAGTGCAGTTCCAAAAAAGTTCGTAATCGATTTATTTTGCAATATCTCGAGAAAATTACTGTGGTTCGACAACCCCAGTGTTTTCTGGGGTTACCACGGTGAACTCGAATTCTATTGGTCGAGAGGTGAAGCCCTCACTCGCACGCTCGCGCGCACAGTAATTGCATATGGCCGCTATCAACATCAGCTGTTTTGTGTTTGTCACTCATCTGCAAATTGCGATTAGGTATTATTCAATTCAATTCAATTCGTAATATATTTCCGATCCGCGATGGATGATTTTTATAATTTCATCGACGATGATTTTTATGAACTGGCGTCAGTTGTTGAACCGCTCAGATTACGTCAACGACCCCGGCATCCCAACTTCAACCATTGGAGTGACACAGAGTTTTTTCACTGGTTTCGCCTTTCAAAAGAAGGAGCGTCGTTCGTTTGATACGACAAAGTATAATCGCAGACAATAGGTACCTAAGTGCTTGAAATGGTGTTACATTACACATTACATTACAGTTATCTACCATGTTCCCCCACGACCCCACGTCTTTTTGAAGGATCGTGCTATTTCGTTGTGACCAAGTATGTTGCAGCTTCATTTTTGACAGGAATATCTTATATTATCGTATTGACATAGATTATATCTTACCGCTCGAGGTCAGTCAGAATCTTGTCAGTTAACTGTGAAGTGAAAATTTACTAGGGTTTTTACTTACAACCAACCCGTTGCTATCAATATGTTGTAGTAACTTCGTTAGTTTTCATCGCACGAAAATCGCTCTCCATTCGCTGGAAAGCTCTTGATTTATCTAATTTATATTTTAGGTATTCCATACCATTAGTTTAGTACTTATCATGTTTCAGAGGCCACCCAGTGAGCCCTGAGGAGAAGATTTTATGAGATTCGTTTCACTGGAAGAATGAGATGGGAGGTTGTTATCAGGTTGCAGATTCAAGTGGGCGCGCGCGATTAGAAAACAGTGTTACAAGAAAATTGCTTCGGATTCGTTATTTTTAGCTGAAAAATACATCAACCCTGGTACAAAAGTCTTGGATTTGAAGTATCCACGAGTAGAACAGAGAAAAAATAGTATCCATTGTCAACTATCCATGCCAATATCCAGGTTCAGACGTTTTGACGCAACTAATCGATTCAACCATGGTTACCACGATCGATGAAACTTTTTGGAACGCACACACCGTCAACGCCGTGGTCACCGAAAAATCGAATCGAACCCCAGGGTTACGTGACTATCGTGGTTGCTGATTTGTTTGGAACCGGCCCTTAGAGTGTCAGTATAATTAAAATATACTGAGCTCATTTGAAGGCGATTGATGCCATGCCCCAATTTATAAGTCCCAATAGTTGTTCCATCCTCACGATGGAGCAGGTTGCCCAGATGAGCGCAATTCACTGGACAACAACCTCTGACAACATTATCCACCAATACTCGTATGTAGAAGCTTTGTTCTCCACCAGTAAATATTATTGAGGTAGTACCATTACGATGGAGGTTAGTCACCTTGAAGTTGTTCAGATGTCATTTCCTGAACCAGAACTTCATGCTACTTCTCATTCCCCCTTTTTCCCTCTCATAATTCTGCTACCCAGAAGTATGTCGTGTGGGGAGGAGTGTGACAGTGGGGCTGTTCTCGAGTAGTTTTTTGGTCCGGTGGAGACGGGATCAGTGCGGAAGCCTAATCGATATCCCTTCTTAACGGGTGATAATCTCGTTGGTCTAGGAGGGGGACTCTTGAGGGTCCACCCCCACTGTCACACTCTTGTCACACGTTACAACCTTGCCGGAGTTGTCGGGCCTTTGGTCCACACCTGTCACAGCTGTAAGAAAACTGTAACCTGTCGCGCTCTAACCTAACTCACGTTGTAGCTATTCGATCATTTTTCCCTCGCAACTAACCGGGCGGTCTCTTTCAGGCGTTCGATGACGCGATAGCAGAGCTGGACACCCTCAACGAGGACTCATACAAAGACTCGACGCTCATCATGCAGCTGTTGCGAGACAACCTCACTCTCTGGACATCAGACACTCAGGGTGATGGAGACGAACCTCAAGAAGGCGGCGACAATTAAAATGACCCTTCTTTTAATTCCCTGCTCCAACAAACAAAAAAAAATTGAAATCCCTCTCTCCCTAAAATTCTCTCTTAAAGAAGAAAATCATTGCCCAAAATCATATTGTCATCTCAATTCCCTGCAGTCGTTCCTCCTATCTACTTTATGTCGTGGAATTAAAAAAACCTTGTGTTACTTTTTTCTCCATTGTGAAAAAATAATAATTTCTCATTGAACTTTCTACTCCCGTATTCCTTGTCTACTGTTTTACCCTAATTTTTTATAAGAAAATTATTGTATTCTCACTTGCCTTTGTCATTTGATATGCATGCAACATATTTACATTATTCTATGCCAGCAACCGGAATTTTAAAACCAATTATGTATATTATTTTCCCCCACAACCTTAAAAAAACAAAAAGCATTTATCTTTTCGTGGCTGTAGTTATTTGAATATTCTCCCGCCTCTAATGGTAGCTGTCGTGAGTACTGCCGCAAAAAAAATTTTTTTTGGCGTTAAAACTTTGGTTTTTTCGGTTTGCTACAAACCGCACACTTTCCTTTTTTTCATGGCATAGATTTTGTATGATGGCGCTTTTCTAACAATCATTGAAATAAATATACTTGTATTCCTGTTTTATAAAAGCTTTAATACTTGATTCCATATTACCTGTCCATGTTGTCCTCGAGTCCGAAAGCCGTTTGAATTATAACATTCAGAATGGAATAGAATTTAAATAACCAACAAAATTCTATACCTAGTTTAAAAATGAAATATTCGAAAAACTTTTTTTTTATCGTTTGCTTCACGTACAAGAAACAAAAACTCAAGTCAACTGAAGAGATTGTGGTTGTGTTATTTATATGCTGTAGTCGTAATAAATGTAATATGTTGAAACAAAAAATTGCTGCGGATGGTTATTTGTATAAAATCAGGGTTTTTTAATTTCGCTCTTTTCAATTCATTTCCCCCCCCTCCTCTTCAAACACCCTTTGCTACCGAATAGTCGCTTCAAACAGTTGAGACGATGTACACGGGCAGATTTTTTTCTTATTCGAGCCTCACTAAAAAAAAAAAAAATTGAAACATCATTTTGCGTGTCATTGTGTTGCTGATGCGAAAATATGTTTTGGTGATTTTTAACTTTTCCCCAAACTCAACAAACAATAGGAAGAGAGATGAAGAAACAATTTTTTTTTTCCGAGTCGTAAGAATCTTATTGATAACTATTTACTAGTAACATCATTTTTATCATTATGTATCGATGTGTAAAAGTCGATTGTAAAATTATTGTTTTGTTAATTCACTTTTTATAGTATAATAATGGATCCCAGAATTATTTTCCGCTTGTCACAAATTCCGCTCTACTGTTGAACAAAAAAACAAAACAAAAAAGAAAGTTAATCCGTTGAATTTCCACAAAATTCGAGGTGTCGTCTTTGTTTCCTTCCAAATAGCGGGCGGCGTTTTAGACACAAAAATAAAAGGGAAGTTGAGCTTGGCGTTCTCATTTGTTCGCTGCTGCTTTCGTTTTTCTGATAAATACGATAACGTTAGGACAGTACCGGGAGCAAATATTAACTTTGAAATGGTTATTAACTTTTTCTATTTTTTAAAAATGACGAGCGTAACTGTGTCGACTTTAAATGTGCCCTTAAGAGAACGTAACGATTTGAACAAAATTGCAGTTGTTATGAGATGGAAAAAAAACCATAGAAAGTAAAAAATGCACTTTTCCCTTCCCTCCTTGAAATAAAAACTGAAAGAATGTTCAATATACATAATATATATATATATATTTAGCTGTATATTTGTCTTGTGTCGAGTCAAAAGTGTTTTCTTTTTTTTCCGATCCAGAAAAAAAATAAAAAAGTTGGAAAAAAAACCATTGTCATGTTTAACAAAAACCTTGGGTATAAAATATGTTCTCCCCCAGTTTGTTTTTTAAAATTCAGTTTGAAAAATATTCCAAGGAAAGGAACTTTCTAAGATCCGTTATAAATCGGAAATGGTGCTTCTGCCAAGAGGTGACAGCTCCACCTGTAGGAAGCCGCTGAATTAGTAGCCACGCTTAGCAACAAAAAAAATCACTCGTTTGCTCAATTTTGAACGTCTTTGTAGAGCTGCTTCATTTCTAGAAAGCGTTTCTGGTTGAGCAGGAAAAAAAAAGTAGTTCATGAAGATTTTAGGAAGTTCCTACTTACTTGATCTGCAATTTATATATTTACAAGAAAAAAGAAGGTTTGTATTCGTGTAAGTATCCGAATCACCTTATCGTTTCTCGTTGTGACGACCATTTTAGGTTCTTTCTCAAGAAAACGTTTCTTGCTAAGACCAAATTTTCATTTTTCCTTCTGCGTTTAAAAAAAAATATTCGTGTAGTTTGTTAGTTTTGACCTTATTGTGTTCTTTTTTTTCTCGTAAGATAACTGATGAGAGATAACTGTACCTACTGTAAAATCTGTTGGAAGCCAATGGGGGAGCATTCTTTCCATTGCTTGGTTTTTTTTACCTTACCTTTTTTTTTCAAAATTATATGTCGATGGTTAAATAAATTTCGCAATAAAAATAGACGCCTAACTTATGAGTTAGTGTTTCCATTGAATTTCACACAGATCAATTTCATTCATGAAACCAGCAACACGTCGCATTGCAAGTTTGTTCAGCCTGAAGTGCTGTGGAACTGAATTGGCCGCGGAGACCGACGAAACAGATCATTGATCTTGTTACCTACAGATTATATTCAAATGAAAGTGGAGTTATTGAAACACGTGTCTCCAAGAACGAAATACAGGACCGGTTTCGGTTCGGCTATCATCAGTAGGTAACAATAAATTACCACAAAGAATTACTTTTTGTTAATTGTGGAAATGGACGTTTCAATAACTCCGTTTTTACTTGGATTTCTACGACTGAGTTCGTACAGGATTGAGTTGACTCAGCAGGCGAAAAAACTAGCTGGGGGTTGCAGTAAAGCGTTGAAGGGGGTAGGTACCAACTAGTGTTGGGAAACTATCGATAGGAACTATCGAAAGTAAAGATCTTACTACTATTCACATAATAAGTTGAGCCAGCTTGGTATAAGTTAAACCATGCACTGTAACTTCATTACTTTTAATTTAAATATAGTTTAATAAGTTCAAGTTATACATAATACGATTATTAGGCATACAATAAACAAACGACAAAATATCTCAATAACTTCAGAACTTGCAATGAAACTTGACTATATATAGTAGAAAACTAGAGCTGGGTGTTTTCATATGGTGTTGCCAGAGGTTCTATACTCAGCTTTACACAACCGGCACTTGACCAATTTTTTTGGGCCGACATCCTTATCAAAGTACATTCACACGCCAGATTTTCGTGTCCGATTCACTTCAAGGAGAAGACGAAAGCTAAGCCTTTTAACACTCAAATTACCGAACAGAAACACGAAAAAAAGACCGCAATGGAAGTTGTTCCTTTCCAACGTCAGGGTTACCACTAGCCAGTGCCAACGAAATCAAACTTACAATTATCGATAGTTTCCCATCACTAGTACCTACTGACTCCTAGGCGTAGGGTACTGTCCAAAATATTCTAGTTTATCACAGGGTCTTGGGTCTCAGTGAACAGCTCGGCGCACCAAAACATATCTCACGTATTCCTACCCATTTTTCCATCCACGCTTTACGCCTCAACTTTCTTTTCTTTCCCTTTTCCAACTCCTTTTTGACATCAAGACCTGCGTAGTGCTTACTACAACCACTCCCACACGAAGTTAAATGTTCGTAATCGATATTGTTTGTGCCTTTTCCAATAATTATTGTAAAAGAAAATTTCTTGAAAACAATTGAAGCAATTGCAAGCAGGTCAGAAAACAACTAGGATTAAGAGAAATGTGAAGTATGAAGACAACCCTTATCACCTTAAACCAAAAATATCTATTGCAATACCCATTTTTACTGCTGTGAAAATCATATAATTTATTTTCTATAGCATGTACGGGCGAACTCATTTGAACAGGCATACAAAGACAAAAGAGGACCAAGTTACAAAAGACTAGATGAGATTAAACTTTTTAAAAAAAAAGTGGTGAAGTAATGTCAACTAACATGAAGTAAACATTGGAAATCAAATTTTACATTAGTATTCAATAAGACATAAAGTGATCAACTTACTAAGTAATAAATTGAATGTTTTTAAATTAAGGAATACAAAATTGGACAGAAGATATTTATTATGTTGTGGGATCACAGATTTAAAAGTACGGAGGGAAGATTCAGAAGCAAGGAGTGGGCATACACATATTATTCAGATCGGGCTGCAAAGTTTTGGGACACAACTAGGGCCGAAATAGAGCTTGTGTGAGAAATAACGAATTTTTTAGACCGGAAATGATTTATTTATTTATTTATTTAAAATTTACGGGTAGAACCCATTTTACATACAATAATTAAAGATAGGATAATACAGTGAAAAATCCCTACACAAATAAACTAGGTAGGTGCTAAATACAGAGAACAGCAATGAATACGCAAAAAGGATAATGGATCAAGCATGTGTCAAGCGATCCCCTCAAAAAATATTTAAATTTAGAAAAGGATACGGAGAAATCTAGATCAGGACAATTTAAAAAATTAGCAGAACGTTGCATACGGGATACTGGAGAGTTTTTTTAAATAATTTGTTGACTGGAAAGGAATATTGAAAAGCTTGGGGAATCTACTAGAGAAATAAGGGATGTGAAAATTCAAAGAATTTAAAATGTCCGGACAATCTAACAAGTTGTTGATGATTTTGAAAAGGGTGATCCAGTCAGTGAAGCTGCGACGTGATTCAAGTGAGGGTAAACCAACCGATTCAGCCACCTCAGCGTAATTTAGATCAACCATCCTAATGCCCGACGAAATCCCAAAGTACGAAGAAACCTATGCGGAACCCTCTCTATGTCATGGATATCCGCCAGATAATATGGGGAGCTACCCGAGATCTAACGAGAGTAATGTAGAGAAGCTTCAGCGCGAATTCATTACTAAAATCACTAGCGTTTCTACAAACATTCGCAGTGCACTGGAGGTGATTTGGTTGTAATGTTGCAACGGTTTTATTCACAACTTGGGGCCATACAATGCAGACCGGAGCGTGTGCACAAACGTAAATCTCCTCCTCTATCCGTCCAAGAGCAGGCAGCCTTCGAGCTTCAGTGCAAGTTCAGCGTTGCCCCTTCCCACTGGCAAAGAAGGTCCCCAGCGCTCCGCCACTTCTTCCGCGCCCCACGCATGCACATGCTTGATGCACGGAGAATCGCCAAGGCCAGCCTTACCCGCACCCATGCCCGTACGACACTCTGGGGTCGATGCCATCTGTCTGCCAACCTTTCCCCTACAACCTTTACAAACGCTGTCATTTGAGGGGCAAAGTGGGCATCTACTGAGCAGACCAACGGGGTGAAAGATGCATGTCGCTGCTCACAAGCTGCCAGATACTTTGTCTTCTTTTGTTCCTCCGCCGACGCAAATATTGCTGCCACGGTGCGTGGAAGGTAAGAGGGCGCATCAGTGTCCATGACACGGATATCAAACAATGCCTCCCTCTAGGGCTCCCACACACCACGACATGCCAGGTCTCCACGCAAACCAGGGCTAGCTTCGGAGGTCTCAATTATTATGGGTTCTTTGACGCAGTTTCCCCATGCACTCTCCATAAGTTCACCGACAAAGTCCCGCACTTCATTATGGCGTCGGGAGACTAACCCTCCAGTCTTGCAGTCGAGAGCATGTTTGACTGAAAAGCCACTTCCACATCCATCACACCGCACAGGCATAGCTACTGGCTCTCGTTTAAATGAAAGGCTTGAATCGAAAAGTACACCCAAATCACGCACAACTTCACATCGGGGGACACAGAATGAATTTATATTATAATCAAATATGAAAGGCGAAGTTGGCTTATGAAATGTGATCACTTGACACTTCTGCAGATTCAAGTTAAGACCATTACTCGAAATCCAATCAACAAATTTATCGATATTAGACTGTAACATGGTAGAATCATCAAAGGAAGAAACGCATTTGAACATTTTCACGTCATCAGCATAGATCAAACAATGTACATCAGAAAAAATCAGAGAAACATCATTAATGAACAACAAAAACAAAAGTGGGACAAGGTGAGACCCTTGAGGAACACCTGATGGTGCATCAAAAGGATCAGAAAAAGAATGAACAACCCTAACTATAAGAGTACGAGTACGACTGGACAGGTAGCTATAATAGCTATGTAGCCACTTCAACAAAGCACCATGGACCCCAATACACTTGAGTTATCAATAAGACGAGCATGCCGGTTTACGAGATACGGCGGGCGGCATACGGACATTGCATTTTTGGAATCTACAATCTTTATAGTTCCTAACATGTACCTACTTGAAACGGAGAAATTAGCTTTACAAAATAAAGCTATCTTTTGAGTAGGTAGGTACCGGAGTATAAGTAGTAGAAGGAAGTATCCCAAAGAAAGGTTTTTATCAATGTAAAACTTTTGGATTGGAACGTTGGGTACCTACTTAATTTACACTTCGGAGGGTAGGGCGGTTGGGCCACGATCCCAGCGATTGACCTGCAAACTTGTATGAGGTAGGTAGTAAGTACCGATGTGTAGGCACCTAATAAAATTATTGTTCAAGGCACACTGTTTGTGAGGTCTTTCCCTTTTTAATCTGCGATTTTCTTGGAGCTGAGCTAGTTTCTGGTACTGCGACGATGGAAAGTGGTGAACCAACCATAGATTCGTGCCTATTCCTGAATGGCGGTCGCAACTTCTGCGAGGAGTTTGGAGGGGAACAGCAGGGGCAAATCAACACCTATGGAAGGAATAATGGGCCATGCTGATGTGCACGTAACATTAGTAGGTAGGTACCTACCTAATAACTACCTCCATCCGATTACATTTGATGGAGGAGGTTTCTCATTACTATGTTCACAGATCCCAAAACTTATCAAAATCCTCCCCCGCTTATATACATTCTAGGTTTAGTAGGTGCAAGAATACCAACTTGGTACAAGTATGTTATAGCCCCGCCAATATCGATTGTATCGATTATCTCAAATACATCGATCCTTGTGGTATCGATGACGTGTATCAGACATGACAAGAAGGTGGGTGTACAAGATGTTTAGTTCCCATTCCGCCGCTCGCATTGTCAAGCGATCTGGATGCTCGCTAGCGCTCGCATCTCAAAAAAGATAAACAATCCCAGAAACTATCCCGTGAATGAGCAGGTTGTTTGGGACTTCTGAATAGATGGTACAAGTATGTTATAGTCACTCTTATTTTTTGGCGTCCTTACAATGGTCTTCCCGTATTCATTTTGAAAGTTGATATCGGCACAACTTATTTATTATGGGGTGCGTAGTAACCGATAATAGCTAGTAAAAGTAATACCTGCTAGTTCACAGTATCTACCTTATATTACCCAATAAACCATGAGTTAATCATAATCGTAGGTGCCTACGACTAGTAGTTGGCAATTGAGGGTTTTTTTCACTTTAGCACAGATGTCAGCTAGATAAAATTCAAATTTGGTCACCCTCAGTGCTCTATTCTGTAGAAAGTAGAAACAAAAACACAGAACAAGAGAACAACAAAATATTAAATAGTGATTGCCCTGTGCATGTACTACCTACATGATAGGGATGGGATATCGATATCCGATAGTATCGAAATATCGATATCTAGCGTCCGATATCCGATATTCTGATATCGATATCAGCACTGGCGATAATATCGATATATCGATATTCTGACAGCCAATCGAACCGCGAAGTTCTTCTTGTGGCCATCATTCCGTTTCCGTGCTGTTGTTGGCTAAAAAGTATCCGCGTTTTTGTGTTTGTTGAGCCCCTGTTGAAATTGAAACTAAATCGTTCCCATCAAGGCGGTAACAAAAAATAAATGAATAAATAAATAAAAATAAAGATCTGACTGAAAAATAATCAGAAGAATTTTTTTTTTTAGAAAGGAATTTTGAACAAAAAGGCTTCAGGTAGGTATCAACACTAGAGGTCACTACTTTGAACCACTTCGTATTTCCAAGTCCTTCGTATTTATTCTACCATGGAATCACCTACACCTACTTTGTCCACGGTAAATTATTGACCAGTAGGTATCTAGGTAGGAACTGCAAGTGCAAAAATATTCGGAAAAAGGAAATAAAATTAAAATAAGTAGGTAAAATTAAAACAAACGAAGTAGGAGTGTTTTTATAACCGATATCGATATATATCGGTTGATATCGATATTATGAAGCCGATATCTACCTGGTATCGATACCACTCTTCCGATGTCAATATCGATACTGATATCGATATCGAGCCCTCGATATCCCATCCCTACTACATGAGAAGGTAGGTACCACGCCTCAGCTACATACTTTTTTTGTGACGTCATGAAAGAAGTGGTTGAACTGCAGCTTGAAGAGACTTTCGTTTTCCCGCCAACACAGCTGCTCACTGCTTACCTAATTAACCACGTGTTTTCTGAGTCAAAAAAGAAAATTTGTTTGATACCTGCGTAGTATTTTTCAGTGTTCGTGGAAGTCAAAATATCGGGCATTTAATATTATTCATATATTTAAATGACACATCACGCAAATCAGGCGGTTATTAATTAATCATAATGATCGTCATATTCATTAACTCATTCTAATGTTTTCTAAGATTTGAAATTTATTCATTTATTTTTTTATCAACAAAATGCGATCAGATGATCACATTTGACGATAATCTGAAAATCTTCACTTCTATAGTTTTTCTCTTGCAAGAGGCAGTGCGCGTAGGATTACATTTTATAAATTTCAAATTCTCCGCATTTTATTCAAGTATTTGTGCATTTTTCAACGTCAAACAACATTTAAAATCACTGTAGTCAGAAACATTCCTTCGAAGTTGGTGGAAAAAGTAGTTTGTGTCGGTTTCGGTGGAACTATTTTTATATGGTGACGGCCGAAGAGGGAAGTGGAAGCCACCATGACCTAGTTGTTACAAGCCCTCTTCCCTAAGTGTAGGATTGTTCACGTGTGGTTGTGTACTCGACAGAGGGGTCACACAACCCACTTTTTTCATCAGTAAAAGTAGTTTTAAAAAAGCCCAAAAAAAAAATCACAAAACATAAAACCCAAAAAAATAGTAAAATTTAAACAAAAAACCCAAAAATAACACTATTATAGTTTGAAGTGCGAGTTTTCAGTGAAACGTGGTGGCAAGTTGTTTCGCGTTTTAACTTACTGCTTGTGACTTTTTGTCGAGTTTTTCGTCGGCTCTTTTCGGGTTTTGGTATATCAGCGTTTATCTATTACTTAAATCGTACAAATTTGTCAAGATGAATCAAGGTCCAGGTGGTCCTAATTATCCCATGTCCAGCCTATACGTAGGGGACCTCCATTCCGATGTCACCGAAGCCATGCTTTTCGAGAAATTCTCGTCTGCTGGCCCCGTCCTCTCGATCCGGGTTTGCCGTGATATGGTCACCCGTAGATCCCTCGGATACGCCTACGTCAACTTCCAGCAGCCAGCGGATGGTAAGAAAAACTTGAGATTTCCAGTCAGCATGGGTCACGTAGATCCGCCATTATTGATTTAGGGGTTTATACACGGAAAATCGACCGTTGGTGGTCGATGTGATTTCGTGTAGAACTTGATTCCTAACTACGGCATTGTTATAGGCCTTTCATAACTCGATGACAAGTCGAGAAATGCCTGCCAAGTTCGAAATACCATTTGCGGTGAAAGGAAACCTTGTATGACCTTGGCGCTAGTTATCTGGGAATGTGAGTCGTCTTGGGTCGTGTTCCGACTCATCGTATTGGGATGTTTGACTCATCGTATAATTAAATATTACTTAAATATGTTCAAAATGCAATATTGTGTTCTAGCTTCAGGTTTAGTGTGTAAAGCGAAATCAGTCGTCCATGTAACGAAAAGAGCTCGGTTTATGCAGCGTGTCGAGGGAGTTGCCCCATATTGTGCTCTAATCTGTCTCACGTTCCACTTCCGCATATTACGTCCCATTATAATTACATCTGTACTCTACAGTACCTTCCATTCGGAACGAACCTTTTTGTATGCTGCTATAAGTCGTATTTTGAACCAAAACTGAATGAAAACAGTTCATGTACTTTCATTGCCAGGAGGATTTGGATAAAACGCTATAAAATAACACTGACCACTCCGATTGACGAAAACGTTGATTGGGCAGTGTCCAAGTGTTGATGGTGTCCAATATTGTGTTGATTATTATCTCATACTTCATAATGTTGCTCATTTTATTGATTTTAGTCATCGATTCTCCACTGCCAATGATTGATATTAGGTAGGTCGTTCGGCTTGTAAAGAGGGAAGTAGAGTTAATTCCTACTCATTGCAGTAAGCAAAGTACCAAATAGGTACGCAGTTAAACCTCATAGAATATCACAGGATTCGTGGTTTGACGGTCGACTCCCGAAGTACACTGACTATACCAATACATGAGTACAAATATATGAATTGCCCTCTTGGGGTTTAGTGTGGAATTTCTGAATATACACGCGAAGATATCAGAAGTTGCGGATAATAACTACATATCTGAAGCTGTAAATTATTCGGGAAAATGTAAATTATTTATCCAACAATTTCTCAGGCATATACTTGAGCATTTTATGGTAAATGGTGAGCGATAAACTTGTTGCCCAACCCACTCCTGTCTGAAAGTTCAGTAGAGCGAATTTTTTAAATGATTCTGCCTACTTAGGAGGGGGGGGGGGGGCCTATCGAGATAATCGAATGTTGCGATTATATATCGATCACTCCTGACACAAATGGTCGGATTATCTCGATTCGCGTTATCTCGATAGTCGCGTTTATCGTTCCTATAATTTACTAGTACCCGAACTTAATCCAAATGAACTGATGATGGTTAGAATATACGAACTGTTTAGCATCCATGATCATAAATTGATCACACTGAGCACCCATGACAATTGTTGACAGTTTCTCTTTGGAACCGATGGTCAAATCGATGAGCTTGTGCCTACCACTGATTTCGTGTTCCTAGTGCGGGTCGAGCACGTTCGCGATACCCGGTTTTTATCATGTTTAAATTGAAAATCGTCATTCAGTTATTTTTTATGACAACCTTGTACCGTAGGTAGCGTATTAGTATAAGGTAAATGTACTATTTTAGTGTCTATGGTTAAAGAGCCGTGGACGCCTGTTCCGTTCCATTAGATAATTGATCCACAGTGAAGTTTTGATTTTAAAAAATGCTCTGGTTTCGATTATTTCATTACAAGATTATTCCTACAAGTTGAGTGGGTGATGTCTGAATACTGGCTTTTGTGGCTCTGTTATTTAAGCATATATTTCCCCTGCAGTACATCAAAAACCTTGAATGCTATCTTTAATCTTTATTGAAAATTGAAAATAAATTTCCGTAGATTAAGGGGAGTATATCGGTAGCGTATTTTTTATACATTCCTAGAACCACCCACCAGTGACTGATGAAATCGCTTGAGATGAAGGAATCTAATTTCCAACATTACAAGGCTTATTTATTCATCACTAGTTGGGTATCGGGCCAAAGAAACTGTGATGATAGGTTCACTTGGAGGTGCAGTTTCGGACGACAATCCGGTACGGCAACGCGTTCGCCATAATGTTTGCCGCAGAGGCGTTCGGCGCAGCGGAATTATAACCGGCAAAATCAGCCAGGAATGTCCAATTTCAGTATGGCTGAACAACCAAACGGAAGAGGTGTGCGCAGTAACCTCTGCACAGATATGGCAGCGGATCCCACAGCTCATATCTGGAGATTTTGATATAGTATCCACGACATTGAGTTGCAATAATCCATTTATTTTGCGTTGGCCAATAGCATTGCAGAACGGCTTGCCGTCTGGAATTGCATATCCATGTGAACCTAGCGTGAGTTGCGAATTTGTTACCAGTGTAAGTACATATATGCACTCGGGCTTCCACGACACAATTTGGAGAATGTATCTTCACTTTTGTTACAGCTGAGCGAGCTTTGGATACGATGAATTTCGATATCCTGAAAGGTCGTCCCATCCGGATCATGTGGTCTCAGAGGGATCCATCACTTCGTAAATCTGGCGTCGGAAACGTATTCATCAAGAATCTGGACAAGAACATTGACAATAAAGCCATGTACGATACTTTCTCCGCCTTTGGGAATATCCTGAGCTGCAAGGTTGCTCAGGACGAGGCCGGAAATTCTAAAGGCTACGGGTTCGTACACTTTGAGACGGAGGAAGCGGCAACTAAGTCCATTGACAAGGTCAATGGAATGTTGCTGAATGGTAAAAAGGTGCGTTATGTTTATGGTCAAACTTAAGTTTTGGGGTATGCAGGATCCTAGGTTGATCTTTTCCATGTGGACCACCCTTAAGTACGAGTACCTACGTACGCTTCCTCATTTGGGCTAACCCTGTTGTCAGTGAGTGCTTATCAAGGAGGCGTTGTAGTGTGGGGGGGGGGGGGGAGTTGGTTGGTTGATGAAGTACATTTATCGTCCCCTGAAAGGCAGAATATCATAAGCGCCATTTTCCAAATTTTATAGGAGACTAAAAACTGGAAGGATCTTGCTATCGGGGAAGCACGACTGGGGGTTTTGAGGTGAATTGCGGCACTATCGGGGACAGTTTCACGCTACTCTATTGGGGACGTCAGAGTGCACCTGCTGTCCCCAGTCGTGTTCTCCCCCTTTCTATTGCCTAAACCTTTGAAACTTGATATTTTATAGTAAATTGGACCGTTTTCTTACGAATTATTTGAAAAAAATTGCATAAAAGCCCTGGGAAGTAGTAATTTTCCGAGAAAAAGGAGCAAGAACTGGGAGAATATATCCAATGGTTTAAAGGAGAACCCAGCCCAAGGCTTACGGTCTCCCCCCTGCTGCAAGCAGACAGGGAAGGCCTCATAGGAGGCGACTGTAAACTCAGTCAGCGTCCTTGGATATGCCCAAGTTCCTGTTCCACAGGTGGAGGCGAATGTTCTAGCTCACACTACCAACTTAGCAGGTTGGTTCCCGAGTTTTTGGTTTCCCACAAAACTCACATGCCGGAGCCTACGCAATGGACTCATACAGTCCATTGGAGGGGGGGGGGGGGGGCTTCCCACCACATCTGGATCAATTTCAGTGCTTGGGTGACAACCACGACCACCACGAATCCAACCTCAACTGTTTGGGGGGGGGGGGGGGGGGCAGACAGGTGGCACTTAGCTGAAGCGACGTTCCGGTTTCCTGGGGTTCCCCCCGCCCGTGGTATCGGTTTTGGTAAGAGCAAGATCCCAGTTGCCTGGCTTTGCATCCCACCCAGAGGCCAGACCGGTCACAGGTCCGCTATCAGAGAAGGTGACTCTGTAGCTACCACTTTATCCCCTATCTGCGAATCCGCAGCCCGAGCAGTACGTGAGCATGGGGAAGGGAGACACTAGGACTCCTCTCGATTCATGGTCCTATGTGTACGACTGCACCCTTACAACGGCCCTACAGTCGTCTTGACGTCCCTGTAACAGCAAACAGATCATGTTAAACGATCACAATACAAAACACTGACCACTGATACCCTCGCTGCCATCTCGCCTTCGTAAACTGGGAGAATAGTTGTAGATACGATAAACATTTCGGCACTTAGATATTCTTGACGTGTTGCTGGAAAAGAGTTATTTGGAAAACTAGCAGCGTATCCCCACCCGTGCGGACTCAGAAGGGGCGCTTTCGATAATTTCAAATTTAGTATGTGCATATGATACGCTGCTCCCTGTTGCTTACGATTGATGACAATATATTAACATCGGATATACTGTCATTAGTGTCATTTTATCAAAAACAGCCTCAACATTTTACCAACCACCAGTTTGGTAAAATATCGTATCCACCATTCATTCAGAACGTAAGCTCCACGAGTCGAATGTAAATACCGAGGTAAAAATTGTCAAATGACGTTAAGTGCCCCAGTGGGATTGGGGCACTTTACATTCTACTCGTGGAGCTTACGTTCTGAATGAATGGTGGATGCGATATTTTACCAAACCGGTGGTTGGTAAAATTTTGATGCTGTTTTTGAGGCGTACTTTGCTCACGATAAGTAGCTTTGATATTGCGCCTTAAGGCGAATCCAACGGTTACAGTAACTAAAAACGCTGCAGTCCTTGTCACATGGGTTTATTATTCTATTGGACATACCTACAGAAATGCTGGCTGTTCATTTATTGTTACATTCATGTGAAATAATAATTGAAATAGCTAATTTCTGATGGTTTCCATCAATTTTGGCCCCTAAAACACAAATTAGGTACGCTCATCGTCTTGATCCACGTGTTGACACTTTTTCCAGTGTTATACAAATTGACGGTGGTTGCAGACGATTTCCCAGGTTTCATGAAAAATCAATTTTGGGAGCTGAACATTTGGTAGAACTCAATTTTCCACCCTTTGGTCAAAATCGACTTCATATTCGGTCTTCTCGTCCCCAAAAACATGGAAAACGATATCTCAGAAGCTCATGTTACTAACATGTTAACTAAAACACAAAAAGTACCTATTTTTACACACATTTTCACTCATAACACCCCTCGGTATATTCCAATCGGGCTGCAAAGTTTCGGGACACAACTAGGGTCGAAATGGAGCATGTGTGCGAAAGAACGACTGTTTTAGACCGAAAATAAAGCCGGTACACGTGATGCGGCAGACGGCGGACGGACATTGCATTTTTGGAATCTGCACACCTGAAACGGAAAAGAAGAAATTTTGAGGGGGTGTTATAAAATTTTTTGCTGAGTTAATATATAGGTGTATTATCCACAAAATAATGAACCAAAATCGCAAAAAATGCTGCTTACGGTATTCTGCCTTTCAGGGGACGATAAACTCCGAAGTCCCCAAATCTACCGAGCTCGGCTAGAACTACTTGGGATGTTGGTGTGTGATAGTATTGTCGTATGTAATAGGTATAGGCATCTATCTGCAATTTATGCTTACTATGCAGAAGTTCGTTAGTTAGCTGAAACGGATTCCAAGTTCCTTCTTTTCTTATCGAAACGTGAAGAATGTCGCCTTCATTTCAAGATGCTCCAAAACGGATGTAAAGGGGGGAAACAGTCGCCTACTCAATTTTTTCATTATTAATTACCTCTGTACACATTTTTTGAAAGATGGGTGAAAAACAAAATTGTGTATTACGGTAGGGCATTACGGATGCTTTTAAATGCTGAATTTAATTTAAAAAATGCATTTTACTAAGGTAGGTATAGAAAAATCAAGTCAGTGAGATCGAATAAAATATCTCTCTGGTCTGTGTTAAATGGCGATCGTTCTGAATGAGTCCATTCACTGAGGAAAACATAAGCCGAGATAAGTTCATGAAATTGTACCTTGAGTTAGGTCAAAATGATGGTCATTGAGAATAAATTTGAATTTCGCCTGATCTCAAATGAGTAACCATAATAAATCATTAGTAATAATGGTGATAGCACTGGCGCTCTAAGCGGGATTTGAGTTGAACTACTCGGTGATTTACCTGATACATCATTTCTAGCGGGAGCTCAGAAATTCCAATTTCACACTGACTCGTGTTTTAGGACGAGGAGACCGAATACGAAGTCTATTTTAAAGAGTGAAAAATTGGGGTTGTAACGGATTCAGTTCCCAAAATTCATTTTTTATGAGTCAAAAACCTGGGAAATTGTCTGAAATCACCATAAACTTGCATAGTAACACCAGAATTAGTATCAACAGGTGAATAAAGACAAAAATTAAGTGGCACTATCAATGATCAAAGATAATTTGTCAAAAATAGGGCATAATTCGTGTTTTTGGGGGCCAAAATTGATGGACACCAAAAAAAAATCGCGATTTCAACGATTTCAATTATTGCACACGAATGAAACAATAAGTGAACAGCCAAAATTTCTGTAGGTATGTCCAGTAGAATAATAAACCCATGTGACAAGGACCTCGCAGCGTTTTTTGTCTAGACTCCGACGAACACCTCATTGTGTTAATTTCCGTTATTGAACAGAATCTGAGAATTTGTAACCCTCGAAAGTTGCCAATTAGGTGAACAAAAGGCAAAAATTCAGAAACTAGGAGCAGCCATGGAATCCCCAAGACCTAAAGTGAATAAACGCCTCGACATCCTCTCCGCGGAAACTTACTACTACGGAAACTGGACATTACTGACTACTGCCTCTCAAACTGTATTAGAACAGCAGTATAATTGTTAATAGAACATTCGGTTGAATTTATACTAAAATGCCTTCAGAATTTGACTCCTTGGGTAGGGTCGTGACATTAAATGCGCTTCATTTTGTCGTGCCTTGGCGCCTTTCTCACTTGATCGTTCGTTTTCAGGTATTCGTTGGTAAATTTATTCCCCGCAAGGAGCGCGAGAAGGAACTCGGGGAGAAGGCCAAGCTCTTCACTAATGTGTATGTCAAGAACTTCGGGGAGGAGTTCACAGAAGACATGCTCAAGGATATGTTTGAGAAATATGGCCCAATCACCAGCCACACGGTGAGTGAAACCGTTGATTATCTTGTACGTGTTTTTGTCACGTTTCCGCGAGGGATGTTTCTATATTTATTGACTCATTAGGCACGTCCGAACTAGTAAACATTCCTGACCAGGGAAAATTATACTCGTATTTCAGTAATAATCTTATCTTACGCTTATCAGGAGTTTTGTGTCAAAAGCTGAATCCATTTCATAAATCTTGAGTCTGGTTTCATTATTTTAGGATTTTTCACTGTGAAATCAAAGCTGAAATCTTGCCAGAAGGGGAAGCCGCTTTTAAAGATAGCATCGTTTATGCCTCGTAATGTGATTTTGTTGCAAAACTGGACGACTCCTTAACAACTAATCAGCACCGAGCATTACAGTGAATGTAGAGATGTGAAAATTATTATACATTTCCAGGGTTTTCATTTAAAAAAAATTAGGTACTAAATTTTATTAAAACCGTATATTTACAACTTTCAGTGTGTTATTCTGAATTCAGTACATACTTGGTAAACATGATGCCATATTAAGCGCAGCAATGAGCTCCACCTTCGTTATCTTCCCTTTCTTCAATTTCCTCTTCAGTGATCCAAAAATTTTCTATTGGATTCATGGATTCATGCCCGGGCTATTCCCATGCCAGAGATGGGTTTTTATCTTCTTTTCAGCCATAAACTTGGTTATGGATTTGGCGGTAGGTATGAAAACAGCATCATTGTATGGTAACCAATCTGTAAGCTGTAGTAGTAGACACCTTTTTTCTAAAATCTTTCTAAATTTAACCTGATTCATCATGCCCTCCACAATAGAGAGTTTTTCCTTACCACGGTCGGCCTTGGCACGGTGTCCTAACACCGTGCGATTACCGCGAACCAGGCGGAGAACGCATGAACTAGCTAACACGGGGCGTACGAAGCTCGGCTTCACCGTGGCAGCAGAGCTTCACCCGGGCCGTACGAACCCCTTCTCGTACGGCCGTACGAACAACTTTTCTCCGTGTAATCCCTGGAAGGTTTCACTGATAACAGCTGGTTAAAGCTGACTCAATCCTATTTTTTCTTCATCAAGACAACGTATCAATCGACCTAGCTTTTTAGCAGTAGTTTTTATTTGTTTATTATTTATTACTTATTACTTTATTTATTACTTATTTATTTATTACTTTACTATGGAAGACGAATTGAACGATTTTATCGATCTCTATTCCACCTCGATCGATGAGGTAAGTTGGTTATTCAAAAGTTGTCTGTAGTGAATACAGTTCTCTCTTAACTGGCCATTTCGTATTAAATATAAAATGATAAAATCGTATTTCTATATACATGTCCTTTTAGTGTGATTTTCACTAAAAATTCGGTGGCAACAGTCGACTGTAGTTGTGATAAGTACAGGGTTTATTTCTTGAAACCTATACTGAGCAATAATGCGTGACTATTCTCACACACCAAATAAGGTTTTTCAACCGTACTAAGTAATTTATCATTCGCTACAATTAGATGTAACTGCTAATTCCTTCATTTTTGATGAAACATTCGGAATAATACATTCCTATTTATATACGAAGATTGTTGCCAAAACCCCGCCTATACCAGCTCTTGACAGTATGAAAATTAACACTGGAGTAGAATCCGCCATCATGCTTCAAAACAATTGGGCGTCAGGTTATGATAAGACACCGTGCGTTTTATCCAAGGATACCGTACTAAGACCACGTGACATCCTGAAAAAGTTAGCGTCCATGATGCGTTCCCCTAGATTCCTTACCACGGTGTCCCGACACCGTAGTAAGGAAAAACTCTCTAATGTCCGGACGACCTGTTCCGTTAGCAGACTTGTAAAAAGGTTCTAGATGAGAATTGTCTGTCTACCACACCTTACGGTTTTCATGCATGATGGAGCTCCCCGTGACAAAGTCTAATCTGTAACAAAGTTTTTAGGGATAAAACTCCATCCCTGGCCTGGGAATAGCCCGGGCATAGATCACATTGGAAAATCTGTGGGCCATTGTTAAGAGGAAATTGAACGGAGTTGTTGTTGGAACTCCAATTACCTCTTCAGAGTGGCCCAAAGATTTTCCACTGGATTCATGCCCGGGCTATTCCAAGGCCAGGGATGGGTTTTTATCCCTCACCGAAGGAAGAGCTTGCTGTTGCGCTTATCACAACATGGCATCATGGTCCTCGCAAGTACCTGTCAAAAACCTGGTACAAAGCTTGGCTAGGCGGATTGAAGTATTGGTGAGTAAGGGCATGTATACGAAACATGTATTAGTGAAATGCAGAAAAGTTATAAATATAAATTTAAATGTACTAGTTTTCTTAAGCTCTTGAAATTTCCAATCATTTTCACGTCTCTATAGGTTCTTCCAAATTCTGACTGCGCGAGTTCCAAGACCGATGAATGGCTGTCGTTGGGTTCAAAAACGGATTTTTGCTCTGGGTGAAGGGAACAGGGAGGGATGGCGGTACTTCTAAATGTATCGATATTTATGGAATCAATTTTTTTGGAAAGTATAAGTATCGATATTTTTGAAAGTAGCGGTACTTTTCTTTCAGAAGCAAACTTTGAGCGTATTTTTTTCGAAAATTGCGTTATTTGGGGGAAATAGAGTAGGTTAATTTGGAAAAATCCCAGATCCTAAGCCTGGAAAAATACCAGCCTACTAATAGATCCTAAACCTTGAAAATCTGATAATATAATCAGTGAACTTTACATTTTAATAGCTAATAATATTTTACGCCACCATGGTGACCTAGTAGGCGGGTTTTCAAGTTGAGGATAAGAAGAAAACATTTCATCGCGAGTAATTTAGTTAATAAAAACAGGTTTCTTCAGCGCTGATACATGTAAGTACGATCCTACTTCAATGTTTGTATACCCTGGCCGTGGAAGAAGGACCATGGTCAAGTTTATTAGTATAATATCCTTGTGGCAGCGCTCAGCATACTTTTTTTGTAGGTAGAAAAAACATCTAATTAATCGATACTCCAATACTTTTTATTTTAAATAATCGGAAAATATCGATCTTTTCTTTTAAACAATCGATAGTTTTAGCCATCCCTAGGGAACAGTGTAGTGTGAGTTTTGCTGCGCCTACAAAATTAAAGTAGGAAATGTCTGTCTTTGCTACCAAGATCCTTGAATTAATACGTCGAAAATCCTTGTATCTGTTTAATAATACCTCATTATTGAAGTTTTGTAGCCAACCCAACTTCCGAGCTTGCCCCTAACGCTGGGGCATGACTTGCTTCATTAGCAACTCTTCGGATAACACTAACTTGATACCCGGCCTTCTGGGTCAAATCCAATTCCCGAAGACAGTCGAGTGATGAATTGGGTACAGATGATTTAAGGTGAACCGATATTCCCGCCTCAACGAACGTAAATACGTCGACAGTTTAGGAAAGACACTTTTGCCTAAGGCAACAACACCCTTTTTTGCCTGTAAAACTGGGAACATCGAAGTGAATAGTTCAGATGGATCTTGTTTTCATCTGAGAACTATGAGCTTGGCCGTCGGTTTCATTAGGGCATTCACCGTTTATGACCATTTGAAATGATAGCATCTCCCTTTATCCCCAGGTCACCAACAAAGACGGCAAGTCCAGGGGATTCGGGTTTGTCGCTTTCGAAGATCCCGAATCTGCTGAAAGAGCCTGCTCCGATTTGCATGAAAAGGAAATAATCGAAGGAAAGGTGAGTCGGTTCTTTGATAATCTGTGTAACAGCAGATTATTTCAAGTACGATTTTATTTATTTATTTTTCGTGATGGCTTTCCCGAATCTTCCGTCTTCTTCTCCGTTTTAGAAACTGTACGTCAGGCGTGCACAGAAGAAAGCCGAGAGGCAACAAGAACTAAAGAGGAAATTCGAGCAGCTGAAGATCGAGCGACACAACCGTTACCAGGGTGTCAATTTGTATGTCAAGAACTTGGATGACTCCATCGATGATACATGCCTCAGGGAGGAATTCTCACCCTTCGGAACTATTACTAGTGCTAAAGTAAGTTTTCATTTCCGTTTTTAAGATTGCCATCGAACCAGTCTATACAAGAATATTTTGTCGTGTCTATTGGTGCCATTCAGTGTGGCACGGGACATAATTGACCCTGAATGCCAATAATTGAGGTAGCCAAAGTGGCGTTTATTATTATTCGTTTAGTGCGTTAATAATAATGATCAGTGAATAACTCAAAGAGGGATGTGTTCGGTAGGTAGTTCAATTCAAAATTTTTAATTCAATGAACCGAAAAAATGAATAATGGAATACTTACTATACAAGAAAATCATTTCGCAAAATAATACAAATCTAGATTGGTACCATAATAATATAAGCTGTGAGTAAAAATGCTCAGCTGCAGGCAGTTGTTGAGAATGACCCTCAACCCTACTTAAAAACTAGCACTAAATGTTCTGAGATGTTTCAGTGAAAAACATTCCTCACCCGTAAAGCTGTTTTCAGTGTAACGTTGATTCTGTGACCAAAAATAACTTTCGCTCCATGATAAAAAGTAAGGTAAGTATGGTAAAAATGTTCCTTCTCAAGGTTTGTTTGTTCCTTCTCAACAGGTTTCTATTAATTTGCAAGATCCATAGAAGTTGAAAATGGGAAAAAAATGAATCATAATTTATTTTTCGGACGAATGACGAAAAAAAATTTTCGTCTGCCATTAACCAGTCCTTTAACAAGTCACTGGACGTTATCAGTTTATTTTGTTTTCAAAGCTATTGGAGTGGCTTATGGTTGGGAGTTGGAAACTTTTCCCACCAGAAAGTGTAACTGGCCAACGAATAGACAAGGGTGTAACAACCTACGAGATCGATAACCGGTTCACAAGGGTTGAAGCCGACATCTTCACTAGTGGCATAATGAGATACTCATGAGACGCGAGACTGATGGATAAACTTTGGTGTCCGATAGGTACATTAACTAACACCGTAGAAGTCGACAGATCCATGGTCCAATGTTATTCCCAGCAAGGGAGAAATGTGTTCATTTTGTCAGAGAATAATAATAATCCAGTGGGAACTAGAGATGCAACTAATTTCCAAGCAACCAGTTTACTGCATCATACAACGTACTAGAGTGGGGATAGCCATGGATTTGGTTGTATTCCCTAAATGGCCTAAATTTGATTTTCTGAGAGGGTCAGAATTCCGCGAATACTCTATCAATCCATGGCCAGGAGCTGCTGTGCCTAACATGATGTATATTCTGAGAGGAAATAACAAAAGTTGGTGAAAGTCGTGATTTTCTGCGATTTTTGGAGGACCAAATGTTCAGGGTCAATATGTCCCATTTTGCACAGTTAGAAAGTTTGAGGTAAAATCGTTCTGTTTCTCATTGAATGGGTGGGACTGCACTCCGTTGTTTCACTGATCGTGTTGAAATTGACAACTCATAATGAAATAACTGGTACGAGTGCGTATTCTGTTCAAATTTCTATTCATAAATTTTGGTGGTTTTTAATATGGAGTGAAAACATGTTTTATGACTTGTTCTTAGGTATAATCATCAGAATCTAGGTTTCCTTTAGATAAGGGTTGCCCTATTCATTCGAAATGATGGATAGTTCCAGAAAGGTGCATGGTTTTATATGAGTGAATGGGAAATTTCCATGAATAGGAATTTTTTTATTTTTGATCTGACAGTCGGATTTAGCACACTTGAAACCTCCTACTGCCTGTTATCATCCGAAAACTCCTGTAGCTTGGGAAAGAAACGAAATGACGTCCTAAGTGGACTGTGCTGAGGGTGATCCCCCCCCCCCCCCCTCCGGTGGATGATGGTGGTGAGGGCGTTTACGTATGACGTCATTTTGCTTTCTTTCCACTGTTTCGCCCACTGTGGGGCATTGGATACCCCTCTTATAGCACCTTCTTGGAAAGCACTCGCTGAGGTAAGCACTTGAGAAAAGGTAAGAAAACGTGGTCACACAAGACATTGAATGTCGAGACCGCGCTGCTACTCCAACCTCCATGGGGATCACTAGGTTATCAGTAGTCTAGGTGCTTATACCGATTATTAACAACCATTTCAATAGTTTCAACACTTTCATTAGGATTGTTATGGGGTGTTGTCTAACCAACAAACCGAGTGAGTGATTAGTAGTGAGAGTGACTGCTTATAAAACACTTCCGCTCCCCGTGGAGGTTGATGAGTAGGGCTGTGTCGACATAAATATATCATATAACGTATTGTCTCATCACCCTCCTGAAGACTGCTTGTCCAGCGTTTTCAAAATTGAACAGTTTATTGCACCTCAAAACGTTTTTGTAGTCCAATCATTTTTTTTTTTAAGTGAACAAAGTGCCCTTGCCCTGTTTTTGATGACTAGCAAATGTTGGTAGTATTCAACAATTTTTATTAAAAGAAATCATTTTAGCCTGATGTTGAGACATGATATTTAGTTTTACAGCACTTACGTTTTGAAGTTGAGGAAGGTGGGTGATACTGTTAGCTATGCTAGGCCGCAATTTCATTGAATAAACTCTGGGAAACTAGATATTTACTTGTTGGTGTATGTATCTTGCAATTTACCTTTATACTATCATCATTGTGTATACCGTCCAGTAGTTGCCCAAGCATGCATTGATACGTTTCGGTGTTGCTCTTAATTATTTTTAAAATGATTCATGCAATATTTTCTTGTTTAAGGTGATGCTGGAAGAAGGGCGTAGCAAGGGTTTCGGTTTTGTGTGCTTCTCTTCACCAGAAGAAGCAACCAAAGCTGTCACTGAGATGAACGGGCGCATCGTCGGCTCCAAACCGCTCTATGTCGCTCTTGCTCAACGCAAGGAGGACCGCAAGGCTCACCTCCATTCCCAGTATGCTCAGCGTCTGGCCAACATGAGGATGCAGCAAATGGGTCAGATCTTCCAGCCTGGCGGTGCTGGTGGCTACTTCGTACCGACATTGCCACAACCACAGAGGTTCTTCGGACCTGCTCAGATGACCCATGTCAGACCTCAACCCAGATGGCCTGCCCAGCCTCAAGTAAGTTCTGTGGCTAAGTAACCTGATGGCCATTGTTTTGTTGGGGCAGTCTCACATTATAAAAATTAACATCAGAATAAATGTTTTCATCAGGTTAAGTTTAGATGTTTTCATAGGTGGCGTCTTCCTAGATGTCACCTATGGTGTTTTCTTCCTAGGGATCCTTTTTTACAATTTGAATGATCGTTTTATCACAGGTGAGACCAAACGCCCAGTCTGCTGCCTCTGGTTTCCCGAACATGCAAGCCCCATTCAGAAGTGCTCCTCGCGGACCTGCTGGCAGCAATCCAGCAGTTGCCTCAATGAGAACATCTGCCATCAACACTGTTCCTGCTGCTGGAGGAGGTGCTGCACGCGGTAGTGCCGTTCCTTCGGCAGCTGGAGGTCCCCAAGTGCAACGCGGAGCTGCCTCTGCAGGTGGAGCTGTAATGGCTGGTCAACAACAGGTTGCTGCTGGTGAGTCTATAGCTAAAATATTTTTAGTTGATTGTGTGGCCCGAGTGTCTTTATCTCAAATGTAAGAAGAGCCAGGCACCTCAGGGTTGTTGATGAATTCCGAATTATTGTTACGTACTTCAAAATCTCAACTTTGACTATTGTTACCATTTTAGGACAACCTCAAGCTGGACCCCCAGTGTCTGTCTCAGCACAAGGTCGCCCAACTAACTACAAGTACACGGCCAACATGCGCAACCCTCCACCCACCATGGCCCAACAGTCTCAGGCTCCGCCCCAACAGGCTGTGCACATCCAGGGACAGGAGCCCCTCACCACAACGATGCTTGCCGCTGCTGCTCCCAACGAACAGAAACAGATGTTGGGAGAGCGTCTTTTCCCTCTCATCAGGAACATGTATCCCGAACTTGCCGGCAAGATAACTGGTATGCTTCTAGAGATCGACAACGCCGAACTTCTTCACATGTTGGAGCACAGCGAGTCCCTTAAAGCAAAGGTAAATCTGTTTAACCAAATATTGTTTTTCCGTTGATGATTATAGAGTTCCTCGGAAATCCTGTCATTTAGACCTTGTACAGTCATTATTGTACCAAACATGAAGACTGTGTAACCGCAGAACTCTGCCCCAACGAATCGTTGATAATTATTATTTGCGTACTGGGTTGAATATGTGCATATTTTGCTTTTGCGCGAGTTATTTACTTTTTAAAAAATTTTGAGTGATGTGGTGACCTCACAGTGTTAAGAGTGGCTCAAGTTATTGAGGGGGGGGGGGGGGGTACGACTGTCGCTCGAGGCGGTAAACAACATTACACACCCGGCTGTGTATGATGCCCACCCGTGATTATGAGTCAAACCCAGTAGCGTTCAAAACTGTTACGGAGCGACATTAGTTTTCCACAGATTATCCTTCCTACTTACGTACACAGACTTAGGACTGTCTCCACGTCTATGCGTGCAGATGTTTGAAAATGTGTTTTTATTATTTTCAATAATGAACCTTTGGAATCGAGGATGGGGAAATAATTGACCCCCCCCCCCCCCTCAAAATTTAAAGAAATTTCTGTCTGTGATGAAATTTGGTTTGTAGGTTCCGTTTGCTCTGCATTACTGTCAGTCATCTCTAAGGGGTTTGAAATTTTCAGAATGCCGTAGCTCAAACACTTTCAGTAGAAGGGTATGGTATTTTTTACATTTTTTAATTGATCTTGAACTAAAGAATTTTTTGAAAGCACCCGAAGCATTGTACGACCAGCATCGCTAGGGAAAACCTGATTATAATCATGGATGGCTGTATGAAGTAGAGTTGGTTGTTCTGTAATATTATTTCATTTGAAAAATGATGGATCTTTTGGATTTTGTTGATAAGTACTTTTACAACTTGAACAAACGTTGAAGTATTATTGGGTAAATTATTACAAACGGTAAATTATTACACAACGGTTTATTATACTATCTACGCAGAAGGGGCGTCTATACAGGTAAATTATTACGCAACGGTTTATTATTTACCTTATGCTTCATGAATAACTAAAAATAATTATTGATTGAATTATTGAATCCTGCGCATTTGTATGAAACTAATTCTCGGGCCGGCTCCAGTATTCCATTTAGGGCGTTCCTTGGGGGAGATCGAGGGTATTGACGACAGAAAACAGTGATCTACGCAGAAGGGGCATTTGTACAGGTAAATAATAAACCGTTGTGTAATAATTTGCAGCGTTTTTGTCCACGCTAAGAACCCTTTTTTCAAAAAACAAACATAAAATTGAAGGTAAAACTGAAAATTGAATAGAATTAAAATGGAAACCTTGCCTCTTCCATCATCTAGTCAGTTGAATTTGGTCAGGTAACTAAGGCCGGAGTATGTGAGTTTTTTAAATATGTGTACGTTGGTAGGAGACCTCGCTGCTTTCAAATATGCTTAACAATGAACTTCTGCTTCCACTGTCTTTCCGGCCTCGGCTCATACGCGTGATTCTGCTCGGTGGAGTTTATCTTGGTGTAAACATCTGCACCTCGAGTAGTGCTTCCAGTTACTGTAGATATGGGGTGTGGATTGTTGTACTCTTTGAAATGCGGATGAAAGTTCTGGCAAGGATTTTTTTGTCCTGGAGAGTTGGGCAGATTTACAGGCCCATATCTTGAGGAAAGAGAGCTTTGTCGGCAATCTAATTATCTTGTAGATACCAATATCGTTTTCCGGTGTCAGTGTTTCAAGATGGTGTGGATGCTCACGAGAAGTGAAGAGAATCAGCTTACATGCTGGGAAAGAAAGTTCTAAGAGGAATATATTGGAGAGTTTTTGCAGCACCATCACGCCGAAACGAAAGCAGTGCTGCGCATGCGCACTTAAGACACCAAAAAGTTTGACGAACCGTGATGACGAAAAATACCATGATCTCACGGTGTCAGCTTTCGTCGTGTTGAGATGACGAAATGTAATTTAACCTTACATCTGTATAATGCTACCTACCTTTTCTGTTTTCCTTGGAAAATAAATGTCGAGCGTCGTATTCACAGCTGCTTCCTCGCGTCTTTCTATGTTTATTTAGACTTGACGCCATGTGTGGACATAGATTTGTATTCAGCACGGAGTAAAATGGACGAAAGAGAAGTTAACATAACGTTAGCGTGACTTCACCGGTCGGTAAATGCCAAAGCTGAACAAAAGCTGAACCGAAAAAAGTTAGCACCTGACTTTGGTTGCTCTATCCACCATTTCCGTCTCGGTGTCGTTTTCCGTTTCGCTTCGGCGTGGGGATGCTGTAAAAACTCTATTTAGTGAGCTGTGAGGGCGAATTGAGCGATTTTTGTGGAACCGTAGATGTATAGTAACGGAGGCGAAACAAGCAAGAATCCGGTGGGCAAGACATGTACAGAGGATGCCCGACGGAAGACCCGGAAGCAGACTTCAGCCACCAGCGAGGAGGAAGAAGATAACGTGGACGGCCGTGGTGGCTAAGCTGGGTCGGTGAGGTAGAGGAAGATCGGTGACGCCTGGATCCTGGATGCACGTAGATGGCAGACCATCGCCCAGGATCGAGGAGGCGTGGGGACACATTGTTGATCAGGCTCGAACCCTACATGGGTTGTAACGCACAGGGGTGTGGTAGCATGGCCGGCTTTAGAGAAGGCCCAGCGCAAGATTTGGCAACGCTGTGATAGCTTCTTGGTTCAGGTCGCTCTCATATCTCGGAACCACAGCGTTCTTTTAGCTCCATGAATGAGTGCTTCAGTTAGTTTGTTATTATATTACGAGTAGCTGTAGTAATGAAAACAAATGTCTTCTGAATAATGCTTTATTTAAAAGAAAGGTATTGAACTAATATCTTGAACAACAGAAAGGAACGAACAAGATGACTAGGAGAAAAAGAAATACAACATGAATTATAGTTTCCTTATAGTCTTCTACTTCTGGAACTTCTTCAACTTGCGACTGTCATTTTGGTTTATTATTCTCTGGATAATACCTACACCTGTTTACCTATTCGGTTCGGAAAATTTTGTTGGAACACCCTCAAAATGTTTTCCTTTGCCTACGTTTCAGGGTGTGTAGATTCCAAAAATGCGATGTCCGTCCACCGTGTCGACGATATTTTAATTAATTAATTCAAATTTTCGGTCTACATAAAAAACATTCTTTCGCATACAGGCTCCATTTGGGCCCTAGTAGTGCCCCCTATCTCGGCAGCCCGATCGGAAAACATCCAGGGGTGTTATGGTGAAAAGAGGGTGCAAAATTAGGTATTTTTGAGGTTCTAATGAACTCATGCTTGTGAGGTATCGTTTCCCATGTTTTTTTAGGGTGAGGAGACCAAATGTGAAGTTGATTTTGACCATTGAGGTTCTAACGAAGATTGAATATATATGGGTCAGAACTGAATATATATGGGTCAAATCCTGTGAAAATGGCTAATCACCAGAAATTTGTATAACGCAGGAAGTAGTATAGACAGGTTAGTCAGGACAGTTCAATGACGGGTTCAATGATCGAAGATAACTAGTGAAAAATAGGAGCCTACTTCGAGTTTCTGGAGCCAAACTTGGTGAAAACTGTCAAAATATCACTATATCAGTATTATTACAGTACAGTAATTGAACAATAAATGAACAGCCAACATTTCTGACCAACAGACCCACTGGCAAGAATTTTGCAGCGTTTTTTCGATTTTTGATCACAAACATTCTTGGAATAATTATTCTAAATCACATTGACCGCACGTAATGCTGTCTTCTAATGTGCAATCCCCACAATCAAGCGATCTCTTATTAGGGAGACAAATGTGAGGATCTTTTTGGTTAGGAGCCTTCAAAAACGTATCCTCGAACTCTTGAGAGATTAACATGTTCTCAACATTCAATGATGAATGTCAGAATATTCTGTTATCATAACAATCACTGTAGCTGAATGGTGGATAGCACTGTGGTACCTATCTAGGTTTTGTAAGGGTCCATTCTTTATATTCTCCCTGTTGAATGTACCTACCTACTTATTTAATGTGCCTAAATCATTTTCTGAAAAATTTTATATGCAAACCACTGACTGTTTTGGTTCCCAATTAGTATGGGGAATCACACGAACCCACTTCTTCTCTTCATCCTTGGGAAAATTAAACCAAGTCATATACTATTGTATTCTTTTGTACTTACTTAATTACTTGTGTACCCTGGTACGACCAATTTTCCGGCATTTTGTTATCATTGAAAACAATAAATTTTGAACAATTTATTGTTGAAAAGAACTTTTGCGAGAAGATCTGCAGGTAAACGATCGAAACCTGGAAATAAACAAACCGAGGCTTATGGGAGGTTGATAGTCGCGGCCGGCCTGAAGTTCGGCGTTGCCAGTTCTCCACTGCCGTGGCCTTCGTGGCCTTCCCCGAAGCCCGCCGTGGTGGAAGGTACAAGATGAGCGCCTTCTCATTCCTGACCACCTACGGGTGCCAGTCCTAGCAAGGCGAAGTTCTTTCATTTCCGCCCCGCTCGATTTTGACTACAGGTGTTAGCCGTCATACTCCCAAGTTGTTCTAACTTCAATAAAACCTTGGTTGAACCGTAAGGGTGTTTATTAGCATCCCTGAGTGGGGGGGGGGGGAGGGGAGGGGGGAGAAAAGGAGTTTTGGGGTAAGCAGGAAAAGCGTTCCCGTCGAGCCATAAGGTGACGTCACAAGGTTGTAGGCAGATAATTTTGAAAGCAAAGTAAAATTTTGATATTTCTACGAACCTATTAGTTATCAGTGCTAAATAGAATTCTGTGGAGCAATTCTGTGGATTTGTGGAGCAATTTTGTGGACATTCGTAAATTTGCTTTAGCCTGCGTTGATTCAGGCTCACGGTGACCGGTTGGTTAAAAGGTAGTTGCAATCCGGATTAAATACAGATTCTATTGTTAATATCGGAATGGTGGTTTGACGAAGTTCGGCTTATGAGGGGATCCTTGTAGTGCCATCTTGAATATTGTTAGGATTACTGTAGCTGGTTTTTATGCTATATGAATCGAACATCGGTTCCTCTTAATTTGAAGGACGATGGGCCCTCATACTATTCACTGGTCTTTTATACCTACAGGGTGTCCACAAGACCCTGTTTGTTTCTCTTTGTTTGCCTTAGGAAGCCAGTTAAGAAAAAGTTCAGTGGTAACTTCCCGTTTTTTTCCCCAACATAGAACTCAAATCCAAAATCAAAATTTCATGAACGACACCAACTTCGTTTTTTTTTGCTTACGGGAATCCCAGTTTTTTATTGTAAATTCTGATACTTCGTGGAATTTGATGGAGAAGTGACCCTCACTCATTGACCCTCACTGACGAAATGACCCCACCCTTTATGTATATAAGCTTTGTTGGTGCTGCCCTTGGTGCTAACTCCGAGCAAGTTCAGTTTTTGCTTGAACCGAACTGGCTTGGTGTAGGGTGAGCTCTGAACACGCTCGCTCGGAGCAGGGTGAGCCTGGAGCTTGTTCGGAGCATGGGAAGGTCGATTGGGTCGAGGGTGCATGCGCAGAACAGCAGTGCTCAGCTGCCCCTGGTCTTCTCGTGGGGCACGGGAGGGCTTGCTCAGAGCAGCTCGGAGGAAGCCCCGTGACCAGCACGAACACCGAATCACCTGCCCTGGGACAGCACGAACACCGGACCACTTGGCTTGGAGCTCGCCCCGGGTCTGCGCGAACAGTGAATCTGCACCCTTACTGCGCATGCCCGGGTTGCTCTGAACAAGCTCTGAGGGACTGCACGAACAAACCTACTGTATACTCAGAGGTCCTGTGTGACTGAGAGGTCCTGGGAAACTGGGGCCCTGGTTGATGTGAGTTCCGGTCCGTGTCATCTACTCAGTCGCTTACCCTTCAGTAATAATTTAATCGATTGATGCCTTATCCATTTTCTAGTTGTTCAGTAATAATTTATTGCTGGTTTATTATCTACCGAGGCCGTTCTATTTACAACTCGTCCTCTATTTTTGTCAACAGGTCGAAGAAGCCGTGGCTGTTCTGAAGGCCCACCAGGCCAAGCAAGCGACCACCGTAAAGAAAGAATAATCTGGAAGAAAGGGATGAGAAGAAAAAGGGGGGTGGGGTGTCTACTAATATTCATGAAATTGCTCTGATTTCGCTTTGTCACCTTTGAACACGACCCTGACTCCCCCCTATCGTAACAACTTTAAAAAAAAGAAAAATTAAGAAAAAGTTACAAAAAAAAAGTAAAAGGAACCAAGAAGCAAAAACAATTTAACATAAAATTGAAAAAACTCAAAAAAAGAGAAAAATTACAAAGCGTTGCCTTACTACAAAAAAATTCAACTGCTTTTTTTTAAAAATAGTGTTGGCATTTGAATAATCTCAATTTTGATTCCTTTGGATCTTAAAAAAAACGAAAATGTTGATTTTTTTTCCCTCGTGATTTTGGGTTTTCTGTTTGACTTGTCTTCTTCAGTTCTGTTTCCACTCGGTTCGCTTGTTTCTTCCACCTGAAGTAATTGTTTTCTTGGCCTCCGCGTTCTGTTTGTTCAGCTTTTCTCTTATGCGCTGTATTGAGTTCTCTTATTAAAAAAAAATTGAAAAAAAAGAACCGTTATTGTATTTAACATTTCTTAGTTACTGATTGATTATATCTATTTTGTGGGTGTAAGGAGTCGTATGGTTTGTACCTATTGAATTTGTATCTCCTACTGCTGCTGCTAACTGTTTTTTTGTGAGGACGTCTTCTCATTGTAAAATCACATTCCATTTTATTGAACACATTCACTTTTATGTGCCTCTAATTGACACTCCCGACATGTTTAGCTTGTTTTGTTCAGTTAGTTTTTTTTTGTACCATACGACCCTCATCACCCCGACCCCAATTTATTGTTCTTTTTGGTTTTTTGGGGCTTTTGAATAAATTACAGAAATAAAACTGTTTTCTTTGTTGGCCCTTTCACCTTTACACTGGGGGGCTGTGCTTTGCATTGAGCACTGTTATGATGTTCCCATGGCAGGAATGGTAGTCGATGGATGGTATGGGCCTTTGGAATCCGGCTCCCCCCTTCCATTCCCTTACATTTTGTGGCTTGGGTTTCAAGGTACGTAGAATTCGAGATTGGAATAAACAGTTTCTGCCCCTACGTGGCTACATGGACCAAAATCAATGAAATGGTTAATATGAAGTCGAGTTTGTTGGAATTATTTCATCTGAAGAACGAACGGTGGTTATTTCTGATAGTAGGTATTTCTTTTTAATTTGGAAAATTTCGTGCTTCATGAATAACTGATTGATTCTCTAATTTATGAAATGATGGCCTTGCTGACTCCAGTGATCGATTTTTCTGAAGGTTAGCGGACTCGTGGAAAACCGTAGGAGAATCCAACTATACGGTATCCCGTCTTCATCTCTCCTGCACTTGGAGAGCTAACTGCAAGCATTCCTTTGGTTAAAACGAGCCCTTTTTTTGAAAATACCAAATACCTTTTCTTAAATACCAAGTTTTTTTGAATACCTAACAACTGTTCTAATTTTGTCTACTTCAAATACCTACCTACCTAAGTAATTAGCTTCAACATGGAGTATTCGTCCCTGTTCGTTGCATTTTTTCTTTAATATAGTAAGGTAATCAGAAAGGTAACATGAGGTTTGTTCCAGCCAAAAAGAGTGGTCGAACCACGGTCCACTGTCTTCTTGATTAGGGTTCGAACCGTGGTTCCAACTGGAGTGGATAACGCTCGGCTGGAACACCTGTTGACCCCCACCTTCTCGCGTGACTTTAAATTGTTTGAAACCCTACAGTACACGCTAACAAGTTCTTGTAAAATTGGCTGGCCTCGAATTTAACTGCTAAGAATTCTGACGTTCCTCGGCTGACTCTGAAATGCTCCAGAAATTCAACGTTATATTTGGCCACCACATCGAAGTAGTAATTTTGGTGTTTTGGGTGACACCTTTGTTCTGCTAGCCACATTTCCAAGTCACAATCGCCGTCATCAGTCAAAATTTCGCCCAATCATCAAATTCAATGTCAACAGCAATAACAAATCCATTGATCCAACCCACAAAAAAAAATTCAGAGCTACAAAATTTATTGCAGAGTTTTTGCAACACCCTCCGTACCGAAACGAAACTGAAAACGACACGGAAACGGAAATGGCGGATAGGGCGACCGAAGTCAGATGCTAACCTTTTTCGGTTCGGTTTTCGTTCAGCTTTGGCATCTACCGGCTGGTGACAGTCACGCTAGCGTCATGTTAACCTCTCTCATCCATTTAAAGCTAGGTTCACATGGAGACGCAATTCCGGACGGTAATCCGGCACGGCAACGCATTTCCCGGTATTTTTGCCGCAGAGGCGTTCACATGGCAGCGCAGTCATAACAAAATGCAATCGCAAAAAACAAACAATTGCTCGAACTCGAAACCGCAATATCAACCACATAAATGTCGAATTTCAATATGGCTGAACAACCAAACAAGAGAGGTGTGCGCAGTAACCTCCGCGCAGATCCGGCAACGCATCCGACAGCGGAAAATATCTGGAGATTTTGATATAGTATCCAAGGCACTGCGTTGAAACAATCCATTTTGCGTTGGCCAATAGCATTGCAGAACGCATAGCCGTGCCGGGCTACCGTCCGGAATTGCGTCTCATGTGAACCTAGCTTTACTCCGTGCTGAATACAAATCTATGTCCACACTGACTAAATCGCTTGTGGGTACTTACCTACTTAATTTAATACCCAACTTGCGAAACAAAACTGTGTTATAATGATCTAGCAGATATCAAAAATATTAGTATGATTAAACATATATATTGCTTATTATGAATTAATAGTATTGCTGTAAAAAATCAGAAAAATTAGGCTGGATGCTAGGTTGTTCTTCCTTCAAGTTGCTTGTTTTATGAAATATCCCTTAGTTTACTGGGTATTAAATAAAAAAGTAAATATATGAAATAATATCTTTGGCAAATGAAGGTTGGATGCTCAGACATGTGTATATTCACTAAAAACGTCGGAAAAATTATGCTGTACACTGGGTTTGTATAAGGATTCTGTGTTGGATGCGTCCAGGCTGACGTCATCACATCAGCTTATCCGTCGACCACTGCCATATTTCTCAAGATCATCTACGTGGCAGCCTACCTTTTAGTATATTGGTTTATTATTCTATGAATATCACACCAATGTAATCGCTCAGCAAAAAAAAGTTTTATAACACCTCCTCAAAAATTTTTCTTTTATGCTTCAAGGTGGGTAGATTCCAAAAATGCAATGTCCATCCGCCATCCACTAGCTTTGTTCATGCTTTCTAGCTCCGAGCAAGTTCAGTTTTCGCTTGAACCAGACTGGCTTGGTGTAGGGTGAGCTCTGAACATGCTCGCTCGGAGCAGGGTGAGCCTGGAGCTTGTTCGGAGTGCGGGAAGTAGAGGTGTGACGATACCGATCTTTATCGGAACCGTTCCCCGCTGTTCCAGCTCCACGACTGGAACAGTTCCAAATTACCGGTCCTGTTCCGCTTACCGATCCGGCGGGGGGGGGGGGGGGCTAGAACAAGGTATTCCACCCCTCTCCCCACCGCATCAATCTCCTCTTGCTAACGCTCTTCTCCTGCTCCTGCCTAGGGTTCATTCGACTTAGGACTTTTCGGACTTCTTTCATTGGGTATTTACCCAGTTGGGTATTTCCAGGATTATTCGTAAATAAAGAAGTCCGAGAAGTCCAAAGTCGAATGAACCCTAAATCCTGAAAAGACGCTCAAATTCGGACTCGGGTCAAAGGCGGAGGGAGAAAGAGGAGGCAGCTTGTCATTTTTTTCAGTTTGCTTTCTGGGTTCCTCAGTTTTATTTCTAATTCTTTCTGATGTCTTTTACATTTTATGGAATCTGTTTACTAGTTTTGACCAATGAAGGAACCCAATATGTAGGGATTTCAACCTGCTTAAAATACTTAAGGGGAAAAAGAGTATTAGGCATCACTTTCATAGTAAGGAGCAAAGGGAAGTCTGGTAAATTCAATCAAAATCCCTGGAGCCATTTAAGAGAAGGGTGTAAATATGTACCAAATGCCAAACAAGGCCGTTTTCGTTTTTACTTTTTAAAGGTAAGCACCTAGGTACATTATATTACTTACTTCATTAAAAATTTTGGTACCAAAATTTTAATACATACCAACATTTTTAATTGCGTTAAAGGTTAGGTACATGTCGTATGCATTCTCAAAAAATAAAGGTTGGATATAATAAATTATGTGAGGAATAATAATGAATTTAATTTAAATAATAATGGCGAGGGAAATGTTTTCGGAATATGATCGCTAAGGATCGACATAGCGCTCGAGTCGGAGATCGGTAAGGGATCCAGTTCCGAAGACCGATAGGGCGGTATGGTTAGTTAGAGGATCGAGAACAATTTGAACGAGTCTGGATCGGGAAGGTGGAACTGGATCGAGAAGGTGGAGCACTGGAGCTGGCACCCTTCACCAGCCAGTCTTCGGATCGGTAGGACCGGTAAGTGAAGCGGCCTGGAACAGTTCCGGAACAGTTCCATTGTGAGACTAGGTTCCACATTCCCGATCCGGCGGTATCGGCACACCTCTAGCGGGAAGCAGTGTTCAGCCAGCTGCCTCTGGTCTTCTCCTGGGGCACGGGAGGGCTTGCTCGGAGGAAGCCCCGTTAGGGGCGCCATTTCACCAAACTGTTGGGGGGGGCAAACACCAGGGGGTATGGGGGGTATGATATATCTACTAAGGAAAGAGGGTCCAGGGTTTTTTCCCCCGCAAATTTGTTTAAATTAATATAACATTTAGATGTAGGCTAATTGTATGCTTCCTTTTACATATTTAAAGTTTCAATAAAAGAATAAATACAAACAAAATCAAAGTACCCTTTTTCAATTCATTAAATTAGTATTGCTACATTCCAATAATATTCATTCAAAATATTCCTTTTTAAAGGAATAACTTTTTAAAAGAAGGCTATGATATTCTAGATAACTCCAGCAGTCATTTTCATTATTTATCAATTCCTTGGGGGGGGGGGGGGGCCTAGGCCCCCCCCTGCCCCCCTTAAATGGCGCCCCTGAGCCCCGTGGCCAGCACGAAGACCAAATCATCTGCCTCGGGACAGCACGAACACCGGACCACTTGGCTTGGAGCTCGCCCTGCGAATCTTTGCCTCTCCCTTACTGTGCATACCGGGGTTGCTCTGAACAAGCTCTGAGGGACTGCACGAACAAAGCTGCCATACGCCGCTCGCCGTTTCACGCGTATCTTCTCTAATTTTGGCCTAAAAAATTCGTTCTTTCACAGACAGGCTCCATTTGGACCCTAGTTGTGTCCCAAAACTTTGCAGCCCAATCAGAATATACCCAAGGGTGTTATGTATGTGTGAAAAATGGGGATACAATTTTTTTTGTGTTTTAGTAACATGAGTTTATGAGGCATCGTTTTCCATGTTTTTTAGGATGAGGAGACCGAAAATCAAGTCGATTTTGACCAAAAAGAGGAAAATTGAGGTTCTAACGAAATTTCAGCCTTAAATTTACGTTAACAGTTGGTCTAAAATCGCCGTTCTTCTGCATACAGTTTGGGTCCCCATCAGAATATACCCAGGGGTGTTATGGGAGAAAAATGGGTGTAAAAATAGGGGTTTTCGAGGGTTGTTGAGGTTTTAGTGAACATGAGCTTGTGGGGTATCGTTTTCCATGTTTTTTAGGGCTAGAAGAACATTAAGTTGATTTTGACCAAAGAGTGAAGAATTGAGGTTGTAATGAAGTTTCAGCTCCCAAAATTCATTTTTATGAGTCAAAAACCTAGGAAATTGCCTGAAATCACCATAATTTGTATAATAACACTAGAAGTACATAGTATGAACATTTGAGTCAAGAAAATTAAATGGTAGGTACTATCAATGATCAAAGATTATTTGTCAAAAATAGGAGCCTAATTCGTGTTTTGGGGGCCAAAATTGGTGGAAATCATAAAAAGCAGCTATTTCAATTATTGCACATGAGAGATACAATAAATGTATTTCCAGCATTTCTGTCGGTATCAACTGAATAATAAACCCATGTGACAAGGACTTTGCAGCATTTTTATTCTACCATGGTGCAACACGGCTTTACTTTGGCACTAGAAATGCGAATACCACCACCACCTTTACAGTATCCATAGCGCCAGTGATTAGGGACGGGTATCGACCAACGACTAATCGATTAATGGCATCGACGATTATTTCATCTGGATCAATCGATTAATCGGGGTTTTAATAATCGATTAATCGATAATTAATCGATTATTTCAAAAAGGTTGGGGAAAAATTGGGCAGGTCGTAGGTACTATGAAAACAACGAACTCAAGGTAAGAAATTCATTAAAAATTTAGAAACACATTATTACATGTAACAAATATTAGGTAGGTACCTATGTGGTATTAATTTTTAAAACTAGTTCCAATATTTATCGTTAATGTCTTTTAAAAATAGAAGTTTGTTGGCCATGTCAGTGGTCTGCCGGTTCCTCTGTTCCCTCAGAATTTGGCCAGCTTCAGAAAAAAGCCTTTCTGAGGGAACAGAGGTTGCCACCTCTGGCACATATTTCAATGCTATTTTCTACACCACAGGGAAAGTCTCCGCCATCTGTTTCCAATATATTATAAAACTGGATTTTGTTGGATCCTTTCCTGTGGTGATCTCAAGTAGAGGCTGAATTCCTCGTGCATTCCGGTTCATAATTCATCCATCTTCCATTTTAAGTGAATTGTCTCAATGAAAGAAAAAGAAAATGAAACACTTCAAACTTGAAATCTCACTGAAAAAAAGTCGATTAATCGTTACAAATTAATCGATTAACCCGATTAATCAAAACATACGTGCATCGATTAAAAAATAATCGATTATTTGCCAAATTAATCGATTAATCGATACCCATCCCTACCAGTGATTGTGTGATTGCATCAGCTTGTGAAATTCCTTGGTGAAAGTTGGTGTCGAATTTTTGTTCCGTGGTTACGTTAAATCGTCCGAAATGACGATGTTGAAACCAACTATTTAGAATAGAATTCCCTGTTTTCTGAAGGTATCGCTGATTTACGTTCGCTGTAAGTTAATGTGCAACGCGAAGGCTGCACAGGGTAAAAGATTGATCGTCGATGCCCCCTCCTTCCCCTCTTTTTCGTCCGCAGTTCACTCGGGATTGTGAAAAAGTCTGTTTCCACCAGCGCTAGTTTTCTCCTCGCAACAATGAATAACGCGTTCAGTTTTTAAAGCTCTTGAAAAAAATTATTGTCTCAAAAACGGTGGGATTCAGTGATGAACATCAGAAGTTGTCGGATCCTTCGGAAATGACCTCCGTAAAGACTTTCACGTCTCCCACAGCTGCCGCCAAAAGCGTTTTGCAGCACGTCAAGTACGAACACTTGGTGGCTGGCATCACGGGCGGTGTGGCTTCCACGCTCATCCTTCACCCACTCGATTTGATCAAGATCAGATTTGCAGGTGAGCCGTTTATTTGTACCTGTTCCACACAACATCCACGTTCCTCACCATTGCCTAACTCTGCCGCCCAAAGCAAGAAAGCCGTAGAACAAGGAAAAAATCTAGTTTTGAGAAAAACGCAGGTCAAGTTTTTAGGCTGTAATAGTCCAGTCAATCTAGACAAAAGGTCGGATGTTATGTTTCTAAATTTTAATCGGTGTCTTGGCACCCCGATAGTGGGAAACTAAGCGAATCCAACAAAATTGTTATCGGGACAACTTTTGGGGGCCTAAAAACCTCGAAATTTTCGGACTTTTTTCAGTTTTTCGCTTATACCCCGTTAAGGAAGCCTCCCACAGAAAATATCATTCCTTCCTAAATTAAAGTGCAATAAATTCTGCGTCGAATGACTCATAGGAACATCAAAATCGGTTCGGCCGTCTAGGAGCAATCGCTCGTTGAAAAACGGCTATTTTTTTAAACTTTTTCGAAAAATCCATTTCCCGCACTGTGAAGAGCTGTAACTCCAAAACGGTCACTCCAATCGAAAAAAAACCATGTGAACCTAGAAAACAGGTTTTAAACAGTTAAGTAAGAGGGTAGAATCGTTGTCTGTTGGGTAGGTACTTGATATTATCCCATTGACTTTTTTGAGGGAAAAATGAAAAGTTGTCGGTATGTACCTAAATATTGGACCAATTTTAAAATCGTGGTGCTTCCTGAACGCAGAATTTCATGCTCTACAACTTTCATTCTATGTTTTTTTTTCGATTGGAGTGACCGTTTTGGAGTTACAGCTCTTCAAAGTGCGGGAAATGGATTTTTCGAAAAAGTTTAAAAAAATAGCCGTTTTTCAACGAGCGATTGCTCCTAGACGGCCGAACCAATTTTGATGTTCCAATGAGTCATTCGACGCAGAATTTATTGCACTTTAATTTAGGAACGAATAATATTTTCTGTGGGAGGCTTCCTTAACGAGGTATAAGCGAAAAACTGAAAAAAAGTCCGAAAATGTCGAGGTTTTTAGGCCCCCAAAAGTTGAACCGATAACAATTTTGTTGGATTCGCTTAGTTTTCCACTATTGGGGTGCCAAGACACCAATTAAAATTTAGAAACATAACATCCGACCTTTTGTGTTCACTGAAGTCTAGATTTACTGGACTATAAAATGGGCATCTTCGATATTTTCTAATTTTTTTAAAAATTGATCCAAATTTAGTTTCTACGTCTGTAGCAGCAAGCCTAATCAATTTTGGAAGAATACACATAGGTAAATTTATGTAAGCAACTGTTTTTCTCCGTTGTAGAAGATGAGGTAAATTTTGCTTCAAAAAAGGTAGAGGGTCTGCTACTGCTTTTTCTTCGTTAGACGCTCATGCTACGGTTGTTTCCCATCGCTGTAGTCGCTGGAGTTCTTTCATCCCTTTCCCAAAGAGAAAAACAGTACCTCTATTTTTCCTTGCAAAACACGACTTACCGCGATGTGGAAGCCACTTTCGCTCGAAGCAATTTTTTTTCTCACAAAATTGAAAAATACCGTACCTACAGCCTGACGAATTCAGAAAACTATGAGAGGGATGCAACAAAGAAAAACAGTACTTTCCTAATGGCCATCGAATTAAATTGACTGTTCCAATGAAATTAGCACCGTAGGTCTGGGATCTACTGTTTTTATTTGTTGGAAGAACTACTACTGCGTTTCATCGTTGGAAAACCATCAAAAACTCGAAGAACCGTTGGCGTTTTCCTTGAATAATTTTTTTAGGGAAATTTTTTCAACTTTTACAACTAGATACTACCAAACTCTCTAAATTGGAAAAAATCGAGCTTACGGCTTTTTTACTTTGTAGGGCAGAACTGACCTTCCTCCTACTTCGTTTTTGTATTTGCAGGTGTGTATCGCTGGTTTGGAAAAAGAGCGCCGTAATACGAAAATACCGAATTTTACAGGGGAAGCTACTTTTGCATCTTCTATTTCGGTTTATTATTCTGTGAATAATACTCAGAAAATTTTTTTTATAACACCCCCTCAAAATGTCTTCTTTTACGTTTCAAGGTGCGTAGATTCCAAAATTGCAATGTCCGCCGTATCACGCACACCTTACTACTTCGTTTTCGATCTAAAAAATTCGTTCTTTCGCACACAGACTCCATTTGGGCGCTAGTTGTGTCCCGAAACTTCGCAGCCCGATGGGAATATACCCAGGGGTGTTATGAGTGAAAATGTGTATAAAATAGGTATTTCTTGTGTTTGAGTAACATGGGCTTTTGATGTATGGTTTTCCATGTTTTTGGGACAGAAAGACCAAATATGAAGTCCATTTTGACCAAAGAGTCGAAAATTGAGGTTCTAACAGTTTCAGCCTTTAAATTTACGTTAAATTTTGGTCTGAAATCGTTCTTCTGCTCTTTTTTTTTTAAATAAGCGTGTCACCTGCTCATCCAGTGTTGTTGTCTACGAGGTCGTTCTTTGATTTTGTATTCACGTTGTTGTTGTTTCCGAAAAACTGAGTAGTAGTTGCAGAACTGAACATTTCGTCGCTGTAAGATTAGGATTACCTACTTGAAGCACAACATGGAGGCCACATTTTGTACATACATTCACATAATAATAATTAAGGCAGAAACCGGAGGCTTTTTTCAACTTCTTAACATGGAGCATGTTTTTACGGGGGGGGGGGGGGGGGGGTAAACCGGGCTGGAGAGCTTCCGCGTAAGGCTAGCTTCACACTTGCGAGGTTTCACGCGGCGCGGTTCAGATTCGGTCGATTTAGCGCGGTCGCCTGATATGTGTGAACCGAGAAACCTCGCCGAACCTCTCCCGTGTACGAACCGAAGAGGCGCCGGATTACGCCGCTCGCCCCCCCGAGCCGCGGTGGCATGAAGTGGCGACCGCGCTAAATCGACCGAATCTGAACCGCGCCGCGTGAAACCTCGCAAGTGTGAAGCTAGCCTAACACTCGGCTCCCCTCCTAAACCCATCACCAGCACAGTTCTCTCTCTACCCCACTCCTGCCACCCAACCCACCTCCTCCCCTACCACGTGTAGTGCCTTCCCCTAGGAGAGTCTGGCCAGAGGGGGTTCGGCCGTTTTCGGCTGTAGCAGCTGCCAGCTATCTCACAGAAGTCCGTCGAAGTTTCAGGTAGTTTGGTGGCACAGTGGTAACGACGTGTATTAAGGTGCGGCGACACTGCCACCGGACTTGAGTTGACTTGACCTCACTTGCGTGCCTGTCTGAACCCATCCTTTGTATTTCAAAGGGGAGCGGCGAGACTGCGACCGGACCTGACTTGACTTGACTTGAGCCACCCACCGGACTCCGTTCTGATCCGGTCTGCATGGGTTGAGACCTGACTCCGGTCGCCGCTCTACCGCGATTTTCAACCCCTCGCACCCCAACAAGCCATCCAGCGCAGCCCCCACTGCTCTTTTCTCATCCTAAAATAGTTTTGAAATTGAACATCGTTCAATTTGGCGAATAGGGTGTGAAATTCACTGTACTGTGCTCGTTCGGAAACATATGGTGACATCCACGACTCATTCAAAGATAGAAAACTTGTGCCTAGTTCTATTTCTTCATCAGAATCGGATTCTGATTCTAAATCACAAAGAATGGCTTCCATTTCGGAGGACATACTCTTGTGACGTCTTAGAACAAACTGGAATGGTTGGAGTCCGGTGACGCCGGTCAAGTCAAGTCAAGTCCTATGGCAGTGTCGCACCCCCCCTCCGGTCACCAGTCCGGTGGCTCCAGTCAAGTCAAGTCCGGTGGCAGTGTCGCCGCACCGGACAGTCGCTGGATCGAGGCTTGGAAATACAAGAAGTTTTTTTTCTCATTTCTATGTATCCACTGTTATTATGTACCTATTCGAGAAACATGCTCCATGTTTCCTTGCTTTGATCCTTGATATAAACTGTTATAATCCGGGGGTCTGGGGTTGTCCACCAGATTTCATTCGACAATAAAAAATGTACCATCATGGACAAAACCACTGGCGGCTAGAAACCCCCTACGGCAACGCTTTTTTAAAAACCTTATTCGAAGCCCAATTTTTGAAAAAAACGAAAATCCAACATTTTCTATTATGGCACTCTTTTTTCCATTCCGGCGATATATATATTTATTGCTAAGTAGTGTATCCTAGACGTACAGTCTTGTAAATCGGCACACTTGAACGATATTTGTTTGTGATCAGGACCGTCTAATCCGTTTCATGGCCTCCTCCTGTACATAGTTTCGGATCAGCTTGGCCGGGCAATGATCCGTGGGATGTTCATACCCACCAGACAACAGATGAGATTATGGCAGGTCTCATAAGGTGGAGCAAACGCTGCTTAGATGCAGTCAAATGCGTCCAGTATCTCGCTATTATAACAGTTGGGCTTATAAGTTCTTCTGGCCTGGCGAAAGTGGAATCCTTCGGCGTTTTTGTTTGTACGCCCTGGTGATCAGTGACGCTGTATGAATTCAGATTCGCATGGATCGTAAATACGTCATCATCAATGAGTTTTACCTCTGAGGCATTCGTTCAGCAGTATGCAGGTGATCAGGCGTCTGTGACTATGCATGTTTATAAATAGCTACTGTATGAACAACCCGTTAATGACAAATGGAAATGAAAAACGCTGCTAAGTCCTTGACACATGGGTTTATTGTTATGTTGGACATATCTATACAGCGTGTTCACACTTAAGACTGTTAACCTTCTAGGGACCGATTCTGCAGCTAATTTGCAACAAAAAGTTCATCTTCAAAATTTTTCGAAAACCCCTTTATTTTTAGAGTTTTTTCACTATTAAGATTTTTTTCGTGTTTTCGACCTCGTCTCAGTGAAACGGCCATAACTCCCTTAATTTTAGGAGGAAACAAAAAATTGAGGACACCGTTGGAAAGAGCGTTAAATTTCCCATCTCCCTGAGGTATTTGGATTTTTTTTACAGTAGGTCAAGTAGGCGAAATGATGGACTAAACACGAGAATTTCTCACTTTTTTAAAATTACTGTTTTTTTATGGTGCGTTACGTATTAAAACAAAATGGTAAAAAAACCGTACGCGTTACAGGAAAAACTTGCCCAAAATCTCAGCTTTCCAACGGTATAATCAATTTTGATTTTACTCTGCTAATTAGAGGAGAAAACGACGTTTGAATGCAAAAAACGGGATTTTTCGTTGAAAACCCTGTTTTTGGGGTTCAACACCATCAGATCAAGTCAGGAAGGGTTTATTATCGTTCCCTCGTAATTTTTCACGCTGAATGCAATGGTGACACTCTCCATCCTCCACGGACAGTCTCAAAACTGGGCTTCCGAAGGTTGAGATTGACAAACCTCAGTTCTTCGCTCGTTGGCCAAAATCAACTTCACATTCAGTCCCCTCGCCCCGAAGAACATGGAAACGGTACCTCACAAGCTCTTGCTACTAAAACACCAAAAAAAAAAAACTATTTATGCACCCATTTTTCACCCATAACACCCTTGGGTGCAAACTTTCGGGACACAACTAGGGCCCAAATGGAGCTTGCGCGCGAAGGAACGAATTTTTTATAGTGGAAAATAAAGTAGATGTGGACGATACGGTGGGCGGACATTGTATTTTTGGAATCTGCGCACCTTGACACGTAAAAGAACAAATTTTGAAGGGGGGTGTTATAAAAATTGTTTGCTGAGCGAATACATAGGTGTATTATTCACAGAATAATAAACCAAAATAGGTACTTTTTGTGTTTTAGTAACATAAGCTTTTGAGGTATCGTTTTCCATGTTTTTGAGGAGAGAAGACCGAATATGAAGTCGATTTTGACCAAAGAGTAGAAAATTGAGGTTCTACCAGATGTTCAGCTCCCAAAATCGATTTTTTATGAGTCAGAAACCTGGGAAATCCTCTGAAATCACCATCAGTTTGTATAATAACACTAGAAAAAGTGTCAACACGTGGATCAAGACAATTAAATGGCACTACCAATGATCAAAGATAATTTGAGAAAAAAAGGAGTGTACCTAGTTCGTGTTTTTGGGGGCCAAAATTGGTGGAAACCATTAGAAATGGCTATTCGAATTATTTCAGATGAACGAAACAATAAATGAACAGCCAACATTTCTGTAGGTATGTCCAATAGAATAATAAACCCATGTGACAAGGACTTTGCAGCGTTTTGGTTTATTATTCTGTGAATAATACACCTATGTATTCGCTCAGCAAAAAATTTTTATAACACCCCCTCAAACTTTTTTCTTTTCCGTTTCAAGGTGCGTAGATTCCAAAAATGCAATGTCCGTCCGCCGTACGCCGTACGCCGTCAGCCGTGTCACGTGTACAGGCTTCATTTTAGATCTAAAAAAGTCGTTCTTTCGCACACATGCTCCATTTGGGCCCTAGTTGTGTCCCGAAACTTTTCAGCCCGATCGGAATATACCCAGGGGTGTTATGAGTGAAAATGTGTGTAAAAATAGGTACTTTTTACGTTTTAGCAACATATTGGTAACATGAGCTTCTGAGATATCGTTTTCTATGTTTTTGGGGACGAGAAGACCGAATATGAAGTCGATTTTGACCGAAGAGTGGAAAATTGAGTTCTACCAAATGTTCAGCTCCCAAAATTGATTTTTTATTAGTGAAAAACCAGGGAAATCGTCTGAAATCACCATCAGTTTGTACAATAACACTGGAAAAAGTGTCAACACGTAGATCAAGACGATTAAATGGCACTACCAATGATCAAAGATAGTTAAGAAAAAAAGAAGAAAAAAAAGAGCGTACCTAATTTGTGTTTCAAGAGCCAAAATTAATGGAAACCATCAGATATAGCTATTTCGATTACTACGCACGAAAGAAACAATAAATGAACAGCCAGCATTTCTGTAGGTATGTCCAATAGAATAATAAACCCATGTGACAAGGACTTTGCAGCGTTTTTTTCTCATATTATCTTTGTTCACTGGTCGTGCCATTTAATCGTCTTGATCCACGTGTTGACACTTTTTCTAGTGTTATTATACAAATTGATGGTCATCTCAGACAGTTTCCCGAGGTTTTTGACTAATGAAAAAGTGAATTTTGGAAGCTGAACATTTGGTAGAACCTCAGTTTTCCACTCTTCGGTCAAAATCGACTTCATATTCGGTCTTCTCTTCCCAAAAAAACATGGAAACGATACCTCGAAAGCTCATGTTACTAAACCTCAAAAGACACGAAAAATACGTATTTTTATACCCATTTTTCACTCATAACACCCCTGGGGATATTCTGATCGGGCTGAAAAGTTTCGGGACACAACTAGGGCCCAAATGGAGCATGTGTGCGAAAGAACGAATTTTTTAGACCGAAAAGGAAGCCGGTACGCGTGATACGGCGGACGGCGGACGGACATCGCATTTTCTGAATCTACGCACCTTGAAACGTAAAAGAAAAAATTTTGAGGGGGTGTTATAAAATTTTTTTGCTAAGCGATTACATAGGTGTATTATTCACAGAATAATAAACCAATAGTAGTGGAGGCGGTTTCCAGATTAGTTAGGGAAGACCGCGTTATGTAATGTAAGGCCTTGGTGTTGTCAATATCAGCTCAAAATCAACTCGGGTCAACCGAGGATTATCCTGTTACTCATACAGAATGATCATGAATCAAAAGAATATGATTGCTTTTTCGGTCTCCATTTTTCTGCTCTGAAAGAATCGTCGTATGTAAGAATTTTGTGTATTACATCTTCGATTCCTACATCAACTCCAGTAAAAATTGTCTCTTATTGCAACCATGTTGGTTTATTATTCCGCGAATAATACACCTATGTATCGCTCAGCAAAAAATGTTTGTAACACCCCCTCAAAATTTTTTCTTTTACGTTTCAAGGTGCGTAGATTCCAAAAACGCTGCAAAGTCCTTGTCACATGGGTTTATTATTCTATTGGAGTTCTAGAGATTTTTGTTGGCTGTTAAATGTATTGTTTCTTTCATGTGGAATGATTGAAATAGCTATTTCTGATGATTTCCACCAATTTTGGCCCCCAAAACATGAAATAGGTACGCTTTTTTTTAAGATCATCTTTGATCATTGGTAGTGGCATTTAATGGTCTTGATTCACCTGTTTACACTTTTTCCAATGTTATTGTACACATTGATGGTGATTTCAGACAGTTTTCCAGGTTTTTGACTCATAAAAAACCAATTTTTGGAGCTGAACCTTTGGTAAAACCTCAATTTCCGCGTCTTTGGTCAAAATCGACTTCATATTCGGTCTTCTCGTCCTCAAAAACATGGAAAAAGATACCTCAAAAGCTCATGTTACTAACATGTTGTTAAAACGCAAAAAGTACCTATTTTTATACACATTTTCACTCATAACTCCCCTGGATATATTCCGATCGGGCTGAAAAGTTTCGGGACACAACTAGGGCCCAAATGGAGCATGTGTGCGAAAGAACGATTTTTTTAGACCGAAAATGAAGCCTGTACACGTGATACGGCGGACGGCGTACGGCGGACGGACATTGCATTTTTGGAATCTACGCACCTTGAAACGGAAAAGAAAAAAGTTTGAGGGGGTGTTATAAAAATTTTTTGCTGAGCGAATACATAGGTGTATTATTCCCAGAATAATAAACCAAAATGCAATGTCCGTACGCCGTATCATGCATAGATAACTACTTCATTTTCGATCTAAAAAATTCTTCTTTCGCACACAGGCTCCGTTTGGGCCCTAGTTGTGTCCCAAAACTTTGCAGCCGATCGGAATATACGCCAGGGGTGCTATGAGTGAAAAATGGGTATAAAATAGGTATTTTTTTTGTTTTAGTAACATGAGCTTTTGTTGTATTGTTTTACAATAGATACACACTATATATACAATATACAAGTTTTTTGTTTTTTGGGACGAGAAGACCAAATATGAAGTCGATTTTGGCTACAGATGGAAAATTGAGGTTCTATCAAGTTTAACATTAATTTACGTTAAATTTTGGTCTAAAATCGCCGTTCTTCCGCACACAGTTTGGGTACCCATTTGGGAACACATTTGGCTGCTAGTTGTCCTCCGAAACACGGCAGCCCGATCGGCATACAACCCAGGGGTGTTATGGGAGAAAAATGAGTGTAAAAATAGGGGTTTTCGAGGGATTTTTGAGGTTTTAGTGAACATGAGCTTGCGAGGTATCGTTTTCCATGTTTTTTAGGGCGAGAAGACCGAATATTAAGTTGATTTTGACCGAAGAGTGAAGAATTGAGGTTGTAACGAAGGTTAAGCTCCCGAAATCCATTTTTTATGAGTAAAAAACCTGGGAAATTGTCTGAAATCACCATAAGTTTGTATAATAACACTAGAAGTAGTATCAACAGGTGAATCCATACAATAAAATGGCACTACCAATGATCAAAGATAATCTGTTAAAAAAAAAAAAAATCCGAGCCTTATTCGTGTTTTTGGGGGCCAAAATTGGTGGAAACCATCAAAAATCGGTATTTCAGTTACTGCACAGGAATGAAACAATAAATGAACAGCCAACATTTCTGTAGGTATGTCCAGTAGAATAATAAAACCCATATGACAAGGACTTTGCAGCGTTTTGGTTTATTATTCTGTGAATAATACACCTACGTATTCGCTCAGCAAAAAATTTTTATAACACCCCCTCAAAATTTTTTCTTTTCCGTTTCAAGGTGCGTGGATTCCAAAAATGCAATGTCCGTCCGCCGTACGCCGCACGCCGTATCACGTGTACAGGCTTCATTTTCGGTCTAAAAAATTCGTTCTTTCGCACACATGCTCCATTTGGGCCCTAGTTGTGTCCCGAAACTTTTCAGCCCGATCGGAATATTCCTAGGGGAGTTATGAGTGAAAATGTGTATAAAAATAGGTACTTTTTGTGTTTTAGTAACATAGTAGTAAAATGAGCTTTTGAGGTATCGTTTTCCTTGTTTTTGGAGACGAGAAGACCGAATATGAAGTCGATTTTGACCAAGGAGTGAAAAATTGAGGTTGTACCAGATGTTCAGCTCCCAAAATAGAATTTTTATGAGTCTAAAACCTGCGAAATCGTCTGAAATCACCATCAATTGGTATAATAACACTAGAAAAAGTGTCAACACGTGGATCAAGACGATTAAATGGTACAATCAATGATCAAAGGTAATTTGAAAAAAGAAAAAAAAAAGGAGCGTAGAACCTAATTCAAGTTTTGGGGGCCAAAATTTGTGGAAACCACCAGAAATAGCTATTTCAATTATTTTACACGAAACAATAAATGAACAGCCAGAATTTCTGTAGACCAATAAAATAATATAATAATAAACCCATGTGACAAGGACTTTGCAGCGTTTTGGTTTATTATTCTGTGAATAATACACCTATGTATTCGCTCAGCAAAAAATTTTTATAACACCCCCTCAAACTTTTTTCTTTTCCGTTTCAAGGTGCGTAGATTCCAAAAATGCAATGTCCGTCCGCCGTACGCCGTCCGCCGTATCACGTGTACAGGCTTCATTTTCGGTCTAAAAAAATCGTTCTTTCGCACACATGCTCCATTTGGGCCCTAGTTGTGTCCCGAAACTTTTCAGCCCGATCGGAATATACCCAGGGTGTTATGAGTGAAAATGTGTGTAAAAATAGGTACTTTTTACGTTTTAGCAACATATTGGTAACATGAGCTTCTGAGATATCGTTTTCTATGTTTTTGGGGAAGAGAAGACCGAATATGAAGTCGATTTTGACCAAAGAGTGGAAAATTGAGTTCTAACCTGGGAAATCGTCTGAAATCACCATCAGTTTGTATAATAACACTGGAAAAAGTGTCAAGACGTGGTTCAGGACGATTAAATGGCACTACCAATGATCAAAGATAGTTTAAAAAAAAAGAAAAAAAAGAGCGTACCTAATTTGTGTTTTGGGGGGCCAAAATTAATGGAAACCATCAGAAGTAGCTATTTCGATTATTACGCATGAAAGAAACAATTAATGAACAGCCAACCTTTCTGTAGGTATGTCCAATAGAATAATAAACCCATGTGACAAGGACTTTGCAGCGTTTTTTGTTTCAAAATCGTTCTGTTATTCAAGCTCGAAGATTTTGTTTGTATTTTAGTCTGACTTGTTTTTAGCTCTCAACCCATTTTCTCATCTTTTACAGTCAGTGATGGAAGGTCCCCGACTCCACAATACCACGGACTGCGAAACGCCGTTAGCACAATTTTCAGAGAAGAGGGCTTACGTGGTCTCTACAAGGGCGTCACCCCTAACGTCTGGGGCTCTGGGAGCGCCTGGGGGTTCTACTTCTTATTGTAAGTATTTTTGATTTTGACCAGCATTGCATGTTACTCGTAGGGTTGCGTCTGGTACCTACTCAAGAAAAACATAGCTGCTACCTTGTTGACTCACTTCACATCACGATATTACGACACTTGATATTACGATGCGTTCTTAAACTAGAGAAAATAACCCTTTAGCTTTAATACCGTTTCACTTGATAAACCTGCACAGTTCTATTTGGAGAACAGGGAATTAACCCTTTTCGTACCAAAAGTAGATCCAATGGGATTTTTTTGAAAGTCCTCAAAATCAAATATTTTGCTCGCATATGTAATGACATATTATGTAATGTCGCATGTCAGATATGTAATGTGCGTAATGACTACTTTTAGAAAGATAATTCTTTCCTGGACCAAGGAATTATGGAAAAAACAGGCCCACCTTCGGTGTACTGATGTACACCTTGGTACAGCTGTGCAGTAAAGTGGTGTCCTCAAAGGCACCGTGGTCCAAGTGTGCATGCAGTGTCTTCAGGGACATCGGTGACGCTAAAAAGACACAAAGTAGGGTTCTTTCTGTGGATTGAGAGCTTTGGAAAGGCTCGTATCCTTTCCCCGCAGCAAGAAAATACTCGAAAAAATTGGTGTCTTCAGATGCACCTTGGCCCGAAAAGGGTTGAGGGGCCATTTAACCCTCAGCTAAACAGATCTTCTTCGATATCAAAACTTCCTTTAACGTCTTTGCCTTTCCTATCCATTATTTTTTGTGGATGAAAAAAAAAAAACAAAAAAAAACGAAATCAGAGGGGAAAAAACCAGATAATGTTCCGGTTTTGGTCATCTGGATGAACTTGAAAAGTTGGGTATGTCTAATGAGCTTAAGGTCTAACTAGTGCCATTGGTTATTATTATTATTATTTGGGTGGTCATACCCGTGGGGGGTAAAAAGTGCCACGGGGTGACGTGAGTGGGGGGCCAAGGGCCTGTTCCCACCGGCAAGTGCATGTGGAGGGCCCAGTGGTCGGGCATAATAGCCTCCTCCGAAAAACTCCCTCACCAGATTACACGAAGCAATCAGCACGGCCTTCTGCATGTCCTCGTAAAGTCCACCGGGCAGCCCAAGGATCCTCAAGCTTTCATGGAGTTTCTTGGGTATCACCCCGGTGGCAGACAAGACCACGGGAACGATCCGTACCACCTCCTGCTCCCACATCGTCCTTATCTCGTTAGCAAGGGATAAATACTTATTTACCTTCTCCCTGTGCTTGGCTTCGAGGTTTGATGTGAGAGGTACAGAGATGTCATTTAGGTAGGTCGTTCCCTCCGGCTTGTGCACAAGGACAATATCGGGCCGGCGCGCGGTGATTGGCAGATCAGTCGGTATCTCCTTGTTCCAATACATCTTGTAATTTTCATTCTCCAAGTACCTGACTGGCTCATATTGGAAGTAGCGCGTCCTGTCCTGAACAAGAGCGAGCTTTAATGCCGGCTCTTGATGGGCCATACGCACCACCATGTTGTACCTATACAGGTACTTCGTGGGAGCAAGGGCCGGGCAACCCGCCAGCACGTGGTCGTGGTCGTGGTTATTATTATTATTATTGAAGAGGTTTTCAGTGTCAATAAAAAGTTTTGTGGTTTGTGCAACACGACTCTGGTCTTGTCATCAAACCAGTAATTGCCATCACCTTTTTCGGAGCTTCCTTATCATACTAAAATTATCACGGATGCTTCTGGATCATTCTGTTACTACTCAAGGGACATTTTCACAAGAAAAATGCCGGATGTGGTTGAAATTATTCATTATTTCACCGATTCGGAGATTTGAAACGTTGATTGAAGACAAATGGGTTTCACAAGTCATCAAAGTTTTCGCTTCTGTCACTGATCTACCTTTTGCATTACGATCCTTTAAAATGCCTAATTATTGTCTGTATGCGTGCTCTTGGTCCGTTATTCTGCGAATAATGCACGTCTATGTATTCGCTCTGCAAAAAAATTTTATAACACCCCCTCAAATTTTTTCTTTTACGTTTCAAGGTGCATAGATTCCAAAAAGGCAATGTCCGCCCGCCGTACGCCGTTTCTTCATATCTACCTTTATTTTCGGTCTAAAAAATTCGTTATTTCGCACACATGCTCCATTTGGGCCATAATTGTGTCCCGAAACTTTGCAGCCCGATCGGGATATACCCAGGGGTGTTATGGGTGGAAAATGGGTGTAAAAATAGCGTTTTTGGTGTTTTAGTAACATTAGCTTGTAAGGCATCGTTTTCCATGTTTTTTAGTACCATGAGACCGAACATGAAGTCGATTTTGATCAGAGTAGAAAGTTGAGGTTCTAACAAAGTTTCAGCCTTAAATTTACCTTAAATATTTGTAGAGTATCGTTCTTCAGCACGCAGGCTCCATTTGGGTCCTAGTTGTGCTCCGAAACTTGGCAGCCCGATCGGAATACACCCAGGGATGTTATGGGTGAAAAGTAGGTGTAAAAATAGGGGTTTCGAGGTTTTTTGTTTGTGGTTTTAGTGTACATGAGCATGTGAAGAATCGTTTTCCATGTTTTTAGGGAGAGAAGACAGAATACGAAGTTGATTTGTACCAAAAAGTGAAGAATTGAGGTTGTAACAAAGGTTCAGCTTCCAAAATTCATTTTTGTATGAATCGAAAACCTAGGAAATTATCTGAAATCACCATAAGTTTGTATAACGCTAGAACTAGTATCAACAGGTGAATCAATATAAAGGCCTCAAAGATAGAATCAAAGACAAGAGCCTCACTCGTGTTTTTGAGGGCCAAAATTGGTGGAAACCATCAAAAATAGCTATTTCAGTTTCATCAGCTATTTGTTTCTAGGTAAATGACGTCGGTTTGGTGCGAGAAAGTGGTTGAAAGTGAGATTTCTATGAAGTATATTTCCACGCTCAGTATATTATAAATATTCTCATGGTCTTCTCTTCTGCCAAACTTATATTCATACCACCATGAAAAACATGGTATTACGTGGCAGTCTCCACACTGGAACTTTAAATGACAGTAGGGTTCCATTTCAAGAACTTTTGAGACGAACCGCACTCTCCTACGATCAGTTTCTATGAGCTTTCAGTTTCGACAACAAGTGACGCCATTGCACTCCTTCCCCCGTGTGACGTCACTTGTTGCCGATACTTTGAAAGCTCGTAGAAAAAGACCTTTTCATCGTAGGAGAGTTTTAGAATGGAGTTTTCTCGAAAGTTTTAGAATGAAATCTAATTCCATTCAAATATACACTCCTGCTCAAAATTAACGCACCACCATACATTTTGCTTCCGAGTCTGCGAAGCAGCGGAAGCCTTGTGTTCACTTTCGTGAGCCAAAAAATTTTTGTCTTCAGAAATCAAAATTTCCACTTGCATTTTGCGTTTCAAAGCCTACTGAACAAATTTGGTTCCGTGTCTGTCGGTCTGTGAGTCTGTGAGTCTGTGAATCTGTGAGTCTGTGAGTCTGTCCGCATTTCCTTGTTACAGCCATAACTTCCACGATTTTGAATTGATTCAGCTCAAATTTTGAGGGATGGTGCGGATAAGGCCCCTTGAGGTCCCATACAAATTTCAACATGATTGATCCAGCGGTACGCCCTGCGCATGCGCTAACGTTAAATTCAACAAACACGCATAACTTTCACAATTTTGATTCAATTTCGCTCAAATTTTCAAGGGTTGTTTGGACAAGGCCTAGTGAGTTCCAGTATGAATTTCAGCATGATCGGACCCTCGGTGCGCTCTGCGCATGCGCTGGCGTGAAATAGATTCAATTTCCTTGTTACAGCCGTAGTAACCAAAGATTTCACCCAATTTCAATGTAATTCTCAGGGATTAAGCGGGTAGGGCCCATTGAGGTCCCATATAAATTTCAACATGATAGAGCCAGCGGTTCGCCCTGCGCATGCGCTCTGTCTGTCTGTCTGTCTTTCTATGCACGGCCAAACGGCTCGACGGATATCGACCAAATTTGGCACGAATATCCAGTAGGCTCCCAAGTTGTGCAACGTCGCATTTTCAATTCCCTGACCATAGCGGAACTATGGTCGACCATGGTCAACTCCTGAATGGCTTGATGGATATCGACCAAATTTGGCACGAATATCCAGTAGGCTCCCAAGTTGTGCAACGTCGCATTTTCAATTCCCTGACCATAGCGGAACTATGGTCGACCATGGTCAACTCCTGAATGGCTTGACGGATATCGACCAAATTTGGCACGAATATCCAGTAGGCTCCCAAGTTGTGCAACGTCGCATTTTTAATTCCCTGACCATAGCGGAACTATGGTCGACCATGGTCAACTCCTGAATGGCTTGATGGATATCGACCAAATTTGGCACGAATATCCAGTAGGCTCCCAAGTTGTGCAACGTCGCATTTTTAATTCCCTGACCATAGCGGAACTATGGTCGACCATGGTCAACTTCGTTAATTGAAATGGTAACCCCTATTTTTTATCGCGTATTCGTAATCTACGTGAAATTCTATCTACGATCGACCCTTCGGACTACCCCCGCGGTCGACCATAGCGCATCCATGGGCCCCTCCATGGTCGAATCCCGAATTGCTCAACGGATATCGACCAAATTTGGCACGAATATCCAGTAGGCTCCCAAGTTGTGCAACGTCGCATTTTTAATTCCCTGACCATAGCGGAACTATGGTCGACCATGGTCAACTCCAGAATGGCTTGACGGATATCGACCAAATTTGGCACGAATATCCAGTAGGCTCCCAAGTTGTGCAACGTCGCATTTTTAATTCCCTGACCATAGCGGAACTATGGTCGACCATGGTCAACTCCAGAATGGCTTGATGGATATCGACCAAATTTGGCACGAATATCCAGTAGGCTCCCAAGTTGTGCAACGTCGCATTTTTAATTCCCTGACCATAGCGGAACTATGGTCGACCATGGTCAACTTCGTTAATTGAAATGGTAACCCCTATTTTTTATCGCGTATTCGTAATCTACGTGAAATTCTATCTACGATCGACCCTTCGGACTACCCCCGCGGTCGACCATAGCGCATCCATGGGCCCCTCCATGGTCGAATCCCGAATTGCTCAACGGATATCGACCAAATTTGGCACGAATATCCAGTAGGCTCCCAAGTTGTGCAACGTCGCATTTTTAATTCCCTGACCATAGCGGAACTATGGTCGACCATGGTCAACTCCAGAATGGCTTGATGGATATCGACCAAATTTGGCACGAATATCCAGTAGGCTCCCAAGTTGTGCAACGTCGCATTTTTAATTCCCTGACCATAGCGGAACTATGGTCGACCATGGTCAACTTCGTTAATTGAAATGGTAACCCCTATTTTTTATCGCGTATTCGTAATCTACGTGAAATTCTATCTACGATCGACCCTTCGGACTACCCCCGCGGTCGACCATAGCGCATCCATGGGCCCCTCCATGGTCGAATCCCGAATTGCTCAACGGATATCGACCAAATTTGGCACGAATATCCAGTAGGCTCCCAAGTTGTGCAACGTCGCATTTTTAATTCCCTGACCATAGCGGAACTATGGTCGACCATGGTCAACTTCGTTAATTGAAATGGTAACCCCTATTTTTTATCGCGTATTCGTAATCTACGTGAAATTCTATCTACGATCGACCCTTCGGACTACCCCCGCGGTCGACCATAGCGCATCCATGGGCCCCTCCATGGTCGAATCCCGAATTGCTCAACGGATATCGACCAAATTTGGCACGAATATCCAGTAGGCTCCCAAGTTGTGCAACGTCGCATTTTTAATTCCCTGACCATAGCGGAACTATGGTCGACCATGGTCAACTCCAGAATGGCTTGACGGATATCGACCAAATTTGGCACGAGTATCCAGTAGGCTCCCAAGTTGTGCAACGTCGCATTTTTAATTCCCTGACCATAGCGGAACTATGGTCGACCATGGTCAACTTCGTTAATTGAAATGGTAACCCCTATTTTTTATCGCGTATTCGTAATCTACGTGAAATTCCATCTACGATTGACCCTTCGGACTACCCCCGCGGTCGACCTTAGCGCATCCATGGGCCCCTCCATGGTCGAATCCCGAATTGCTCAACGGATATCGACCAAATTTGGCACCAATATCCGGTAGCCTCCCAAGTTGAACGTAGGCGCATTTTTAATTCCCTGACCATAGCGGAACTATGGTCGACCATGGTCAACTCCTGAATGGCTTGACGGATATCGACCAAATTTGGCACGAATATCCAGTAGGCTCCCAAGTTGTGCAACGTCGCATTTTTAATTCCCTGACCATAGCGGAACTATGGTCGACCATGGTCAACTCCTGAATGGCTTGATGGATATCGACCAAATTTGGCACGAATATCCAGTAGGCTCCCAAGTTGTGCAACGTCGCATTTTTAATTCCCTGACCATAGCGGAACTATGGTCGACCATGGTCAACTTCGTTAATTGAAATGGTAACCCCTATTTTTTATCGCGTATTCGTAATCTACGTGAAATTCTATCTACGATCGACCCTTCGGACTACCCCCGCGGTCGACCATAGCGCATCCATGGGCCCCTCCATGGTCGAATCCCGAATTGCTCAACGGATATCGACCAAATTTGGCACGAATATCCAGTAGGCTCCCAAGTTGTGCAACGTCGCATTTTTAATTCCCTGACCATAGCGGAACTATGGTCGACCATGGTCAACTCCAGAATGGCTTGACGGATATCGACCAAATTTGGCACGAGTATCCAGTAGGCTCCCAAGTTGTGCAACGTCGCATTTTTAATTCCCTGACCATAGCGGAACTATGGTCGACCATGGTCAACTTCGTTAATTGAAATGGTAACCCCTATTTTTTATCGCGTATTCGTAATCTACGTGAAATTCCATCTACGATTGACCCTTCGGACTACCCCCGCGGTCGACCTTAGCGCATCCATGGGCCCCTCCATGGTCGAATCCCGAATTGCTCAACGGATATCGACCAAATTTGGCACCAATATCCGGTAGCCTCCCAAGTTGAACGTAGGCGCATTTTTAATTCCCTGACCATAGCGGAAATATGGTCGACCATGGTCAACTCCTGAATGGCTTGACGGATTTTGATAAAATTGGGCAAAAATACCCGGTAGGGTATGGGATTTTTCCGTCGTTTGTTGGTTCCACGATACTGCGTACAGCGAATCTCGGATAGCGAGCGAAGCGAGCGGTCAGGCTAGTTATGTATAATGGACGTAATGTATTATGGAAGTCATGTTATGTATAATATGTATATTTCATGTAATGTTATGTTATGTAATGTAATGTTATGTAATATGTATATTTAACGTTATGTAATCTTATGTAATGTAATGTTATGTTATTTTGCTTCCGAGTCTGTTCTATTTTATAATGGGTCACTCTGATTGTGACGAGGAAGCTCCTGTGCCATCACCTTGGCAGTGTATTTTCGTTTATTCCCTTTTCTTTTCACTTACCAATTTTTTATCGGTTTGTATCACACAGGAGAGATAAGATAGCCAAAAAAAAACTTACATTCTTTAAAAAAAAAATCAAATCAAAGACAAATTTACCTTTTGTGGTAAAATTAGGCATTTGTTGATTGTGTAAAAAAAATTGAAAACAAATTTTAAACTATAACTTTTGGATTTCAATACTTGGTATTACCTTCTCTAGCTCTAATGAGGGCTTGGAGCCTTCTACCCATGCCTCTAATCAAGTTTTGAATATCCTCTTGGGGGTCTCCTCTTTCGCTGCAGTTTCCAGCTGATGAAGGCTGTCTGGTGGTGGACCTCTGGCTCGAATTCTTCTTTTCCGCATGTACCAAACATGCTCTATCGGATTCATGTCTGAGCTCCTTGGTGGCCAGTCCATAGTGGTGATGCCAACCTCCTGTAGATAACCAGTGACAGCTCTAGCGCTGTGTGGTCTCGCATTATCGTGCATTAAAATGAAATTAGGGCCAACTAAAGGGGCATATGGCACAACATGTTCTTCGAGGATACATGTCACGTACCTCTGAGCATTCAAGGCTGGTCTCGGCATAGTCACCAACTCCGTATGGGCGTCATACTAAATCCCTCCCCAAAACATTACAGAGCCCCCACCAAAGGAAAGGGTATGGTACTTGAAAAACAGACTTCAGAAAACCTTTCTTCCTCTCTTCTCCAGACACGTTCGCGTCCGTCTGGAGAATTTAGACTCACTCTCGTTTCATCTGAAAAGAGAACACGTCTCCATTCCTCCGAATTCCATTCAGCATGTTCACGTGCGAAGTTCATTCTGGCTCTCCGATGCTGTCGGGTGAGAAGAGGGCCAGTAGCTGGTCTTCTGCTTGTCAGGTTGGACTCTCGGAGTCTGCGAGAAACTGTTTGTCTGGAAATTTCGATATTTCTCACGCCTCTCATCAAACCCTGCAGCTCTGAACACGTTGAGGTCCTTTTACGAAGTACTGCAACCCTCAGAATTCGATCTTCCCGTGCGGTTGTGCATCTCAGACGGCCCTGCCCACGTCTCCGTCGATCAGATCCGGTCTCCTGAAATCGCTGAATAGCCGATCTGATCGTCGTATGGTGCAATCCCAATCGCCTGGCAAATTCTCTCAGTGAATGACCTTCCTCAACCAAAACTCTCGCTCTGATCGCATTTTCCACTGTCAAATGTCCTCTGTTCATTATGAAACTTGTCAGTCTGAATGCTAAAAAGCTACTTAATGGCGTCTTCCAACCCGTTGCTAAAGATAACCAACCGATCCCAACAAGTGCAAAGGTGGCAACGATAACAAAGGGTGAAAGTCACAACTGAGAAGCTGTGCACCAAAAATTTCTCCTTTGACCCGATTTCTGTTCTGATGGTATAGCTACAAAATGCTTTTTGGCTACTTTATCTCCCCTGTGCCTTATGTAAACGGATAAAAAACTGATAAAAACTGGATAAGTGAAAATAAAAGGGAATAAACGAGGAAATGGATGGTGGTGCGTTAATTTTGAGCAGGAGTGTATAAACAAAAGTCATGGATACTCCTCGGAGGCAAAGTTGAATGGGTTAGTGTTGGACCCATTGACATATTTTTTGCTGCCAGTTAGCCAGTGCGACAGAGCTCAAATAAAGAGGCATGATCTAGACATCCTAGCGGACATTTTGGTACCAACCGCACCAGTTTTGGTCCATTTTTACGGCAGTTGTCGTCGAAAACCCGCCATAACTCCCTCATTTTTCCACTTGGAAAGTTCGTTCTCATCTCAAATTGAAGAGTTTAATGAGCTGAACAAAACCCAAAAAGAATATCTGAAAAATACCGTATTTTGAGAAGTTACGACCATTGGAAATGCCACCATGTATATGTACGTACATACATACAGAGCGACTTCGAGAGGAGTACCGTCTAGAAACTAGTTTCGAGTACTTCTGAACAGGATCCCACTGTTTTCTCGAACACCTATTTTTGACGTTATCACCTTACTTCCATTCCTATATAATAGGTACATAGAAGTAATATATATTATGCAGAAGATTCAACTTAATTTACCTCCATCGTTGTGTGAAGTCCTTCCAGATCAAATTGCATCCATTTCAATAGTTTCGAAAGTCTTGGGACGAAATGTGCTGGAATTTCGTCATTGCATGCTTCCCCTTAACGTTTGAATTTTCGTTTTTATTTTCAGTTATAACTCTATAAAAACGTGGGTGCAGGGAGGGAATTCGAAAACTCCTCTCGGGCCGACAATGCACATGATGCTAGCGGCACAAGCTGGCGTGCTGACGCTCGTCATGACTAATCCAATTTGGGTTGTTAAAACTAGGTGAGTCCACAAGCTTCATTTATCTACCCCGCTAAAGAAAAGTATGATTATAGGTTTTTATTTTATCTCTTGACTCTTAACTAGAATTTGAAGTTTCTGCTTTTTTTTGTACTCGCTTTTCTTTATTTGAACATAAAAACTAGGCACCAGTAGAGAAACATACTTTCAACATGTGCAGGTATGTAGTTAAGAAATAATGTTGTAATTTTACTTTCGAAAGCAGTTTCTATGTTGATTTTTTTTGTAATTTTTATATTTTCGATAATCTTCAATTGTTGCTTCAAAATGTAGCCAGAAAAATCAATGTGAACCCTCAAGTACTTAACTCATGCTGAAATCGATTTTTGTTTACCGATGAGCTGTGCAAATTTTTGTTTTTGTCTTAGTATTAAGTTAGTCCCGTGTTCATAATTTTTTCAAAGAACAAAACACGGCAACATGATTTGTTCTGCACAATTCGCAATTAGTACTTTGAATGTACGTGTAAATCTTTGGACCGAAGTATTTATTCTAGTTTTTCGACAAGAAAGGTGGCTACTTAACGAAGTTTTTCTTCGATTATGCGAGGACTCAAGTTAAATTAGAGTGTTTGTCTTGCAAAAATTATTCTTTTGTTAGGAAACCTTTTTTGTGTTCCCCTCATGCCCCTAAACGGGGATTATATTCTCGACAGGTTATGTTTGCAATATTCCGATGCCTATCCGAACTCAGGACGGAACTACGCCGGGATGGTCGATGCTCTTAAGTCCATTTATAGGCTCGAAGGTGTTCGAGGACTCTACCGGGTAATTTATAAATCAATAGACGTCTTTTGTATTTTCCAACAGGGCTGCCCGCTTCGTTGAACTCTATTTCCAGTATTGGTTCACAGTCAATTTTTGGTGGATTGTCTTCAAATTGAGGGATTGCTGATTGATGAATTGAATATATTCGAACAGGTGCAGCAGCACCGAAGGGTTTATGAAAGGGTGATTGAGAGGGCAAGGCGTGGTGGAAAAAGAACGAACTTTGTACTTTTCAGAGAGAAGAATTGAACATTAGTAGTTTATTGGTACAGCGATATGTTAGATTGAAACTTGCTGATTTTCCAAATTATTCAAGTTATTTCCTGTTCTCGACTTCGTATTTTATCGATTTAGTGATAGGTATTTGGCTATTTGAAAACTGTAAATTAAACCATTGGCTTGCCCTTTTCTGATCTCAAATCTTTATTGTAGGTGTAGAACAGTAGCTCACCCAACAATACTGTGAACGGAAATAGGTGTTCTCGTTGCTGGGTCGCCTTTTAGTTAATTTTTTCATTAGGGTCTCACAGTAGCGATGTGTTGCAGGGTTTTGTTCCTGGAATGTTTGGTGTATCTCATGGAGCGATCCAATTCATGACTTACGAAGAAATGAAAAACTACTACAATCAGTATAGAAACTGCCCAATCGATGTCAAACTGGTGAGTTCTGTTTGTTTGATTTTTTAATATTTTAATTTGGTGTGTCTCATGGAAGTTTTCAGATAAACATACCCCACGTAGGCAAATCGCTAGTGTTGTGATACCTTCCTATGTGCTCACCGAGTTACCTAGCAACGGGATATTCATTGCATTCTGTTCTTTTTCTGATTAATAAAGTAGAGATGTGTGAGATGCGTTCGGTTCCATAAGTTAACTCCCACCACTTCACTCAGTTCAGAGATGCGTTCTTTGGGACACGTTCACCTGTTCAGCCGAGTCCCTAATCCAAATTATAATTATTCCGACCTAAAAATCACAAAAACGGGGTTTTGATAGGTTTGATTCAATGAAAAGTTATTCATATTTAATAGTTTAATAATATATATTTTTATACGAAATCACAATAAAAAATGTCCCATATGCCGCTGGAATCTATGTGATAAGTAAAAAGCCTCACTGACGATCAGCAACGAGTGGAGAAGGGAGGGGTTGATGATTGGATGAACTGGTGGGAGTTGGGAACGTGAGGAGTTGGGAACGCGGGCGAGGCGGAAGAATGTTTGAATAGGTGAACTTGTGAACTGAAAAGTTGTGAAAGTGGAGGATCGGCGAGCGGGGAAGGAAATAACAATGGGAATGGCAAGGGGGGAAGGGAAGAACAGTTCGAACGTAGAGGGGCGAAGAGAGGGTTTGATGAATGGATGAACTGGTGGGACATGGGACTGATTATGAGGAGTTGTGAAAATGGAGTGAGGTTAGGATCTGTTCAGTTGGGATACGTTCAACTGAAAGATCCATTCAGTTCGGATCCGTTCAATGCTGAACGTCACATCCCTAGAATAAAGGGCCCCATACATGGCCCAACCACCGACCTATGCTCAGGGTGGGGAGAGCCGAAAACGCGCCTCTCCATAAGTTGGGATGGATCGTTGGACCGTATGTGGGAAGTCACCGGACTGTGGAACGGACGAAAATGGTTTGGTCTGGTTGGTTCGGGCGTTCCCCCTCCCTTTTCCCTGACTAAGTTGGACCGTGTGTGGCGCTGTAGGATCAACTTCACCATCTTTTCTCCCAATTTTGTGTCCGTTCGTGGTGGACACAACATTAAGTTCCACGCATGGAAGTAGGAGGAAGGATTCGGAACACAAAATTTCATTAATTAATTGGTACTTGCATAATGAAAGAAGTAGGTTACCTACCTACAAATCATGTGATACATGACGATACAGGTTAGAAAAATGGGTAGCAAAATGAACCATTCCAACCATCTAGGTAACCTACTAGGTATTTAGCTAGGTACCTACCTACCTAAAAATCGGTTATTACAATGAAGCTGTGACATCGATACTACTGCCCAAGAAGTTGCTGTGTGTGTTCTGCATTGCTGTATACTGGAGGACGACATATCGACATTGACGCCATTGCCGCACTCCATGTAATCTTGGAAACTAAACAGGTATATGCTGTTCCAGCAAACCGATTTCGCATCAACAAAAAATAACACGAAAAGCAAATTTGGGAAAAAATCAGCAATTCCAGAACCACTGGTATTCCCCGTACAGTAAACATTCTGGGCCTATTTCATTAGCGTGTTTTCTTAGAAAGTTCAGGTACCTCTGTACTGAAAATTATGGGCCCGTTCCAGTAGCTATTTTCTCCAAAAACTGAAGTATGTACCAATTTTCTCCGAAAATTCGCTAAAACCTCCAGATGGCACCCTCGCCTCAAATCACGAATGCTTTGTAGACGGTTATCCTAGAGGAGTCAACCAGTCAACCTGGGGGCCTATTCACTAAAAGGGATAGTGAAAGTAGATTATCTATTTGGAAATCTCCTGGGAGAGATAGTCTAAATAGATTATCTATTTTGAAAATCTCCTGGGAGAGATAGTCTCTCTCGGCAGACAGTAAAATAGACGAAAGGTTCGTCTGTTTTACTGAATAGCTCCCAAGCATTCTCAGACGTAATTCTCAGACGTTTCCACTCCTGAATCGATAATATGTATATATTTTTAATGAACAATCGACTTACCTTTAAGAGATGAAAAACCGTACATCAAAATGACCAGTATGGTAGCCAGTGAACGGAGGATGATAAACGATCACTATTAAACAAAAAAGAAATGAGAAAGGGACTCTCTCTATCGAGAAAAGACATTAGGTGTCTCTCTGAAAGAGACCGAAAATGCCAAGATGGCCGCCAACTCTCTCTTTTAAAAGTTACTGAATAACCCTGTTGTGGATGGTACTATAAAAATCTCTTCTGCCAAAAGAGAGTCGGGCTGAAAAGAGGTGTCTCTTTGGCTTACTGAATAGGCCCTGGACTACTCGAAACGATTTTGATGCGCAATGCCTTCTTGTACTCTGTTCCAGGGCACGATGGAATACTTGGGGTTCGCCGCAACGAGCAAACTGATAGCCGCATCAGTCACTTACCCTTATCAGGTGATACGAGCTCGTCTCCAAGACCAGTTTCACAACTACAAAGGTTCCGTGGACTGCGTTCGACAAACTTGGAGGTACGAAGGCGTTAGAGGTTTTTATAAAGGTCTTTTCCCTTACTTACTGCATGTCATGCCAAATATTTGTTTAGTATTCATCATCTACGAGAAATTCACTGGTGGCAGCTAATTGACGAAACCTTGATGATGTCGACTTCGTAATATTTTCTGTACCTACGCTTACGTTATAGTTGGTTGTCCTCAATAAGTTATTCTATGATTTATGCTGAAGTAGTCGATTTTTTCTATATTACATTTCAATGAGAACACTTTGATTCTGTATACTTCGTTTCTGTGTATATTGAACTACATGTAGACTTTCATTTATTGAATTTCACGATATGAAATTAATGTTCTGTTTTTTTTTAGTGACTTTCTATTTCTGCAAATTATTGACTTAATTTATCCTCTTTGAATAAAATTCTTTTCGCCTGTGATGATCTTGAAGAGTCCAGAGTACCCATAATATTTATGTTTCCTATAACTATTTGGCATATGTAAAAATTGATTACCTATAGTACGTTCAATTTAGCGTGAAAGCACAGATAAACAAACGGCAATGAAATCGAGCCCGCATATCACCCATGTGATGCGGGGTTGTCGACCATACTGATTGTATGCTAGCATGTGATTTAACATGTAATGTTACATGCAGTGTAACATGTGATGTAACATTTCATGTAACATGTGGTATAACATGTAAGGACCATGAATCTACGCGGATGCACGTAAATTATATTTAACATTTAAAAAAAGTTGTGTTGTAATTTGCGTGTCCAGCATTAATCCACCTTTCGTCCAAATAGTAAATTTGTAGGTTTTCAGTTCTCAACTTTCGAATCGTTTCAATCCCTTCTCCACAAAACAAGCTCCTCCCATTCCAGCAGCACTGAATCCCTTCCACGTCTGACAAATTGAAATTGCAGTTCTGATAAAACTTATAAAAAGTGGTTCTTTCGCCCGTGTTAACGTAAAAAACATTTCATCTACAATAGGAAATATATTCCCAACACAGATCCGATGAATTTTTTGGTGTATTACCTCTCGATTTATCTAAAGAATCGACCGAAATAGCTATTTTTTGGTGAACAAAAACAGCCGTTTTCTCTGTTCTTTTAGCACCCGGTAAATTGAGGCCGCTTATAACGCCTGGTGGGGTGTCCACCATTTGCACAACATACCAGACAGATCGGTCTAAAATAAATTTCACGGTATGCTTGGACAAGTTCATTACAGTGATTGTCGTTTCTAGTGATATAAGGGCCGGTTTCACCAACGCGGAATCCAGAGTTCAATATTGGCTGAGGTTTAAGCTATTGATTCTGAGAAAAGACAGTTTCACGAACGCCTAATCTAGGAATAACTCGCGCCAACGGCACATTAAGTTAATACCTTGTTTCAGGTGGTTTAAATCTCTGATCTACGGTTGTCTCCGATTCTCCGCTAGGCCATCGCCATTTTGAAATCTATTGTATAAATGTTTTTCATACTTACCAACTTGCATCAACATTCAGTGCGATGAATCGTTTCACTGAAGTGTTTGAGTCATCCTTGGATGAAGATTTCAGTGAACTTCTGGAAGTGGCCGTGCCCAGATGGCGATAATTCGCGAAAGGGTCGAGCATTTCCACAAGTGGGATGACGGGGATTTTTTCGCGAGGTTCCGCCTTCCCAAGGAAGGGATGAGCTTTGTGCTCGATGCAATAGAAAGCCTAGTTTTTGAAACAGAATAGCGAGTCCAACCAAAAATGTGTAATATAATTTTACACCAAACCAGGTAGGCAACAACGTCGGACCCATCATTATTTATTTCTTCGAGTAGCTAAACAAACCTTCATAGTACGTGGTAGGTACTTGCAGACTGCGCTAATAATTACATGTATAACTTCTTCTGCATACAGCGAATTATTGTAAAAAAGTAGATACATTTAATAAAAGAGCCTAGATAGGCTATCTATAATTTATTACAAGAGCAGTAGGTAGAATGGCAATCAGCAGTCTCGAAAGATGTAAGATGATCTTTTGTAGTAATGACAGAGTGGAGTCGAGTGGAAGTTCTCGGACAAGGCATAAGTGAGAAAAAATTGCGAACTTCCATACCTGGTTACTATTATACAGTTTAATGTCTCCACAACAGAGGATGGCGGACAAAACGTTAAGTATCCATAGAAGAAATAGCACAGATCCGCCACTCATGGATGAGCATCTCTCCTCCTTGTCATCTGCAATACGGAATTGGTGTTTCTGGGGATAGCAATGCTGATGCAAACTAAACAATCTCGGCTTCAACCCAAGTTCGGTTAAACCGCGGATCAAAAACGTTGGTGAAACTGTCGATGCTCTGAACCGCTGATCAAATTTGAATCCAGGATTTATTGATACCAGGTTTAAGCTGTGTTGGTGAAACCGGCCCTAAGTGTCACGTCTCGTCGGTGGAGAAATACTTACCAAGCTGGCTGTGTCGGTTTCCGACCTTGACATCTCTATAATATTTTGCTTTCGAAAACGACGAACTTTGAATGAAAATAAAACTTATGAATTGCAACTATGGAGGTCGAAACTGAGGCCAATATCTTACCCATGAAGCATTTTCGGCAATTAATAGAGGTCCCCATAAGTAAATTATATGCATGTTGCCCCCATAAGATATGGGTATACTAATCCGCAACGCCATGGTGCTTTGATGGTTTCGCATTCTGTTTACATGCTCTCACTCTAAATTGAATGTACTATAGTTAGTTACTTACGCCATTCCAAAATTAATGTGCTACCGTTAATATCTACCTGCGATGTTGCTAAAAGAATTGTACCTAAAAAATTCTACCATTCATGAACATTTCTATACCCTACGACGTCTTTCTAAACGCTCTCTGACGATGGACTTGGTTGTTCACCTTGGTTTATTGTATTGTTCAGCTGTATATTTTTATTATACCGTAAAGTGGGTATCTTTGCTCCGCTATTTGCTCAAATTTGGAATTATTATTTAAATTTTACTTTAGTTTTCAGTAATCGTCTAATAAAATCAAAACGTGCAGCGCACACAGAGGTGATATAAAACCAGTCATGCAGCATGGCTATAAGAGCGAATTTAAAAGAAATATTCGTGCTGTTGTGTAAAAAGTTGATATACCTAGCGCGAAACCATACCACTTTCAGAAACGTAGTATAATTTTTCGTGATGTTAGCCATTTTGACCGATTTTTGACCCATTTAAAGTCAAATGTGACCACCCTTGAGAAACCCAAACCCAAAAATCCAAATTTTATCCCTATTCCATATGAAAAACAAGTGAAATGGTATTTTTCTGTCTTTACTCACCCTTCCATTCCACGTTCATTGTTTTTATACCAGTTGTTCGCGATTTTAGCCGGTTTCACCTCCTTGGAATTTTTGAAAATGGCTCATCTTCGAACTCATCTGTTTGTTTGGTAGGATACGTTTTGGCGAAATTTGGCATTTGTGTCATGTACCCCAGATATCGTCTGGAGTGACACATAAATGAATGAATAAATATTTACGTATATTATATATATATATATATATATATATATATATATATATATATATATATATATATAATATTGAAAATTGAAAATTCGCTAAATATGTTCAGAAAAGTTCTGTGCTATTACTATTGCTAAACTTGGGAACATTTTTAAAATTTTATTTTTATTTATTTATTTATTTTTTAAATGGGACGGGTACCGAGCCCCTCGTCAATGAGACCAGAAAGATCTGTTTAGACATCTGTCCCTATTTTTATTTAAGAACCCGATTGATGGCCTGTTCTCTCACAAAGTGAAGGAGGCTTACAGGTGGTTCTCCGGCAACATCGGTGGTCGGCAACATCGGTGGTCGGCAACATCGGTAGTATTCATAAACCCGTTCCCAAAGTGCTGGAATCGTGTTGACGCTACAGCAGGACATTCACACAGGATGCTGTTTCCACTGCCTCAATACAGAGGCAGCAGACGTCATTCCTGGCTTTGCCAATGTTTCTAAGGTGGTACCTTAGGGGGCAGTGGCCAGCGAGAAGACCCACGATGGTTCGGAAGTCTTTTCGCCTCATTGATAGGAGGGCTTGCACCCGCTTTTTGGAAAAGTTTATCAGCTGCTTTGATTGTCGCAACCCAGAGGTGTTGCTCCAATAAGCGGCTCCTTGATTGTCCTCCCATTTTTTTACTTGTAAAGCGAAAAAGCTCCTGGTGATCTCGAGCTGTGGTTCGAACCACCTTATGGGATAGACTTCGATGCCTTTTCCACAAGGCGATTGGCGGTCTCATTACCCTCGATTCCCTCATGACTAGGTTGAGTTTGTTGCCATGGGCAGCCTCTTTGAGGGAAGTCAGGCAACTCCATGTCAACTTAGATGTTATAGAGAACGACGAAATGACCTTTAAAGCTGCCTGGCTACCAGAAATTTTATAGATCCTTGCGCCTTTTGAGTATTTTCCTGGCAACCTCTTGCACACAAAATTTGGCGTGGGTTTCTGCTTGGTAGATCGTGGCTACGCTGCCAAGGGGCTTGGCCAAACTAAAGTTCGGCCCATGTACCCCGAACCCTGCCCTACCCCCCATCACTGAGCCGTCTGTGTACCGGGCAATTGAGGCACCTCTTTTCCAGGTCTCACGATCATTCGTGATGACCTTGAAGGGTAGGTCGAAGTTCTTTCTTTCTAACGTGAAATCCGGAACTTACCAAGTCACCGGGTCTGTCCTGATAGTATCCAGTATACCCAGGTAACTCTCTGTGTACAGGTGTCTTGATCCTTCCCAACTGCTGCATCTTGTTGCCCCCTGGGAGGCAGTCCTCTGTATATTCTCTGTACATGAATGTACAGAGGAATGAAGTCCAGGAGGACGTCCATCGCTGCAGTTGGTGTCGTATTCATGTCCCCTGTTATGCCTAAGCATGGAGTTTTCTAAGTGCCTCTTGTGTTGTTACTTGGCAGGTTTTTTGCCACCTTGGAGCCATGTTACTCGAGGCGTTGACCACTTTGCTCCATTACTTTATTTTAGTACACAGGTAATACTGTCTGCACTTCAAACCACCGTGTGGAGTAAAGTTAACCCCTCCATTAAAAAGCTGTGCTCTCACTGCATACAAAGGAGCCGGGGAAATGAATAAAACAGAATAAGAAATTTTCAACTATAGAAAAATCGTATCAATAAAAACATGACAATTTAGGCAAAATATTGTACATTTTTGTCTCTTTTTGCTGTCCCTCGATGTTGACTTGGTATTATATCTTCAATATGATGTCCAACAAAATAAAATCTTCCTCATTTAATGGTAAATGGTTGGAAAAAGGGTGTTTTGCGGCTTGTTTTCTTTTGGAGCAAAATAACTCCGCTTGGACCTGTTGAATTTGTTTCGTTTTCGTTTGTAATTCCTTTGATTTTGAAGCTATTTGGAAAACTGCTTTCCAAATTGTTCACAGATAAATGCATTCTCCGTAATTCTCACTGTGTGAAATTTGTTGGTAAGGCCACGTAGGAATTGCCAAAAACCACGCGTCACTGATAACACATAATAACCTCAAATAACCTTCCCGTTGATCACCAAGAGGCCAGCATACAAGGTTAGTCATGCCACAGGTGAGACTAAAGAATTTATTGTGGGCGTACCACACGACGTCAGCACCGTGATGTCATAATCTTATCATCATTAAAGATATTCACATTGATTTGGAGCAAAGCGAACGGGCCAGGAGCAAAGTATACCCCTTTATGGTACCTCGATTTTTCTTCTGTACATTCTGGTCGATAACTTGTGTGCTCTGCGTTGTGCAACATTCAGAATGTTCCGTTGAATGTATTAAGTCTGAAGCTTATTGCTTTGAAACTGGCAGGTAGTAGTGAGTTGTTTCAAGGGGCGGGAGGAAGAACTACCCTCAACAACAAGTAATTACTCATTATCGATTTGAAAACTGGGATATTAGTAGCTTACATTAAATTTACTAACGAAACTGTGCTCTCCTCGAGTAGTTTTAGCGGAATTTGAAAAATTAATTCATCTCATCTGCTGCACCATACCTACTCGTGTAAGCAGTGGGACCTATCACATTTCCTCATTTTTTCCCCTTCTGACTCCCAAAAACTATTGTTTGGGATGATGAGCATTTTATTTTATTTATTTGTTATTATCATAGTTTAATTTTTTGTAAATAAAATTTGCACTTCCTTATTTTGGTCCTGTGGTTTATGAGAAAAACTGAAGGCACTCATCTGACCCAAATCGGGATAATATATCACTCGCTGGCAAAATTTCGTCCTTCAGTCTGTGTCCAGAATGGCTATTATCTTGTATTCATAACTAGAACTGGGTACTGAATTACAGTTAACATTCATTGCATGGACACGAAAAAACGAAATTTGACTTTTGACTTCTAACGGTTGGGTGGTTCTGCTTCCTGTTCCAAAGAAGAGAACCCATCCGTACCACACCCTTACAAGTAAAAAATCATCAGTAGTCCACATTTCCAAATATTCTGTTTGGAAACGATCAGCAAATCAGTCTAAAATTGCTTCTAGGGCTAAAAAACGCATCGTGCGAGTACATGATTTTTGTTTGATGACGAGGAAGTGACGTCAACCGGGGAACCAGTAAACCGCCGTTGCTGATCCCCCAATCAGCAAGGCTTCCCAGCATGACATCACCGGTTCCTGCTGTTTTCACAGCTATTTCTAGATTTTTCTCCATTCTGCTCTAAATTCGTCCTTCAAATCTATCAGAAAATGATATAAACCCAAACCTCGATAGTAGCCAATTATAATTATTGAGCTGAAACACCGGAGGAATCTTGTAAATCCATAATTGTGTCCTTACTCCATGGAGAGCCATCCAAATGTCCAATTTACAATTTTTCTCCAATTGTCAAAATTTTCTTGGACCAATCCTGTTCCTTGGAAGCTCAACTCAAGCTCATATTTGTGCACACTTATCGATCTGTAAAATAAATTCTTGCCTAAGAATCGCCGTTGTACCTATGAGTGTTTCTTCTTTATGATTCTGATCAAGTGACACCTTTGTAGGATGTGGATCTACTGAAGTTTGTTCGAATCTTGCCAATTAACCAGGTCCTGCTCAATGAGTAGGTACCTAGAACAGCCTCAGTTTCAACTTTTACTGCTCTTCATCGAAAATTTCAAGGTTTCTCCATTCTTCATGTGGAAAACAACGTAATCTTCAATATGAAATAAAAAACCTTTAGTTGTCCACGATATTGCACTTTACTGAAAATATATCCGCCTTAATTTAAGGCATCGTCCTTAACACTTGGAACACAGTACAATTTACGATGAACTGTTTTATTGTGGTCCTGGTGCCAGATGACACTTTAAATTTATCTTTGCAATGGACTGCTTTGCTTTGGATATATTTGCAGTGAAGTGCAGTATCGTGAAAAACTAGAACGTTGTTTCATGTCAGAATTCCTACTGCTCTTTTGTTGGATCTCAGGTTTAGTTACCTAGTTTTGATTTCAGGATTTTAATTATTTAATTTAATTTAAGTGAATGTATTTATGAACTTGAGCTGTTTCCTCCCGCCCCTTGATTCGATGACCCGCGCACTTTCCAATGTATCAAAGCTGAGTTCGGTACTTTGAGACTGAGATTATTGGTGCTTCACAAGTGTGCAGTAAATCCACGTGTTATAGCGTCGACTTCTGCGTGGTGTCCAGTTTCCCATGTGTAAATACATAGTGCAATCGTGGAGGTAGCCTCCTTAAGACTGGTTGATGGGATTTGATGTCTTTTAATATAAATATATGGCGCATATTGTTGGATTAAAACTCAGTTTTCAGCTGCTCATTTGAACACGTACCTAAGTTTTAGTTGCTATAGATAAGACATAAAATCTATGTTAAAAAATGTGTAACTCCATGAAATTGATGGTTACTTGTTGTTGTGAGTACCTACTACCCTACAACTGCTTTTTGTAGATATCTTTAAAATTGTTGTGAAACGTAGGAGAATATGACTGCTGGACAGTATCTTTCCTCCTAACCCTTCAAAACATATTCCTTTGTTTGAAATGTGAATAAACTGCCAACCATCCATGAGCAATTGATTCATCAGTCAGTTCCTCTACTAACGGGTAACCCCAATTTCGCCGACGTCATTTTTAAGCAAAAATGTCAATTTCTCTGTCAACAGTCGCAAAAAAACCGTTTTCACGTTTCCAAAAACAGGGGGGGGGGGGGGGGGATTTTGAGCTTATAGTGCTTTGAAATTCCTCAAATTTCCTGGGGTTCGCAAAAGTTGGGCTTTTAATCGAAGGTTTCAGGTGTTCAAAGCACTAACAAAATCTTCAAGGTTTTAAATGTTCTTTAAGATACATTCTTCTCCAAACCCCCTTTTTTCAAGTTGCTGGGAATTTAACGCGTTTTTCACCTTAACCCCTTATTTTACAAATCCAAGGGTCGTTGGAAAGTGCTTTAAAAACCTATCAGATCCGTGTAATAATGACTAAATTAATAATGTGATGAAGGAATTATAAACGACTCATCACAACGAGGTAGGTTGCTGGGATGCGAGGAGAGTGGAGGATTGATGTGGCGGTGCCGCTTCCTAGCGAGTGTGCATGGGCCAAGACTTCGATGATTTTTCCTCTCCACTTCTGGTTAGCTCCTGTACTACTACTACTACTACTACTACTCTCTACTCCACTACTGGGTAGTGATGGGCGTTGAATAACGGAACTGCTTAGAATAACCGGTTATCGACCAAGAACCGGTTATTGCGATAACTGGTTACGAGAAAACCTACGTTATTGGAATAACTACTTCGCTTCTCCAAGCAAGGGAGGTGGTTGCCTTCACTATCCACACACAGGTAACTGTCTCGCTCTCGCTGCCTTTTGATGTTGGGATGGTATTGAGTGACTACCTGCAGCCGATAACGCTTTACCTGGCAACTGGTTACCACTTCCGACAGTTATCCATCAGCATAGGACCTTTCGCTTCCCTTTGACGTGAGATGGTATTGTACGGTATAGGACACAGTGTACCTATAGCGATCACTCTTTACCCTTCACTCCGTACAGTTACCTACCTATTTTAGGATGGTATCCTTCAGCTTAGTGCCCTTCAAAAAATTAAGGGTTATTTCTCATTCCCTCAGTTGAAGTTATCGAGCAATAACGTTAAAAATGTTGAAGGGTTATAACTAGTCCCATATTGTTTCGCATTCCAGTTTTTGTGATGTAGGAAGTTCAAAAACGTATTGCCGATAATTAATTCAAGATTTTATCACCCTATCACATTAAACTGTTACCGACCTACTAAACTCAATTTTATGGGATCCCAGGGAGAACAGACGGATTTTTTCTTTTGAGATTAGGAAATTCTAATATTTTTATTCCTCTTATCAACAATTTATTTCTATTACATTAATTTATGGTCAGCATTTGTATGTAAGCCCCATTAGTGCAAGTGACAGATTCACAAAATGAAGCAATAGGTAGGTATCATACGACGAACTTTTCATCACCCCTCTCATGTGAACGTTGATGTTTGTCTCTACACTACCCCATCCCTAAATTGGTAACCGGTTATCAGAATAACCGGTTATTGGAACCGGTTACTGACCGATAACTGTTAGCGAATAACGCGTTATCAGAAAATAACGCTTTAGCCCATCACTACTACTGGGCTCCTCGTGTATCTTTCAGACCATGGCTTGGACACCCCAGTGTTGCCAACCACGAACCCAGAACTGTTTATGATCTTATTTTCCCAGTCTACGAACTTTTTGATGAATTTGACAAATATAATTCAATTCACCGTCCTTCTTAATATATATCCATGATGTAAAAACAGTTTTTCAGTCGACTTTATTCTTCAGTGCGAGGACCATCCTTAGGTGTAGGTAAACCTACCATAACTACAACACGCGTGTCCGAATCCCTGCCTTGTAGAGATTGTAAGTTATGTTTGTACCTTTCCCAAAATTTATTTGCCTTTGCATTAAAAATAACGGACCTACATCTAATTCGGAACGAGGGGAAAGAAAAATAAAACTGAAATTCAATAATTTGATTTGACAATGACTTATCTTGTTGATACTGATAAGAAGTATTTATTAAAGGCTAACCAGATGTGGAGAGGAAAATTGTTCAAGTCTTGGCGCATGCGCAATCATGCTGATTGAGAAACATGGTCATGGGGTTAGACCTGGAGGTGCGTCGGAGTAGGCAGCTACCTGCTCAACTATTGTTGCTGTTACAATCTATCACCTTTCCAGGGAAAATCAATTGTTTGTTGATAAAAGATAGGCATCAAGTTTCAATTTTGAAATTCTTCGAGACGTCCTTATGTATTTGGTCTGGTCAGAAGAGGACAACACTTAGCCGAGAATAAAAAGAACCGTATTCAAATCAGTTTCAGACCATTCTGAATCCAAATCAGTGGAAAAAAAACCATAGGTGTATGCATGTGTGTGACAGACTGTTGTGTGTGCTGCCCAGGCGTGGTTATTTTTTTGTTCGACGGAGAAGTCTGTCTAGTTGTGCACTACGTCGCCGGAATTTCGAAATTTATTTCTATGGTGGAGGGGGGGAGAGAACGCGGGATTTTCTGCAAATCTTGTCTGCTGCCCGTATTCTCAACTTTTGAAACTGCCATACGACAGGTATATAAGAACCAATAGGTTGGTAGCAACCTTATCTCAGATCACTCAGTCCATTTATTCACAATATTCTTGGGGCATTCTTATGTTGATCAACCAACTCTAAGGCAAGGGACACACATCGCGATTCCGACTCGGGCGTCCTTCCAAGAACTCCGCCCGCCTCACGCGCGGAACTTGACATCTGTGCAGTCAAATGGAACGGAACACACATCGGCGTGTAGCAGAGCAGAGCGGATTTTTCGCCCTTTGGCAGGTTTTTCACGCGTCCGCTCCGCGCCGGATTCCCGTCGGACGACGGAAAAAACGCGGAATTTCACGCTGAAGTTTGATAGGTCAATAGCCCACCTTCATCCCCTCCACTTCCCTGCTACGAGCGACGGGAGGATAAAAACGCTGTTTGTCAACCTAGTCGCATGCATGCAACGGATTTTTCTCTGCTCGCGTTGTTCTTGGAAGCCCGTCCGCGTGGAAAATAAAAGCTATGTGTGTCCCCAGCCTAATATGGATGGTCAGACATGTACGTAAGCTGTTCATATCGCGTCACTAGTCGCGAAATTAGTTAATTGCACAATGAATTCATCATTATCATAGATCAGTTACGCCTGTACTGTCCCAGATGACCTGCAGTGAGTGAGAGTTATCTATGCACCATAAGGGGCGTTCACTGTAATGCATGCATTACTCTGTGGGATGTTTCATTTTTTTATTTTTAAAATCATTTCACACAACAAACAAGTTGTTCTGTGTAGGTACGCTTAACAGGAATAACTTCCTCGGGATATCAGCTATCCAACGATAGTAGGTATAATTTTATTTGTTGCGGTATTTAAGGGAGAAAACGCCGCTTGAATGCGAAAAAACGTGATTTTTCAAGGAAATCAAGTGTTCCAGCATATCAGACTCTACCTGTTATGAATTGAGGAGGAGGTACTGAGTTGTACCTGCGTAAACTCCCAAGCTGTCTCGACCATGTAAAATATGATTTTCCGATCCCCTAAACTTGTTTTTGAAGTTCTCATGCTCGGTTATTAATTCGACTTTTTGCAAATACCATGATTCTGGTAGGTATTGTACCCAATCCTCTGCTGACCTCGATAAAATGACGTCGCTTCGTGTACAAGCCGCATACTGACAGGACGCATGTAATATTAGTAGTAGAATTTTTGTCTTTTGTGTTCCTTATGGTTGGACACAAAGGAACATGTTTCCTTTGCATTGTGGTTGTATTCGAGTAGTATGATAGTACGTGAGGAGTACTACGGTAGTTGATGAGTTCATATTATTGGTTGATCATTCAACTTTGGTTCATGACCCTCCCCCCTCATTCATCTATAAGTTCACGAATCTATACTGGTGGCATCTAGTAGAATGTTTTGGTTTTAAAAGTGGTGTTATTTTCCAATTTCCCCCTACTTTCCTGAAGGATCTGCTTGGATCACTGGTGGTGTCGGTTCCTGTGGAGGGTGGTTCCCACTTACTATTAGTGTTAATGAGTGATCTGAATGGAGTCCTAGATGGAGTCCTAGGGGAATATAGAACAGTCGGACCATGGATCATCACATAAAAGTAGTTGAAATATCGCTCATATAGCGCAAAATTTGACTGATTCCCCACTTCCAACAACTACCTACTGTTTCCCACAAAAGGCACGTTTTGAGATCCTTACTAGATCAGTAGAATGCGAGGTGGGCTTGATGAGAATGCCTGTTGGTGGGATTTCCTTGGCGCGTCTCATGGTCGCATGGCCGTCTCGTTGTTAGCAGTTTTCTTTCAGTTCGTGGTGCATTGTTTTAGTAGGAGGAAGAAAAAGAGAAGCGGAGAAGGATTTTTTTTTCAACTCCTCGTAAACGGGCACGTAAAAAAAAGAGGAAAGATTCAGGAAGTTTTTCTACCTCAACTTCGCCCAGTTTGACTAGATTGTCTTGTGAAGGGAAGAGAGGGAGCAGTTGTGCAGGTTTGCATACTCCACTGCACGGTGGCTGGCTGCAGGACTGGTCCCTCGAGCAGCGGCGTGGCCACGGCCGCTTCGGTTCCCGTTCCACTGCGCCACGTCAAGGAAACTGCTTCTGTTGAAAATCCATTGAAGCTGTGGTAGGCTTCCAGCCTCGTCAAGGAAATCCCATAACAATTACGTGTGCGTAACGCAGACACATGAGGCAAGTTCGAAAACTGATTGATTAGCTACCTTCATTGCTTTTCCCAATCATGGGTCGCACGGATCATTGTGGTCTCATGGCGTAGTGGATTTTTTGTTTTTGTTTTTTGTTTGTGTGTGTGGGAGAGTTCGTGCAGACTATCCGACTCGGAATCACTCCAAATCAACTCATTGCAACCGCATCCCTTGATCTAAGCCGGACGAGAGGGGTCTCTCATTGATCAGCTTACTGAAATCCACTTGTATGACGAATGGACTGCACTCCGAAGGCTTTCCCTTCTTACCATGAATAGCCACTCGGAAGTCTGCATGAACTCTCTATTTCTGTGTAACGGGTGATAGGTTGGTGGCTGCCACTTTAGTACTTACTACCCAGGGCTAACTACTTAGGTAGGTACCTCTTAACACTCCCTCATCCCAGTTACTGACAGGTAAGTAAAACTGGCCTTGAAAGATATTACCTTCCTACCTAACCTGGAGGCTCCCAGTCGCGAGGGTCGTTCGGAAAGTAAGTTCACCTGTTATTATAAAAATAGAAGAGTTTTGTTGGGGGGGGAGGGGGGGGGGGGGAGTTATATTCTGAAAGTTAAACATCTAAACTGTTTTTCTACATAGTATACATTTGTTGTACATACAGTCCCAATTTGTTTTAGGCATTAAAAAACTCCTTGTATGTTCATGCAAGGAGTTTTTTAATGCCTTGTATGAGCGAGGGTCCACTTTCTGCCTCCCAGAAACATCATTAATTTTGGGAACAGGGGGGGTATATTCACTACAAAAGGTAGTGAAAAGAGATTACCTGTTTTGAAAATCTCCCAGGAGAGACTCCAGTGTCTCCCGGGCTCGTCTATTTTACTGAATAGCTCCCGTGGCCTACCTCAACCTGTACTTCGACGTTTTTACTCGTGAATCGATAATATGTATACCTATATTTTTAATGAACAATCGACTTACCTTTAAGAGATTAAAAAAACAACCCAAATGGACGAAGGATAATACAAAATATCACTATCAAACAAACAAGAAATGAGAAAGAGACTCTTGAGAAAAGACACCTAATCAGGTGTCTGGCTGAGAGAAATCGAAAATGCCAAGATGGCCACCAACTCTATGTTTTAGAAGTTACTGAATAACCCTGTCATGGATACTATAAAAATAACTTTTGCCAAAAGAGAGTCGGACCGAAGAGATGTCTGTTTTGCTTAGAGAATAGGCCCCCGGATGAAAGTCACGGAGTGAGATCTGGTGAGGGGGGAATGAGGGAAATATCCCAATTTGAAGAATTCAGTCAGCTCTTTGGTGATTCGGGTTAAATGAGGGCACGCGTTGTGTGACCAAGACGTTCTGGAGGGGGGCGAGACAGCAGGTAGGGTGACTCACACACGAAGGCTGTCGGTCGGGGACTCGCCCATTCAGAATACACAGGAGGGGCCCTAGGTCCTCGCAGATTTTTCATATTTTAATGGTTACTGGTAATGCAAAGTCCATCAGTCCACTTTATTCCAAAACTAGGAATGTATACCAACATTTTGGAGGGATTTAAAGTTGTTTACCACAATTACACAATGCCCATAATTTCCCGAGCCCAAAGGTGTAGGTATCTCATACCAGTATTGGTGCTCATACTTGTCATATATTTATTAAAACTTACTTAGCTGGAGAATGTGTCCAAGTTTATAGCCGGGACTGTTTATGAAACAGAATCACTCTTTCGGTTTTACAAGTTGTATTTTAAACTTGTAGTTTCTCACTAGCTTTGTTTGTGGTGCCTGAACCGAGCAAATTCATTTCATGTTCAGTTCGTTTCCAGTTCTTCATGCTCGGTGCAGGTTCAGTTCAGTTCATGTTCAGTTCTGGGGACTGCGCGAACGGTTATGTTCAGAAAAGGCGAACCAGGCTAGAAGACAAGAACCGTATGTAGTGTTGTTATCGTTGACTTGAACTTAAGTTTGAGGAATACCTGCACTTAAGTCCAACTTTAATTCATGCGCTGCTCCAAACACTCACTCTTGTCTGCGACTTGGGTTTCTATGTTAACGTGCTACTTCGATGATGCTAATAAATCTCGTAATTGGGTCTCACTTATAGTGATAGCCGAAGCTGCCTTTTTTACGATTTGTTCTCAAACTGTTACAATAAACGTCCCTCTCCTCAATTGGCTGTAATAAAGACACATTCTAAGAGAACCCCGTTTCTTCTTTATGTTTTCAGGTTTGAAGGGTATCGTGGATTTTACAAAGGGTTGGTCCCAAATTTGACTAGAGTTGTTCCTGCTACCATGATTACCTTTGTCACCTATGAAAACGTATGGCGTTGGGTTCAACCTTACACATAAATAGGACGGATGCTCGAGTACCATTGATGTCTACTTTACCGTTGCTCGATCATACAGATTGATGTTTTCACTGTCGTTAATTACACTTAATGAACTCTCTGTTTACTGACTGTTTAAATTAGAACTTTGTGAACCAATTTACCTGTCATGGATAGTTAGAAATAAAATTCAGTTTGCTGGAAGTAGATTAAGTTTGTTTCCTTTGAACTTTAGAGATTTTCCTTTCAACAACTGTGCACTTGGTGCGTGGCCTCGTGTCATCCATTAGGTAGTTTTCATGGGTTGCAAATTCTTCTTTTTTTGGCCAAACGCTGTTCGATAACGGAAATTAACACTTATTGACCACATAATGAGGTGTTATGTCTGAAATGACGTACCAGGTAAATCGCCAAGTAGTTTAGCTCAAATCCCGCTTGGAGTGCTAGATCATCACTTTAACACTCTCAATGCGGGAGCCTCTAGCCGTCCAACGCCACCCACTGCACGCAACCTGCCCGACCAAGCATGCTCGAACCCCGTCTACCAGGGTAGACGGCCGCATGTGGCATTGTCCCACTGTATACTAACCCACAATCACATCCCGCCAGTGTATATTTCAACACTTTACTCTGACTAGTTATTTATCTTTGTACAAATGCTAGATAACGCACTAGATAATCAAGAACTAGGTAAAATAAATTATAATACAGCGACGAAATGAGCAAAAACCCAGCGTACAAGGGTCGCCTCGAAGATACGACTGAAATATGTGTTCAAACCTTCCAATCTGCTTCTGACGCTATCTAGCGTGAAGCCAGGAAGGTATTGAAGGAATTTCCCGCACAACTGGCGCTTGCAAAGGTTATTTCGGTAACTTACTAACCTTGGAATGCGATGAGTCAACACAACGGGCTCCATCTACCTGGGTAGACGGCAGTGGGCTGGGAAAGACTTTCCGCCTACCCGGGTAGACGCCCGCACTGAAAGTGTTAAACGATGTACAAAACCTCAGTGGGTGGGTGGAATGGCAGAATTTCAAATACATTTTTTTTTAAATCCTCAAAATCAAACCAAGGGGAGGTTCCAATTCACGTTTTTTATTTGGCATATAGGATACAAACCTCCCCTCGCCTGTCAACAAGGTTCACAAAGGTCACGGCAAAGTTTCTTGAAGACCACCACGAAGGTTTGCCATTTCTAATGTTGATTGTTGGCAGCTCCAAAGCTTCGCTCCGCCCACTTGGGCCAACAGCCAGTCAGATGTCAGTAGACCTGATACGTCATTTTTTGTCGCATTTTTACTTTTAATCATCCTCATTCAAAAACTGCTGCTGTTTTTCGAGAAGGGGTTTCAAACTATACAATGTTTCCGAGAGTTCTGTGATTTTTTCTAAAAACATCTAGTTCCCCATTTTTCTGTCAGCCTACTTCTCCCTTCATCAATGTGTTACTTAAGCAAAACAGGCTCGAGATAAACAGTTAGTTATCTATGAGCGATTTTCTACACTCAGGTCTGCGTGAATCTAATTACAGGATTAGCCTGACCTCGTATATTACACTATCAACAAAACATCGTGTCACTTAAAACCTTTTGACAAGTAGTCAGTTGACACTCAACTCGTTGAACGCTTTCCCCTGTGCCTAGTTTTTTGAAGGATAGCAGTGGAAAATAACGAAGACTGGAATCCTCTGCCTTCCTTCTGAGACTATCCAAAGCCTTCTGTCCTGGGTCAGTTGACCGAGAGATCCTGGAATCTCGTGTCACATAGTGGAGTTGTCCTATGACAATTTCTAGAGGAGTTCAGTGGGTTCTAAGTCATACAAGACCCGAGTTGATTTGTACGGGAATGGATCCCCTACAATGGCCTTTTATTATACCATGGTTCAAAAATGAGCATCATGGTAACAGTGTGGAGGAGGATATATTAGTCACCTACGTATGGAAGGGAACATTTCAAAAACAGTGACAATTATTACACAAAGGTCTATTACTAGCATGCTCCTGTAAAGATACGTCTTCTGCGTAGATCACTGTTTCTTGTGGTCAATACCTGCAACCCTCATGCTTCCCACAGGAAAGCCTGAACCGTGTACCGAAGCTGGCCAGGCAATTACAGTTATGTAATTTATGAATTTTTCCACCTCCCCCGTCTCATGTAATACGCCTTTTTGGCCCCACTCCCCATCAAATTTTTGAAATTCTGATGGTCCCTGAAGTTTAGTAGGAGCACCAAAATACAAAATTGTTCCATGAACCCGGATTCCGAGATCAGGCTATCGTTAATAACAAACAATTATTACTGTTAGAGCATACGTATGTGAGCTGAATAAAAATGAGAAAATTGGCTGTGATTAGCTGTGGACGTGAAAGGGGATTGGGTTGGGGGGGGGGGGGGGTAATGAAAGGTGGTGAACATGTGTCCCCTCATAGAAGCATGAAATCATGATATATTCAAGTATGCTGATGTGTCAAGGTTTCGAAGCCTGTCTTAATTTCCTTATTTTATTCTCAAATATAATAGAACGTGTTCTGCATAGTTTCAAATTTCAAACTAAACTTGAGCACATAAACAACTAGGAACACAGAAACAAAGCACAGTGCTGTTATCAAATGGGAAGGGCTAGGTTTTCACATGGTGTGGAAATCAGGTGTGGCAAGGCGTTTGGCTGGAATTTTTGTGGCATAGACGTTCACATGGCTGTATGGAGCTGGAATCCGTGAGCGGATTCATGACCTTCTCCTTCGTTAACACTGTTACTATCTGCTGTCCCAAATCTCGGGGGCCTGGAGTGGGTGGACCGCAATGATGAGAAATTAATTTTTGCACTCTTCCGTGACAAAAAAAAAGTTCACAGTGAACCAGAAGAAAAGGAAAACCAACAGTATCGAATTCCAATATGGCGTGTACAACCAAACGGGAAAGATGTGGGCAGTAACCTCTGCGCAGATCCGGCAAGGTTGGGGAAACAGAAAATATCTGGAGGTTTTGATAGACATGTGTCGTGTATCCAGTGTGTTGCGTTGCCTTAATCCATTTTGTGTTGGCCAATAGCATTGCAAAACGACTTGCTGTACCGAATTGCCACCCCATGTGAACCTAGCATTATGCTCCTTGTTGCTTTCGCTCAAGCAAACTCGCTCATAGTATGAGTTTTCATCTCTATTCGTACTGACTTGCCGCTCAGAGGGCACTAAAAACTCCTTAATGTAATGAGAAGATCCACTGTTCGAGGTTGGGGGATGGATTTAGCTGTTAGAGGCTCACACTGGAGCTGACTGTGCAACTCTGGCTATGTATGACTTTCCTACTGCTGGGTGCTGCTCCCACTGGAGCCAGGCAAGTCTTACTACTCCAATGCAGTGTTACCAACCCGTAATAAGCAAATATCGTACCACACCACTAAAAATTATCGTACATCATCATTGTAACCGTCTACTACATAATATTTATCATTTATATTCTTAAACTAGGAAATAAAACCATATTATGGTGGACCATAATTATGAATGACTCCACCGAATTAGGTTCGAATTCAATTTCAGCATGTCAGTAGGTATTTCGTAAATTTACCTACCTACCGATTTAAAGCCTACCTCCCTAACAAAAGGATCTGGATCCCCCTTGAAAAATATAATTATTCAACGGCTTTGTAGGATATAGGTAGGTAATTTATTGAATAAATAATAATTATTGATTATATTTTAATTATAGTCATTCAACTGCCTACGTATGAGAAGTATGGAACAATAAAGTGAAAGAATCTAGGGGAAGTGAGATAGGTCTAATCAGTGTAGAAATTACGAAAGGTAAGTAGGTACACTGCAGTAAAATTAAATGTGTTTTATTATTATCAGAAATAACAAAGAGTGATCTTTCGGCTTGTTGTCACACAAGTACACCTTAGTTTCTATGTTCTCCTAAATATCCCCCGCCAATACTCTGGCCCTTCCCTCCATCCATGCATTCTTCCTTCGAAAACAAGAGCAGAACTCTCATTTTACAATCATTACTCTCTGTTCTTCATTAGGTACCGTCAAAATCTCGTATTTTCTTGATTTCTCGTACGGTTGGCAACACTGACGGTACGATTAGTCATACTAGTCGTACATAACATGTTGGAATCAAGTTTGATGTAAGAGCTGAAGCACAAACAAGTCATTACCAGTGTGATGCCTTGTCTAGAAAAGGGGGGGGGGGGGATGTTAAGCTAGGGCAGGCTAAATCCAAGGTTTTCAATAAATTGCGTATTTAGGTGTGAAATTCCAAGTGGTCGGTACTCTCTTTAGTTATTTAGGTAATCCTAAGGAGCTAGTAATGGCCATGGACAGTGTGCTAGTTGCATGATTAAGTAGTACCTGCCACCACAGATGAGGTAGGTAGATTACTAGATCTTGATGTTGACTCAGATTACTAGAAATATGAATTACTGTTATAAGAAGAACGAAGCGATCAGAAAAGTGGAACGTAGCTGTCGAGCTGTCTGACAAATAGGATGGCATAAGGTACCAAGATGGCAGCCATTGTTGGATGGAGGGGGCGGTATAAGAGAGGGGTACTACCTGCCACCTGTGGATTCTTTGCTGTAAAACGATTGATCTCAATATATTGCATCAAAATGGAGATGGATGACTTTTACTTGTCAATGGCATTTATCCCGTTTCCAATATCTTTTTGTAACTGAATAACTGCTGTAAGCCCCCTCTGTTGATACGAAACGTTACTGGCTTTTTGGTAGGGCTGATGGCCTGAAATTACGGAGGCACCAGTACGATCGTTTCGGGGGTTTATCAAAATACACAGAGACCACCTTATGTTGAAGGGAATCGGGATAACAGAGAACACGTAGGTACAGTTTAGTTACGTAATTAAGTATAATTAAAAGGAAGCAGAATGGAAACGTTACTATCAATACAACTTGAAATGGGGTTCACTGAAGGTGCTCGTTTTCGAATGCTGAAGGCCAAGCGACGTTACTAGTTACTATTCGAGGATAAACAAAGGCTGATGGCAAAGACGTTACGTTACGTTACGTTATTCGTTACTTCAAAAGATAAGGGTGCTGAAGGCCTGGGAGGGACGTTACTTCATACACATATATACAATGAGAAATAGATAATAATACTAATGAAATAGGTAATGCAAGGTAAGAGATATTGACGTAATTCACTTAGTGTTACGGTATAGTTATAGACTCGTTACGAGGTAATATGTACAAGTATGATACAAAAAGAATAATAAAAGGAAAGAATTTGCTGAGTACGGATCGAAAACATACATAAGTGAAAATGCGTTACTAAACAAAGGATTGTGACCTGTTGGCGTCGATGGCGTCTTGAATGGCGTTACTGCGCGTCACTACGTAGTTCACCAGGGGGGTTTTCGCAGAGGTCGCCCGAAGGTAAGACTTGCTAAGATTTAATAATGAGTCTCTGTCTCGGGGGGAATGGGAAACTGATATAACTGCAGTTTCGGGATAAACACACACTCCGTTACTCCAACAATTCGGAAACGCGTTACTACTATCGTTCGCACAGGGCATAGAAGCCTACAACTCTCACTCGTGACAAAAATACTTCGGTCTGAGAACAACTGAACACTTCGCTGGCAGAAAGACGACTGGCCAGGAGTAGGGGGACGGACGCCCTGAGCTGGGGTGTCTCCCTTCCACTCCGGGCCAGCGCGGAGGACTACACACCCTCGTTTGCGAGTGGGGACGACCGGGTGATAGGAAATAGTCCCTCAAAAGCCCGAGGCCGGACGGTGGCGCTGCCGCGGGAAGGCGGCGGCCTACACCCTTCCCCCTCCTGAAAGCCGTCGTCCTCGGCGGCGGGACTCCACCCGAAGAGACTGGGGATGGGGAGTGGCTTCGTCGGGTATGCCACTGTTAGATGCAACTCGTACTGTCTTCTTCGGCAATGAATGCAGGCGGGGTCGTCGTCCAGGTGAGGTCCGTTGCAGGAGGTTCTCAACTTTCCATTCTTGTACTTCTTGATCAGCCGAGCCCAAAACTCCTTGCACGAGGAACAGCGAAAGTGCTGGAGTCGCTGGGCGGGGCGTTGGCAGACCGGACAGACTTGCTGCGGCTTCGGCGGTGTGGGTTGGTCGTCTTGAGTTGTAGGAGTTCCCACGGTTTGTAACTCCAAGGTGGATTGTGTATGCATCACCTGGCGTGTCCGGGTGGTCGAGTGGTTTGCTACTATTTTCAACGGGGCCACATGGGGAGGAGGACGTGGTCGAGGAGGAGTAGGTGCGTCTTCCTCCATCTCCAGCTCTGAATCGGAGTCACTTGAGGCGTTGACGGAGATAGGCTGCGTCGGAGAGCGAGCCGGAGTCGGGACTTTGCGGCGAATCTTCTCCGGACTGACAGATTCGCTAAGGCGCACTCGCACTCGGGACTTCAACTGCTCGTCCATGCGGGCTTTCTGTAGTTCTCTGGCGAGGTACTTAAATCGCTCGCACTCCGCTTCGGTTTGGGCAATGATTTGTTGTGCCTGGTCACGCTCCTGGGCAAGTTTTTCGCATTCCAGACGGAGGCGTAACATTTCCGGCAGGAGGTCCGCCAGCTGCTCCGCCAATGTTACAGCGCCGTTACATATCAATCTTCGGCAAGGCAGGGTGGATGCTCTTTCGGCGTTGTGGAGCATCTCTGCCACACCCTCCAATAAAAAAAGTGCCTTGCGTTCGGGGTGCTTGGGGCCAACGTTCCCGGGAATAGCTGCCTGCTCCAGGAGTACGCCGGTTGCCTCTGCGTATCGCTTGCGAATTCTCGTCACGTACGGGCATTCGACCTCCTCCTCCATAACGGGGCTCTCGTTGACAGGTGACCGACGCATCGCCATGGCCTGTTGGTTGAAGTATAATGCTGTTAGCCAACATGTCGAATTTGGTCACAACAGGTAAAAGTGTACATTGGGTTCTACCTACCTATCGTCCGTACTCAGTCTTAGTATTTCTGGTCTACATTTGAACAAATGAACAATTTAACTAAAGTACTTTATTTACATACATGAAAACATTAACATTATATATAGATTTTTTTTTTTTTTTTTTTTTTTTTTTTTTTTTTTTTTTTTTTTTTTTTTTTTTTTTTTTTTTACAGTTTCCTTTTGGACCCAACCCTGGTGCACGCACCGATCCTAGCTACAAAACCCTTGCGATGCAACTTGCGGTAATCGCGCGGAGGACGTGGGCGTAGGCTGTACGGAGCCGTCGGAGGCGCTATTGTTTCTGTTTCACCCGGGGTTTCGGGTTCGGGTGGTGCAGGTGTTGACATGGGTTGCGTTACGGGTGGCGCCTCATCCTCGTCCGTACTCCAGCCGTCGTCGTCGTTTGGCACTGAGGGAGCGGGCGGCACGAGTCGTGTTGGTGGTGGATCCTGTTTTTGAGGTTCTGCGAAGGCGTCGTCCGGTATTCCGTTAACGGAAGCGGGTTTCAACCTATTGATATGAACCACCTGGGGTCGTCGCTGTAGGGCATCGTGAATGCGATACGTTACATCGGTCAATCGTTGGACTATCGTCCATGGCCCAGTCCAGGGGCTCCAAAACTTTTTGCAGACTCCCTCAGGGAGTTGCATGGCCCTGAGGTAGACACGTTCCCCCACCTCAAAGCTTCGGGGTGTCCGTCGCTTGTTGATGCGGTCGTGCTGTTGCTTCCATCGTTTCTCCAGCTGACGGGCGGCGAGTCGCCGGGCCCTCTCCAGCAGAGCTAAATGATGGTCCATGTCGGGTCGTTCATTTGGGGTCCATTCAATGTGGTTGGGCAGTCGAAGCTCTCTACCGAATGTCAAAAAATTAGGGGAATAACCAGTGCTTTTGTGAGGAGTTGCTCGATAAGCGGCCAGCACTATTGGGACCGCCTTCTCCCATTCTTTAGTCTTCGTAATTATTTTTGACATTATGTTTGCGAAGGTACGGTGGAATCTCTCGCAAACACCATTACTTTGTGGATGGTAGGCCGTCGTCTGCACCTTCTTAATTCCCCAATTGTCACATAGGGCACGTACCAGGGCTGACGTAAAGGCTGTTCCCCTATCGGTAACGATACGCTGGGGGACTCCGTGTGTCGGGATGTAATGTCGAACCAATTGGCGCACCACTGTGTCGGCGGTAGTATCTGGTACTACATAGGCCTCAGCGAACTTTGTGAAGTGGTCGACGATGGTGAGGAGGTGCTTCGTGCCGGTCCGGGTGGTTAATGGGCCCACGAAATCCATTCCTACTATTTCCCCTGGGCCTGTTGGGAGCAGAGGTTTCTGAAGGGGGGCAGTCTGTCGGATCGGATCATTGCGCCGTTGACAAGGTTCGCATTGGGCAATGAACTCGCGTACATCGCGTTCGATCCGGGGCCAGAATCCCAGTCGCCGCACCATATTTTCTGTCGTTTCGGCGCCAGGGTGGCCGGCCCATACACTGCCATGGCAATTGGCGAGTACCCAACTGCGCATGGTGGATGGTATCAGGGGGACGAAGGTGATCCTTCCGTCCCGAACGACTCTGGTTGTCCATAAGCCCTCCTCCATTTTACAATCCTCGGCCCTTCGTTGGGTAAAAGTTCTAACCCATTCGTCTAGTTCCTGGGCTACGACTAGGAGTTTCCGGGGTATCTCCAAGGTGACTGAAGCGATATTCATGCGACTAAGTCCGTCAGCGTGCCCCATTTTGGTGCCGGGACGATACTGAGGGACGAAGTCGTACTCTCCCAACTTTAATACCCATCTCCCTATCCGGGAGGTTGGATCGCGGAGCCTAAGGGCAGCTGTAAGTGCCATGTGGTCGGTTTCCAATACAAACTGTCTACCCAGCAGGTATTCTTGGAAATGTTTGGTCGCCCATACCACGGCGAGGAGCTCCTTTTCTGTGGTCGAGTATCTTGTTTCGGCAGGGTTCAACTTCCTGCTGGCGTAGGCGATGGGTCGCTGTTCTCCATCCACCTCCTGTGAGAGTACTGCGCCCAGTGCCAGTTGTGAGGCGTCAGTGGCGAGCACAAAGGTTTTTGACATGTTCGGGTACGCGAGTACTGGTTCAGTCAGGAGGGCCTGTTTGAGCGTGTTAAAGGCCTCCTCCTGTGCGTCGGTCCAGGTGAATTCCACCCCTTTCCGCAATAAAGAGGTTAGGGGGGCGGCGATCTCGGAGAATTTGGGCACGAACCGTCTATAAAACCCTGCTAACCCAATAAACGACTGCACTTGTTTTACGGTCGTTGGTTGCGGGAAATCTCGTACCGCCTGGGTTTTTTCCGGTTCTGTGCTAATCCCTTGTGGCGAGATGCGATGTCCCAAATATCGAGTTTCGGTGTGAACGAAATCACACTTGTCTAAATTGGCTCGCAGCCTCACATCCCTCAATCGGTCAAGGACCCTTTTTAGGCTGTCGAGGTGCTGCTCCATTGTCGGGGAAAAAATTATTATATCGTCTAGATAGACGAGACAGTGTCGGTTGATTAAGCCATCCAGGGCATTATTCATTGTTCGCTGAAAAGTAGCCGGGGCGTTTTTGAGCCCGAATGCCATTCGCGCATACTGGAAATGCCTTCCCAGCACGGAAAATGCTGTTTTTTCGGCTGACTGCGGATGTATGGGTATTTGATGGTATCCGGCTACCAGGTCGATCTTTGTAAAATAACGACACTGACCCAGCATGGCTAGGGTATCGGTCAGATTGGGTAAAGGATATGCATCCGACTTGCTGATTTTATTGAGTCCACGAAAGTCCGTGCAAAACCTCCATTTCTGGGGTTCGCCTTCGGGGGTCTTCTTTTTTACCAGCACAACCGGAGCACTCCACGGGCTCTCCGAGGGTTCAATAATTCCGTCCTCCAACATGTTGAGTAGCTGTTTCTCTACTTCTTCTCTCAGTGCATGTGGAATCGGATAGGGTCTTTGGCTTATAGGGTCTGCATCACCGGTCTCGATCTCGTGTGTCACTTCCAGGTCGCATCCTCGTTTATCCGGTGGGTTAAACACATCCGGATACGTTGCCAGGAGCTCCATAAGGCGGCGGCGCTCCGGGTGAGGGAGGTGGACCGTCTTTTCCTCCAGGGCGTCGCAGATATCGGGAGGTACCCGCGGCCATCCCTCAGAAGGAGTGAGCTCTCTGTCGTCCAGGCCGTCATCCGTCCACACGGGCAACGCGCCCGGTAGTGGAACGGTTTCATCTGATGGGGACTCTTCTTCGGTGGTGCTCCTGGGTACGGCGAGGTCGATGGTTGCGGCGACGCGATCATGCGTGTTCGTTAAGTCAGGGTTAGTCACTGTACTGTCATTTGGGAAAATTTCGAATTCATTACGGTGGAGCGTTACTGAACCGTTACTGGGGGGTATGACTCTATTATTACTGGGAGAAAATTCAACTTCGTTACGGGGGAGCGTTACTGAACCGTTACTGGGGGGTATGACTCTATTATTACTGGGAGAAAATTCAACTTCGTTACGGGGGAGCGTTACTGAACCGTTACTGGGGGGTATGACTCTATTATTACTGGGAGAAAATTCAACTTCGTTACGGGGGAGCGTTACTGAACCGTTACTGGGGGGTATGACTCTATTATTACTGGGGGAAAATTCAACTTCGTTACGGGGGAGCGTTACTGAACCGTTACTGTCTGTTACGTCTGTGTTACCGCGATCACTTTTCAAGAAAGAGGGATAAAACACTTCACTTCCTTTTTCCGTTTGCGTTACTGCAGAGGTCGGAGGTTGTTGCTCGTGAGCTTCGTTGGCGTTCTCGTGTGGTTCCGTAGTGATTCGGTTGACTACGATGCATTGCTTTGTCCCTTCGAGTTGCAGTACGGCTTCGCGTTTATCCGTGCGTATGATAAGGGGTATTTTTTTCATAAGGTCGAGACCAAACAAATCGAGTCCAGTCCCTTCCCGTTCAAATACCAAGAAGGTGTGTCGTACCGCAGCTCCTGGTATCTCCAACAACACCTCTTGTTCACCACGAAATCGCAACGGATAGCCGTCCGCGCCCCATGCTTCAGCATTGGTTGTACGTAGGGGCGTGCCAGGGATAGGCGTTGTCAATACCGACACAGCTGCTCCTGTGTCTAGTATTAGATCACGCGTTACGCCGTTTAGTTTCGCTGGGATTCGCATCGGTCTCTGTAGGCGGTAATCCACTATCGGCAAGTGCCCCATTGGAGATCGCAACTCGATCTCAGTGGACTGCGTTATCATCTTGTTTTGGTTTGGGTGGGAAACCGGAGTCAACAGCTTTTTCTTGTGGCAGTCCGTTTCGAGGTGCTCTCTTACTCCGCAGTAGTCGCAGAATATTGTTTTCTGAGGGTTCTGGGGACAGTCGACTGGGAAATGTGTCGCTGCCGCGCAGAACATGCAAGGGTAACGGGGGCTTGGGCGTGAAAACACCTTAGTCGTTACGGGGGTGTTACGACCGTTCCTCCGTGGACATCTGGCTGCATAGTGTCCGGTCACCCCGCACTCGTAACATCGTCCCTCTGTTGCTGTTACGGCGGCAAGGTCCCATTTCGCTTCAGGTTCTTCGGACGTTTCGAGCGTTTCTTCGAGTTCTTCAGCTCGCTTTAGAGCGTCCTCAATCGTGTCGGGTGCGTTATTGATCAGGTGTGATCGTAGTTCTTTAGGTATGCCACCTACGAAGGCTTTCAGTACTCTTCGTTTCACCCAATTACGCTTCTGTTCTTGTGTTAGTTCTGTACCCTCCTCGTGTGCGGCAGATTGCGCTAAACGGTGAATCCGTTCCGCAAACTGGCGAAGCGTTTCGTTCGCGTTTTTCCTGACCGACCACAGGAGTGCAGCGGCCTTCGACGGGTTTTCACGTTCAAACCATGTCAACATGGCTTTTTTGACGTCATCGTAAGGCGTTTCGCTTTCGTTTAGTTGCGCGTTATCTATGAGGAATTGTTTTGCTGTTCCTCTCACTTTGGCGCGCAAAAGCCTCATTCGTTTCTGTTGAGATAACGTTCGAGCGACGTCCTCGAAAAAATGGAAGAATGCCGACACCGTTATGGCACCTGGTTCATCGGGATCCCACGACTCTACTTCCAAAAACATAGAACGCGGAACGTCCGGTTCCGTGCCCCTGTTTCGGTCCCGTTCCATGCTGAGATCGTTGAATGATCTCAACAACACCTCCAATTGCTCCATCATCCCACAAACGCCCTCCGTTTTTTCCGCCATTATGACCGTTACGGGTTACGAAAATGCGTTTCAAAATCTGGGTTGAAGACCCTTACTATGTACGTGCACCTGAGGTTTTTGTGTTGTGGGCTTATCGTAACGTTACTCTTTCGTTACCGACCCTCTTCAACTGTGGTTCCGTGCGTTATTATTTACGTGTGGATACGTGTGGGGCGAACCGCACAATAATCCCACTTGCTGCCACCAATTTTGTAAGCCCCCTCTGTTGATACGAAACGTTACTGGCTTTTTGGTAGGGCTGATGGCCTGAAATTACGGAGGCACCAGTACGATCGTTTCGGGGGTTTATCAAAATACACAGAGACCACCTTATGTTGAAGGGAATCGGGATAACAGAGAACACGTAGGTACAGTTTAGTTACGTAATTAAGTATAATTAAAAGGAAGCAGAATGGAAACGTTACTATCAATACAACTTGAAATGGGGTTCACTGAAGGTGCTCGTTTTCGAATGCTGAAGGCCAAGCGACGTTACTAGTTACTATTCGAGGATAAACAAAGGCTGATGGCAAAGACGTTACGTTACGTTACGTTATTCGTTACTTCAAAAGATAAGGGTGCTGAAGGCCTGGGAGGGACGTTACTTCATACACATATATACAATGAGAAATAGATAATAATACTAATGAAATAGGTAATGCAAGGTAAGAGATATTGACGTAATTCACTTAGTGTTACGGTATAGTTATAGACTCGTTACGAGGTAATATGTACAAGTATGATACAAAAAGAATAATAAAAGGAAAGAATTTGCTGAGTACGGATCGAAAACATACATAAGTGAAAATGCGTTACTAAACAAAGGATTGTGACCTGTTGGCGTCGATGGCGTCTTGAATGGCGTTACTGCGCGTCACTACGTAGTTCACCAGGGGGGTTTTCGCAGAGGTCGCCCGAAGGTAAGACTTGCTAAGATTTAATAATGAGTCTCTGTCTCGGGGGGAATGGGAAACTGATATAACTGCAGTTTCGGGATAAACACACACTCCGTTACTCCAACAATTCGGAAACGCGTTACTACTATCGTTCGCACAGGGCATAGAAGCCTACAACTCTCACTCGTGACAAAAATACTTCGGTCTGAGAACAACTGAACACTTCGCTGGCAGAAAGACGACTGGCCAGGAGTAGGGGGACGGACGCCCTGAGCTGGGGTGTCTCCCTTCCACTCCGGGCCAGCGCGGAGGACTACACACCCTCGTTTGCGAGTGGGGACGACCGGGTGATAGGAAATAGTCCCTCAAAAGCCCGAGGCCGGACGGTGGCGCTGCCGCGGGAAGGCGGCGGCCTACACTGCCTATTAAAAATCTAAATAGAAAGTGAAGCTTAACTGAAAGTGAGATGAGGTTCGGTTCTTGTATAGCTAAGTGGCTTAGCTATATCAACCATGATGTGTCAGTAAACAATAGAGAAGTATGGAGTGCTGGTACTAAGGTTTTCCTAAGGTGGTAGCTATAACCACGTATTTGCTGACGACTAATACTTGGACTGACCAGCACCATCCACAACCATTGGGGAGGTTCGATCCTGTCACGTCTATGACCAAGAAACAAGTGGATACCACAAATGTTTGTGCTGATGATCCCCAGAGACTGCAGGAACGTGCAACTTAGAAATAGCTAGGTCGAAGGCAGAGGTGGCTATGTGTTTAGGTTTAATGGATTTTGGGGATCAACCAAATTATGTAGGTGGGTACCTACTTACGCATGGGGATTCTAACCCGTTCAGTGGAACAGCGACCAGAAATGGTCGTTTTATCTTATCAAAACGTTCAATGCGGTCATTTTACCCCAGTCGACTATTTGTAATTTGGTAAAATGCTAGATATCTACCTACTATAATTCCAACTGTTCTACTAGCAGCTACCAAGAACCGACCCAAGATGATTAGAAATCGTGACAAACCCCAAGCTCCAGACACAGCAAGGAACATCCAACATTCCAAAACTTCTGACAGCACAAATCCAGGTCAGGGAATTGACATCATCGTAAGTAACTGCTCACCTGTCCCTGGTTTTAATATAAATCACAAATTGTTCATTTCCAGACAAAAAACGCGCTGCAAAAATATTCTCATACGTGCATATTTCAACTTAAACGTAAGTAGGAAGTTAGGTACCTAGGTATACGTTTATTTGAGGGGGTAGGGAGGCATATTTTGTCAGATTTACCGGCCTCTCAGCATCCGGTAGTATGCAGCTCTGGTAGGGTTACCTGATTCCACCTTCCAAAAAAGAGTAGGTATATCCTTCGTTTAAAAAAATATATGTACATATAAATAGGTCATGTTTGGTCGCTTTATGAATTGGTACATGAAATCATCAAACTGAATTTAAATAAGAAATAAAATTTTATTAGGTCAGTTAACTTTTTCAAACTCAATTTTGTTGGTGGCATCGTGGAATTTTATATAACTACATTTCAAGTGAATTATAGTTATAATATATAACAACAACAAGCGTTTTATTAATAGTTCAAAATTTGAACTATTAATGGAGTTGAGCAGGAGCTCCACCAGTCTTTTGAAAACATCACAGAAATAAAGAACTCTAGGTAGGGATGTTGCACAAGGCAATAACAAGAAGAAATGATCTTTTTCGAATTCCATTTGCCAAACACAATTCCGTTTTGCATAAAGGTAACGTTTATATTTTTCAAATTACAGTTTCAAGTAAAAAAGTAGGTACTTGTCTGTGGAACAAGCGTTTCAAAAATACTTCTAACCTGATTAAAACGGTACACCACAAATCAATCTCTCAGAAATGTCACACAAAAATAAGTAGAACACTGGCCTTCCCTGTAGCCATTCTTAGCTAACCTCATAGGCTATGAAAAAAAGAGCATATTTGGCTGTAAAATGAAAAAAGAACAGTATATGAAATTATGGGACCAAAAAGAGTATGTCTGGTAATCCTAGGCTCTGGAAGCATTGCTGTTTCGAAACATTTGCGCCTTACCTCAGTGTATGCTGTGCAATGAGCTACAAAACGATCGCATTTTCTAATGCCTTTTGCTGCACATTGGGAATATCTGGTCTTCTGCATCATAAGAGCAGAACTGGAGAGCCAGGACATCGGATCTCAGCCACTTGGGTGCCCAGAGAAGGCAGTCGTCCAGTTCAAAAACATTCCAAGGTTTCTCTACTGGACATGCCTTTCGGAGTAGAGCACTCCTCAACTCCTTTCCAACAGTTCTCCTTTCCTTGCTTATCTAGTTTCCTAGCTTTCAGGTTCAGCTTTTCTACAGTCAAAAGGGAGCATCATCGAAATATTTTCTCCATCCATTCACTTCTGCATGCTTGTCCAGAACCACATGATAGGTGAGACAGGCTTCCTCCAAAATCTTTGGCAAACGCCTGTCGGGGTATCTCAAATAGGCGGATACCTGCTTGAGCTTTATATACCTACAGTGCATTTTTCAATGTAAAGAGAAACAGTAGCTTCATGTTTAGGACGAGGTACAGCATAGGTAAGTTTTGAGGCACCGAGAAAGTTATTTTTACAAAAAATCTCAACGCTGACTTATACTCTGAGCCCCTTTGTGCCCATATCTGAGACGTTGTAGGTAAGTATGTATTTACTATATATAATGAGGAGTATCACGGCCGGCTTCTCTGAAGCCGGCCGTGGGAGTATCCAAGAATTCAGTTTATATTGTTGAACAAAAGTAGGTTCCATTCTAAGAATTTTGAGGCCAACCCCACTCTCCTACTATCAGTTTCTATAAGCTTTCAGAGCTTTGACGTCACACTCGTGAAGGGGGGTCTCGTCCAGGCGGGAGAGGGTGCAATGATCATAGAAGTTGATCTAGGAGAGAGCGGTTAGTCTAAAAATTCTTAGAATGGAACCTGCTTTCTTTTAAAAATGGGAAAGTAATATAAACAAAAGTCATCAGTACTCCTCGTTGCGTCAATTATTTTGATTTTAGCATCCAGTGACACCTGCCTCTGCAAGAAGGAATTCTTTCAGACGCTCGGAACATCAAACTGACGCTTGACTTTTCTGCTAGTTAGGCGTTCAATGATACAGTAGGTGTCAACAGAACGCCTAGATACCTACCTATTATAATTTTACTGCTTTACCGCCTTTGTAGGGCCAAGACTCATTTTTGGCCAGTCTCCTCCCATTTCTAAAAACTATAAACCATGAATTACCGAGGTTAAGCTCCAAACTTGAACAGTAGGTACGGCTATTTGTCGAACCTGATCATCATACCTAACGTTTTCGCTGCCAACGTTGAGCCTCCCCACCCCTCACCTATGAAATCATCACACAACAGTTTATTATTTTGTATAATCCCTTCTGTTACAGATCACAGCTGTCTGTATAGATAATCCTTCTGAAATAGACCACAGCCCCTCCGTAGTTTAGTGCCTATTCGCCACTACAAATTAATATCATGTTTTGAATGTCCAAGCAGTACCTAGCTAAAATGGCAAAAAGAAACACACATGTAGGGAAATGAAGGGAAACTGTTGATGTGAAGTGTAAAATATTCGGTCTAGGAACCGGGATTCCAACCGATTTTAAGTGTAAGAGCCCGACGCCTAGACCACTCCGCTACCGTGGCCACCTGGCCGAGAGACAAGTGATGTGCGCTCTTAACCCAGCTTGATGCCTGCATACACGCTGCTGTTTAGGGCAAATGTTATGGCGACATCGCAGAATGCTCCAGATGGTCTCAAAAATACAGAAGAAATTAACTAGTTATGTGAGAAAACCCTCACCTCAAAATACAGTTTTCTGAGATAGGGATACTCTGGATATTTCAACCTCTATTTTGCACCTCTTAAGGTGCGGCGACACTGCCACCGGACTTGACCTCACTTGCGCGCCTGTCTCAACCCATCCTTTGTATTTCAAAGGGGAGTGGTGAGACTGCGACCGGACCTGACTTGACTTGAGCCACCAACCGGACCTGCATGGGTTGAGACCTGACTCCGGTCCTCCCTCTACCACGATTTTCAACCCTTCGCACACCAACGAGCCATCCAACGCAGCCCCCATTGCTCTCTCCTCATCCTAATACAGTTTTGAAGTTGAACATCGTTCAATTTGGTGCATAGGGTGTGAGATTCACCACCGTATTGTGCTTGTTTGGAAACATATGGTGACATCCACAACTTATTCAAAGAAAGAATAAGTACTTGTCACTAGTTCTATTTCTTCATCAGAATCGGATTCTGATTCTAAATCACAAAGAATGGCTTCCATTTCGGAGAACATACTCTTGTGACGTCTAAGAACAAACTGGACTGGTTGGAGTCCGGTGACTCCAGTCAAGTCAAGTCTGGTGGCAGTGTTGCCGCAGCTTTAGAGTTGAGTGACAGTGAGGCCGAGCTTCGAGGACCAAATAGAGCCCAAGCCCCATATACCAAATTTTGAGAACTAAGGAAACAGTCGAAGACGGACAGAAATTTTATTTATTTGACATTCTTATTCTACATCTGTTGAAACGTAAGCCTTGAAATGTTGAGGGGGTTTACAGTTTTTTTTTTCATGGTCGATTTAACTGAAACAGGTAGGTAGGTACTCCGTGCAGGTCCCATATGGAAGGCGAACACTGATATCTTGTCGTACAATCTCGGCAGTACAGCTATTATATGTACCAAAGAACGTTCCTGTTGACGCTGTAAAACCCTGAGCAAAATCGAAGAATATGGTAAGAACTTCGTATTTTTTAATGCTTAATTTGAGCTAAGCCTACTGGGGTAAGACTCGACCTTCTGAGGGCAACCCAACCCAACTGGGTTTGGTTCCCAACCCAATCTGGGAAGCTACCTATAAACTAACAAACTGGTATTAAAGATCAAGTAGGTACCTAGCTATGTAAGTAAACAGAAATCTATATCTAGAATATTTAAGTAATAGGTACAGGTACAAATGGAGATGGTAGGTACCAAAGACAAAAGGGCCAAGCTATAGGCTCAATGTTCAATCACGTCTTCAACGTTCCCTTCCCAATGGAAGTCAGCCATAGTGAAGCCCATCCCAAAAGTAGCCAACCCAGTTGTCTTTAATGAACTCCGGCCTATTAGTCTATTACCAGTTTTGTCCAAATCTCTTGAAACCTTAATTAGCCAACAAATAACTTCATACTTTGTAAGCAATAACCTCTTGTATGAATATCAGTCGGGTTTTAGGAGGTGGCACAGTACCCAAACTACACTTGTCAAAACAACAGAAGAAATTCGTTCTGGTTTCGATAAATCTGAATGTACATTCATGGTCTTATTGGATTATACGAATGCCTTTGGTTCAGTTCCTCACAACAGACTTCTGGGCAAACTAAGCAACCTCTATGGACTCTCTACCTCTGCTATCAAGTTTTTATCGTCTTATTTGGCTGACAGGTCACAGATCGTGTCTGTGGATGGTGCCTTCTCTTCTCCAGTATCCATTCTCCAGGGTGTTCCTCAGGGCTCTGTATTGGGCCCCTTAATGTTTTCTCTATACATTAACGATATGACATCGGTAACTGACAGTGTGGGGTGTCATCTCTATGCAGATGATGTTCAGTTGTACATTCGGAGCAAGGTAGACATTGAGAGCATGTGTTCTACGGTTGAGAAACTCAATCAGGATTTGTTACGGATTGCCGAGTGGTCTAATCTGAATGGTCTCATGCTCAATCCTACTAAGACACAATCAATTGTTATTCCCAAGAATAGACTTGACACAACTACTCTTCCCAAGATATCCCTGAATGGAGTGTACCTTCCTTACTTGGATTGTGTGGAGTACTTAGGAGTTGCACTGAACAGCTCCCTGTCATGGGAGGATCACACCTCAATGATATGTCGCAAGGTATACTACTCATTGCATACCATGAATCGTGTATGCTACTTCATCCCTGAGATTACCAGACTGCTTCTAGTCAAATCGCTTATTTTACCTTTGTTCACGTATTGTAACGTAATTTTTGCCAATAGTCTTGATTCCAAATCTCTCCATAGTCTTCAGGTACTCTACAACTCTGCAATAAGATTCATTAACACCTCGCTCACATGTAGGTATCAGCACATTCAAAAATAGTTACAGGCTTACCATTTCAGGATTATTTTAAACTTCAAACTTTATTATTTATTTACAAGGTTACATCTAAAAAGTATCCTAAGTACATATTGAACTTATTTCCTGAGACCTCATCAGCAAGGGCGTGTGGGTTTCAGTCTTTGCAGCACACCTGCAAGGCAATGGCCGGATCACTTCAGGGTGGTGGGTGCGAGGTTGTGGTCGGATTTGCCCCTGAATACTAGAGCTGCTGCGTCGATTGCTACCTTTGAGAGCGGAGTGAAGCAGGGTTCACTTCCATCCGGAAAGTGCGGACGAGCAGCTGATTGGTTGGACATCAGCTGGGGAGGGGGGAATATTCTTTCCGGAGAAGCACTTTTGAAGCGAACTGTACGCATCTGATTTTTCAGATATTTTCCGCTCCGCATCTGCGCAGTTCACTACTGCGCATACGGAATGGCGTCGGCAACCGAAACAGCTGTGGGAGGAAGCGCGGGAAACGAGTTGTCAGCCAAAATTCCGGATGGTTATGAACGCCTTCCCAACTTCCGCGATTACCCTCCATCCCTTCCACTGCTTTTCACTAGCTTCCCCTATCCGTATTTCCAGACGGCTCCTGATGGATGTGAACCCTGCTTGAGAGAGTTTCTTAACTCATCTCAATTTCTATGACCCTTATCATTATTCCCATCTTTCTTGAACTTTTTATTCTTCATGTTCATTTCTTCCTTCCTCTCTTCATTTCTATTTTAGTTTTTCCTTTCAAGTTTATTTCTTCCTTCCTCTCTTCATTTCTTTTTCAGTTTTTCCTTTCATGTTCATTTCTTCCTACCTTCACATTAATCCTTCCTCTCTCTCTTTATTATACTTGATTCTACTTACTTACTTAAAAACTTAAATACTCTTTTATTATTCAAAATCGTCTTTATTCTCATTTTGTAATGCTCATTCTTATAATTGGACGGCGTTATGCAAATACCAGGTAAGCGCCAAAACCTCAAAATTGAGTTTTTGGTATGGCTGGATTCAGCTCTTCGAGATCTTTCGAACTGGAGTGGTCTCGCACTCATATCTCAACTGCATCGATTATTACAGCCAATCGATTTAACCGATGGCCGCCTAATCGATCATTTTAATTTTGCAAATAACAGTTTAACGCCAGATTCATCTCATTAGTCCTCAGATTTCCAGGTAACCACCAAAAACAGAAATTTGAAAACCAGCTAAGCGCCAAAACATGCCACTCTACATGTTTATTATCTAGCAATTTCATTTTTTGCAAAAACCAGTTAAACGACAAAACGGCGTTTAAACCTGGAAGTTGAATGTTCAAAAATCATCTTACATCAAATTTCGATAAACAGGTAAGCGACAAAATGGCGTAGGTAATTGGTTATTAGCGTACCCTTCATTCCGAGTTTTACAATTCTCAGGTAAGCTTAAAAAGGAGACAAGGGCTCATTTTTGAGACTTTAGGACCCAAGAATCGTGTAGAGCACATCCAAAAACCCCTTAGTACCAACTTTCACCGAAACAACCCCAATACAATTTCCGTAACAGGCTGAACAGTACTAATAACTTTGATCGCAATTTCCCAAAAATCAACTTTTGTCGCTTACCTGGTATTTGCATAACGACGTCCAATTATACTTATAATTCTACATACAATGATTCACAATTATGATTCTCTTACCTACCATGTATACACATAAAAGGCCTATGGCCTTACATACCATTGTACTTTGTTTTCCTCAAATAAATAAATAAATAAATAAAATAAAAATAGGAGCGCCTTACAAAAGGCTAGATGAGATTAAATTCTATACTAAACATCTGATGAAATAATGACAGTTAACATGAAGTAAACAATGGAAATCAAAAGTACAACAACAAAAGTATGAACAACAAAAGCCAACGAACTTGTCCACTTCTTTCTCAACCAGCTCACAACACAAAACCAACACCAGTGTCGGCATGGAAATCCTCTTTCCAAAAAGATATCCAACCAGAAGAGAAGAAGAAGAAGAAGAAGAAGAAGAAAGTATTGCGCGGCGCCGCGCGCACTTGTCAGGATCTGCACGATTTTCCTGTGATTCGTCTAATCTTGAACGCCTTTTTGTGTATGTATATCGTTTCAACTTTCGGATGTGTTGAAATACGTTCGTTTTAGTTTTGAGTTGGGATTTGCGCAGTGTCAACTGAGTGGGATGGTTTTCAAACGGAAAAAGGACGAAGACGGGGGCGATAAGAAAGAGAAGAAAATCAAAACGTCTCTGGAACCCATCGTTCACAGGTCGGATGTGAGGAAAAGCAAGTTGTACGAACCAAATATCGTACGGTCGTTTTATAATTTCAAAACTGGGCAAAGAGGACTTGAGTGTTTGCGATGGACGGCGGACAACTGCGTGACGAGTCGCCTGAAGGACTTCAAGGTAACTTGGTTTGAGACGTTCCTACACTGGTAGTAAGATTATTTACATTTCCTAGGCACTGCGTCTCGCACTTCGTGCGCTGGATGGAACAAACCCTTAAACAAGAAATTTTGTGTTAGAAAACGCTGCAAATTATTACACAACGGTTTATTATTTACCTGTATAGATGCCCCTTCTGCGTAGATCACGATTTTCTTTGGTCAGTACCTACCCTCGAGCCTCCCTCCCCCTCCCGTCCCCAGTAAAGCCCTAAATCGAGTACTGGAGCCGGCCCGGGAATCATTAATATTATTAATATCAATAGTAATAATAATAACTATTTATTGTGAAAAGGCCCATTGGCCCATTGAACACACACGAATTACAAAGGTAAAATTACAAGGAGTGGAAGAAAAAATACATAATAACGCCGTCAAAATTTAGAACGAAATAATAATGCCACTCTGCGAAAATAAAGGTCCATACAGAGAAATAAGAAAATAGATGGGGTGAGGGGAGAGGAACACTATGCACCATTAGCGTAAAACTGTTCGACGCCTGACTTGAAATGGCTAATTGTAGGGAGGGATTATTTGTTGTTATTCACTAAGCATAACGTTAGTCCTAGTTGCAAAAGTACCTATCAACAAAAATCAAAAGAGCCATCACCCCTCAGATGGATAGAGAGTTCCTAAAGACTAAAGTCGGGAAGATGTGTTCGGATTTATCTCAACTGCGCATGCGCGTCGCCCAAGTTCAAACTTATTTCCTTAAGTTCGACTTATTCGGCCTTATACATAAGGCGCGTTATCTCCCAGGGCACAAACTTTAGGAATCGTCTTTAACCTTACTCAGGGGTAACAGTGTCTTCGGTCCTCGCCATCGCCAGCGTCTTTCAAAGTTACTCCAAGCGTCTTTCAAAGAATTTGCTAGATTGTTGCGATATCAACTTAGGATAAAAAAGTGATTTTGATGTTCAAAATACACCTCAAAAGCACTTATAATATCGTCATCCGACAACAGTCCTTGTCCGTTGAGGTAGAGGCGAAAAAGATTTTCAAGCTCTTCCATGATGAACTTGAAATAAAATAGAATAAACTAAAAATGAAATGGAAACGGAACGACCAGGAAAGAAAGGCAGCTGAAGCTGAGTGGATTTCGCGTTGTGCTAAGTTAAGTGACGTTACTTTTTAATTCACTCCTACCCCCACCACTTCTGTCAAACCGGACTTATTGGTTAGCATCCAAAGTTAGCTCGCCTTAGATGTGGCCAAAAGATATGGCCGTTCCCTAATGAACTTATCTCTTAGGAACTCTATCACAGGACAACCAACTCGACTTTATACAGCCGCGTGATTATAATCAGTGGCCAATTCCCAATTGTTGCTGCGTCCCTAGCAATGGGCCGCTTGTGTACAGTTTCATTCACGATCATGTTGACGAAGCTTTTAGGTGCAAATGAACGGCTGTCAATCAACCTAAAATCTCGAAAAAATCTACCCTGTAGAAAGTTTTCGAGCTACGGCGCGGAGTTCTGAAGGTTTGAACCCCTATTTTTCACCCCTTAGAGATGACCTACAGTAAACGGACCAACTAGACCCCAAAATCATTCATTTTGGTTCATAGTAATTACACCTACACTTAGAGATGACCTACAGTAAACGGACCAACTAGACCCCAAAATCATTCATTTTGGTTCATAGTAATTAAGAAAATGGTGAAGTACGGTGGACAGAAATTTTTTTATTCAATTTTTGGATTCTGCATACCTTGAAACGGAAACAATCAAATTTGTGGTGGGGGGGGGGGGGGGGGTAAAAATTTTGTTTTTTATGCTCAATTCCAATGGTTCCTTCATTATTGGAAATAATAAACCAGAATCGTAATTCTGCCGAATCACGAAGTACATGGTCCAGCATGTGGTAGTTCGGTTGGGTGGAGTTCGTTTTCCTCCTTTTGCTTCCGAGTCTGCGAAGCAGCGGAAGCCTTGTGTTCTCTTTCGTGAGCCAAAAAATTTTTGTCTTCAGAAATCAAAATTTCCACTTGCATTTTGCGTTTCAAAGCCTACTGAACAAATTTGGTTCCGTGCCTGTCGGTCTGTGGGTCTGTGAGTCTGTCTGTCCGCATTTCCTTGTTACAGCCATAACTTCCACGATTTTGAATTGATTCAGCTCAAATTTTGAGGGATGGTGCGGATAAGGCCCCTTGAGGTCCCATACAAATTTCAACATGATTGATCCAGCGGTACGCCCTGCGCATGCGCTAACGTTAGATTCAACAAACACGCATAACTTTCACAATTTTGATTCAATTTCGCTCAAATTTTCAAGGGTTGTTTGGACAAGGCCTAGTGAGTTCCAGTATGAATTTCAGCATGATCGGACCCTCGGTGCGCTCTGCGCATGCGCTGGCGTGAAATAGATTCAATTTCCTTGTTACAGCCGTAGTAACCAAAGATTTCACCCAATTTCAATGTAATTCTCAGGGATTAAGCGGGTAGGGCCCATTGAGGTCCCATAATATAAATTTCAACATGATAGTGCCAGCGTTTCGCCCTGCGCATGCGCTAACGTGAAATTCTTCAAACACGCATAACTTTCGCAATTATGTATAATGGACGTAATGTATTATGGACGTAATGTTATGTAATATGTATATTTCATGTAATGTTATGTAATGCAATGTTACGTAATATGTATATTTCACGTTATGTAATGTTATGTTATGTAATGTAGTGTTATGTTATTTTGCTTCCGAGTCTGTTCTATTTTATAATGGGTCACTCTGATTGTGACGAGGAAGCTCCTGTGCCATCACCTTGGCAGTGTATTTATTTTTCTGTACAGCAGCAGAAGGAAGCTTTGTATTCATGCAGGCGTCGAAAACGCCAAATGTTCTTTGAAATCAAAATTTTGGAATGAAATTCCTGATACTTCCGCAACTCCGATTGTATTCAAACACCAATTTAACTAACATTTTCATGGGAAATTGGAACCATGATGAAAATCCGGATTTCATTATGATCGGAATAGAAGCGTCTGTGGCAACAACAGGAACCGCTGGCAGTTGCTGAGCCATACAATTTTTATCGTCCCTGAGACCGTTATCAAATGAGAAATACCTAATTACCCACCCATGGGTCCAAGATTGGCCCAAAATGGGGCCAACTGATGAGGAAATTGTTTAATAAAGTAACCACGCATGACTGGTGCAAACCGAAAATAGGTACCAAATTATCTCAGTCTGGTTTTTCAAATGAGAAATTTGAAAAAATACGTGGATGAGTCATCATGAAATTGAATAGTCAACGCTTAGGTAGGTGCGTACCAGCAGGCCCATATGCGTAGTCAAGTTGGTAAATTTCCCTTGGATCTCTTAGTTTTGGACGGGTTTTCATGACGAACAAAGAAATTATATTTTTTCGCAGTGGTACCTACATCATTCAAATATGATAATTGAATTTTGGCCGCTCCGGTCGTCCATTGAGTAATAGGTGTTGGCTGTAGTGAAGATGTTTGACCAGTTTTGAGGACTGGAATCGCCCTCGGGAAACAGCAGATGGTGCGAAATTGGTTGTGCTTGAACCCATTTCCGCCATTAGTGACGACGCAAATCTATTTGTACACTATAGCTTTGTTCCAGAGCCGTGGGGGTGAATAGAACATGTACTAGTTCAGTGCGAGAACCGAAGTGAACTGTTCATGAATTTTTTGGTTTATGATCTGAACCACTGGAACGCCTGAACTAGAAATCTTTCTAATAAACGACTCTAACAAAATGAGACAACAATTCATTTTATTCGCGTGAGAAGACCAGATACTTGAAACTTTCGTGGAGGTTACACACATCAGCAAGGTTATCTTCGAGTTTTTAGTTCACAACCCTGCCCTCTGCTTGGAGCAAGAAGTTCATGTACCTGCTGAAGAACCCTGGGCGCTGGAACACGGGGCAGGTAAAACAGTACATGAATTTAACCTCGCTGGAACGTTTCACAGACCACCAAGGCCTGCGCAGATCGATTACGCTGAATTAGTTCATGACCTCAAGCGTGCTGGAACGAACCTTATGCTAACCTCAGTAATTTAATATAATTGACAGCTACCCTGGATAACACGTTCCGAGCGGCGCCGATTTTGGTGGAGACTCCCTGTGACGGCACCCGTTTTCTCGAGTTATTTGTTGATAACTGCTTATCATGATTAGTTATGAACGAAAACTACAATGTGGAACCAAAATTGGATGAAAATCATTGATTTATAGACGTTGGATCTATCGATCCACTTCGGATACAATCAATACAATCGGCGGTCTTTTGAGGCCTAGACTCATGAATAACGACTTACCATGGTTGGATGCCAAAGGGGAACTGAAACAGATTCCTCGAGGAAAAAAGGAACGCAATAATCACAACAAAACTGAACATTGTACCCAAAAACATCATCCAAAGGGGGTGAGAAAATGTTGGTAAACAAACGGCTTGGAATAACGAAACGGAACGCAGTCTCTCGGAGGTCAGATCATCTAGAATAAAGGTGTTAAACTCAGCAGTCACTAGAGTGCGCGATAGTTAGTTTCAGAGCAGAATGTAGAGGCCTATTATCGTAGAAACGCTCCCCGTAGCTGGATCGATAGATCCAGGCTGGGTGAATTGAACGGCAGGCCTTGGATCAATCGATCCATTCCGCTCGGAACGTGATAAGCTGTTCCTGAAAAGGATCCAGTCAGATCATAATGAACCACATTGTAGCTTTCCGCACACGGAAGCATTTGTGACTCCTGTTCCAAAATCTAGTGACCGATCGCAGGCAATGTGGCCCAGTCTATTCATTAAGTAGGTACAATCCCGAAAATAGTGGTCATTTAAATTGACAATTTTCTCGCCTGTATTAAACTAAGCAGCAGTCTTTCACTATCAGTGAATAGCCACTGGCAAGGCTGCTTACAGACAAATGCGTGTTTCATTTTGAATTAAATCAAATGTAATTTAATTCGAGTACATAATTATATTGTATGATTATTTTGATGTATATTGAATGTGTTATAAGTTATCATGACTCTGGTTCCACAGGTGTTTGCTATGGATCCGTACAAGTTCTACAGGAGGATTACAGCTGTAAAATGGCACCCGACAAAGCCCAACTGGGTGGCATTGGGCTCCAAGTGCGGGGAAGTTATTTTAAGGAACATAAATGATTTAACAAGTGACCAGAAACCCCTACAGTCTGCAAGGTATGCGTTAAAAAAAAACTGTGTACTGTACGGCTGTATTGGTGTAATATCACACTACCCAATTTGAAAAGAAAAATTGTCGCATTAACCCTCCCATTCTTCCTTTACTGCGACTCCGTATTTAGTTATTCACTGGACCACTCGTCAAAACATCAATTAGAGATAGCCTTAAACAATTGCTTATGAGTTACGATATATCCACAACCTTAAACATCGAGTTCATATTTCCCCCTGCTAAACTTTCCCTTATTGGCCTCAACCTTTTTAAATACTGTCGCCTTAGACATTTGACTCTCATATTCAAAATTTACAACGGATTAGGTCCTGAATAATTGAACAATCTCATTTTCCGTGCCGTTTCATTTCGCTCGTATGCTTTAGGGTGGTCGTCCACTGGAAGCGTATTTACGCGGCGCGGCGCTACACGCGACACAAGCGGCAACCTAACAAGCGGCTACGAGCGACAGGGGTCGTCCACTGCAAGCGCCATCGCGCGTCCAGCTTCAGTTTGTTTTCAAGTGTATTCAAGAAAAGTGAGGACTGTTCCTTTTTATTCGTCATGGAACCAGAGGAATTTTATTTCCTTGAAAGCAGCAACCATTTCCGAAGACGGATGTTGAGTCAGAGAGCATGTTGGGTGGACCTGATCCTCTCCAAAAGGGAATCTTTCGGAGAGTTTCACCACCTTCACCATTGACTTGAGGCTGATCCTAACGAATTTTTCGATTATTATCCATTTTATTAGTGTTATGATCCATTTTCTGCGCAGAAGGTAATTTTCACCTACTCAAAACGGGGCCTGCGAGTGAACTGACTCGAAATAACCAGGGATACGAGTGAAATCGTAGGTAGGTGTTCTGAGGAACCGTCCGTTAGCGATTCCAATGTTTATTTACGTGGAATTCCTACCAAAACCGGTAGGAAAGTGATACTGACAACAATGATATTGAACGAGCTACGAGCAGGTACGAGTTGCAGATCCAGCTCTTTTTGGATCTGCCGCTCATAGCGCGTTGCCGCTCGTGTATGCCCGTTGCCGCTCGTGTACGCCTATAGCCGCCCGCTCGAACACTCTTCCAGTGGACGGTACCACATATAACTCAATGCAGTTGGATCTGTAGCACGTGTCGCTCGTTGCCGCTTGTGTAGCGCAAAGCGCCGCGCCGCTCGAGTACCCTTCCAGTGGACGACCCCACTTACATATCGTGCAGCACACTTCCAAGGCCGTGGGGTCTCTTTCGGTGTGGCGGGCGCCGGAGTGTGGAACTTTCTTCCCATCGAGTTCTATTCCCACTTCCATTTCTATTTTCAACCCTCATTTCTTCCTTACTGGCTAAACTGCCTTTCAGTTATTTTTCACAATATTGCAATTTCGAATGTTAGAAACTACCCATTTTTTTATAATGTCTAATATTTTGTATGTTCTTTTCCAGGTACCTTGTCATGTTTTTTTAAACTTTCCCCCCTGTTTTTACTCTTATTCCTCTAACCAACATAATTATATTATGTAAATAATTGTGCATTTTAAAGGCCAACAAAAAGCCTTCTGGTCAAATAAAGGTTCACTTATGCTTAGGTATTCTTAGTATAATACATGGGCAAATTTAATATTGAACTATTGGAATAACTTTTGATGATCTTCCGTAATATTTCTGACAGAGTTGTTTCTACTAACAATTTTCCATGTAGAAGGAAAGTGTCATACTTGAAATGTAAATCACCCATTGCATTTTCAACCCTAAGAGTCCGTGTTCAGTGGCTGCTGACAATATCTCAAAACTTGCATTATCTAGACGTATCGGTAGCTGAGACACGGCAGTCAGTTTCCTATTTGGATTTCACACTTTCAGTAGGCGCAAGCTCCAGTACGTCATAATGTTTCAGTAGGTAGGTTACCTGTCTGCCTACTGAAACTGCTTACGCCCATTGAAGAACCCGTTATTCGTGACTATTCAGTTCGGAAAATTTTTTGTTCGATTTTCATCAGGCACCAGGCTATCACAAACTTTTGTTTCGACCCCTTCACGGACGACTCCCTTTTGATGTCCTCTGTGGATGGCACCATATCACATTGGAACTACGATGCCGACGTCATGAGGGAAATACTAGACCTAAATGATGGATACCTCACATGGTAATTTAATTTATAGTACCTACTGCCTAACTGTAAGTTCGTTTGCTTCAAGGGCAGTACGCCAAGTACTGCTCTGGGTAGGCTGGGGCTTACTGTTTTCAGTATCGTAAGAAGGGGTGAATTCACCTTGAGCCTGGACACGGGTCAAGACTCTTTGAAAATATAAATAATAAAATAGTGAAAAATACCTTGCTTTTAAGTCTGTATAAGAAAAACTCTCAATTCCTTGACATTTCTATTTATTAATCTCTTTGTTCATTACAAAATAATGAAAAATAAAAGCACTTCAGGTAGTGTCGAATGAAAGGCACAGTAGGAGAACTTACAGGTTTTGACAAAAATAATTTCCTGGCATTGAATCAATGTGAACCTATTCACCCCAATCTCACAAAATTAAACAGTTCAACTACAGAAATGAAAATTGTACAGTTCAACTGGCGACGTTGGAAGCTCCCGTTGTGGGCCCAGCAGATGCATAACCTTCCCAAGTTGTAACAGATTTAATCCAGCACCAATCCGCCGTCCAACGTTGACGTTTTCAACGATGTTGTGGGAGGAGGATCCACGGGGCCCGTAAGTGGCTTGTAAAAACTCTCCAATGTTGGATCGGAGCAACAACCGGACGGCAGAAAGCTGCAGTGAACCTGAGAAGTCCTAAAGTTCCGTCTTTTAGTGAAACATTTTTTATTCCATTGATGGCCATAGCTTCATTTGACCGTGTGAGTGTGGACTTGTGTCTTTGTGTTTTGGGGTCAGCCGTATGAAGTTTTGATTCGTCCCAGTAATATTTGGCTTCTGTAATAGGGACCTGGCCTCAGGCCGGCTCGTTGCGTTGGATGGAGAGTTCCGTTTCGCTAAATAGCCTGGGTTGCTGCCTCCCTTCCTATGATCAGGGGCTCATTCCTAAAGACTCTTCAACTTTTCACTTTGCAAGTTTTCACTTGTACTCTTCACTTTGCGAATTATGAAAAGTAGGAGAACTTTCTGTTCCTAAAGACTTCGCGCTCCCACTCTGCAGTTCGACTCGAAAGGAAGAGTGTTCTGAAGAGTAACCTTCGTTTTGAGGAGCAACCTCCAGTAACTGTTACAGTTTATCATTGGATGTTCCGGTCTTTTTATTCTGAATCCGATTTCACGAAATCTTCCGTCTTTCTATAAGTTAACTTACTTGGGATTTGGATTCGCCTAACCAAGAAACGACTCACCGAAAGTTGTGTGGCCGACGACGAAATTAATTCGCGCTCGATGAATGCGGCCGACGGAGGGTCGAACATGTTCAACATCCTCATCATCATCCTCTGATGAGAAGTATCGGAAAATTTCCATTAAAAAAAATTAGGTAGGTTGTCACTTATTATGCACTAACAACAGCAACCTGTCGCTTTCCTAACCTTTCCTTCCTCACAGAAGTGGAGTATTTTGATGGCCTCAGTGAAGCTAACTTCGGTGCTATTATATATGCTTGCCCTCACGCTAATTGGACCACCTTTATACCTAATCGAAAGATTGAATTCTCTTCTTTTTATTGGTACTACCGAACACTGAATTTAACGAAGAAATAAAACCTAAAAACCGATTTGAAAAGTATGTCATTCTACTGCAGATTCATTTGGGATTCTGCAAAAATGTTTAAACTCCTCATCTGAAGAGCAGACTTTGCACTGTGCGAAAGATAACCTTTAGCTGAACGGAACTGTTCAAAACAGGGTAAAACTCTGCAATTCTAAACTTTGCGTTTCAATCTTCCTCTTCAAATCAAGAGCGTTCTTTAGGAACGGAAATCCGTTCGCAAAGTGCAGAGCGTGGATTTGAGGAGTGCAGAGTGAAGAGTGAATGTCTTTAGGAACCGGCCCTAGATTCCTCCATCATGCTGCATACGACGACATTATGAGTTGTACACACGCTAGCTGTCAAGACTTCTGCTATGGTTCCTGATGGCTGTTATTCGTGAAGCTCGCTTCCAAGGGAGTTTCAATTCTTCTACCGCAAAATCCTCACTATTTCGGAACATGTTCAGAGTAATATTTTTTGATAAATTCACCCAACTCTCACTTGAACTGACTCAGTATCGGCAGGCACTGAACACGGCTAACCCTTCCTCTGGTCGCTTAATAACTACGGATCGACTCACTGTTCATGAGAATTCTTGGTTGTGGGAAAAATTTATAAATTTTGATCAATTTTTATTAGGCAGCAGTCGATCACAAACCTTTGTTTCGACCCCTTCTCCAACGATTCACTTCTAATGTCTTCCGTGGATGGCACTATATCTCACTGGAATTACGATGTCGACGTCATGAGGGAGATTCTTGATCTGAACCATGGATTATCCACATTACATATGTAACTATTGCTTACTGCCATTATTTTAGTCTTAATACTGAATTGAGCATAAAATTTATGGTGCTCGTTTTACGTTTCTGGTACCTTTGCTTTGGATTTTTCCCTTTGAGCATAAGATCGGAATAAACGCCAAAATGAAGGTGCTTCTGTTGGAGTAAATCTGGGAGCATGTTAAATTTAGTACGTATTAGCTTAACTGTGGACATGGGTCAGCTGCTGGGCCCATTTTGGATAGTGCCAGCCAAGTCAGCTGTGGTTACAGATTGGGCACGGGTACTGGAGCCAACAGGTGGGGGCCATTGGGTTGTTCAAGTTAGCAGAATCAGCTCTGTAGCATGTTTGACCTTCCGAACAACCTGACATCTCTTGACCACAGAGTCCTCAAGTCGGACATGGATCGGCTGGTCATGGCGCTCAGGGCTGATAGGAAATTGTCGTTTCGGAGGAGAGTGGAGGTGTCTGGGTCTTTCACCCTGTATCGGGAGCTGGATCACTAGAACCAGCTGTGCCAGTCTGGTCAGGAATAGTGGGGTGCCATTACATGTTGCGAGGTGGGCATTCAAAATCCGCGCAGAGTCTTTGAACCTAAACGCCAAACCATATGAAAATCACCGTTCGGATGAATGCTCGCTGTGCAATCTCCATGAGAGAGAGGATGTATACAATTTTTTCTGCCGCTGCCCAGTGCTGTCTGAATTTCGAGTCTTTGCTTTTGGACGCCACTCCTTGTCACGCGATGAAGCGATCTTGATTCTGAATGGCCCGGATTGGAATAAACAGGAGCTGTTTTGTCAAACTGCCTGGAGATACCGTGCCTTCCTCGTCAGTGAATTTAATTTTTGATTGTCTTGTTTAGTATAAAAGAGTAGAATTACACAAGAGGCCACGTAGCATTGTAATTCACGTCTCAAGAAGCTTTTACTTTTTATTTCTGATTTATTCTTTCTAAAAACAAAACACCCTAACTTCCGGCAGACGGATTTCCATGCCGTAATGTTTATGTATAAGCTATTTGAGTAATACTTTCGAGTAATGTATGACAATAAACTGTTTTCTTCATCTTCTTCTGTTGTGGTCATATCGGAGTTTGAGTGAGCAGGGTTAGCAGCAGGGGGGGGGGGGGGCTTCTTCAGCAGAGTAAAGGAATAACACACTAAGGACTAAAACTTTTGGAGTCCATCACCTAAATCAGCAAGTTGTGGTTTCCATTTGGTGTTCCGAGTTAGGGGAATCAGCGTTTGGAGGCTGAGCTTCAGTGGGCAACGGCGTTTGCCAGGTAGAAGAATAACTTTTGGCTTCGTGGCATCAGAGAGTTGCTTAGAGAGATCTGGTTTTGTCTGTTCTTACCAGTTCGAACAAACATGCGCTCATCAACTCGTCTCATCATTGTCTTTCCATTTATTATTGCCAATTTGACTAAGCCAGAGCGAAATGAGTTACGTAGTAGTTGTTGGTCATCCTTTCTCTTATATAATTATGTGAAACATCGGAAAGAGTTTTGAATGTGCATTGCATGAGTGAATTTGACATTGGCAGCCGAGAGACGTTAACTCTGTCACTCTGGGAGCTTGAGGACCTTCTGAGTGTTGTAGTTCCTAAACTCTTTCCCACAGAGTGGACTCTGATTTCAGCGAATAATTTGAGCGTACTACCTGATGAAGTGGAGAAACAAGCGGGATAAAGTCAGCAGCAGAATACAAAATTGACGCATATTTTCTGGTAGTACTGAACTAAGAAGAAGTCAGCGAGTTTCAGACTGATGCTGATCTCCACTTCTGGGCTAAAGGTGTTGTCTTGGAGTAAGACTTATTTTAGGGTTATTCCCTTCCTATTTGACATCGTTTTGTTGCTGCTTTTCGTTTTCATTCTTCTATGATGATAACATTCTTAGTAGATTCAAACTTTTTCAGTAGCGATTCAACGGAATTTCTCTGTGAAATGAAGCTGTCCACTACTGGCCAAAAAGTTCACTACATATTTTGCTTCCGAGTCTGCGAAGCAGCGGAAGCCTTGTGTTCACTTTCGTGAGCCAAAAAATTTTTGTCTTCAGAAATCAAAATTTCCACTTGCATTTTGCGTTTCAAAGCCTACTGAACAAATTTGGTTCCGTGTGTGTCGGTCTGTGAGTCTGTCTGTCCGCATTTCCTTGTTACAGCCATAACTTCCACGATTTTGAATTGATTCAGCTCAAATTTTGAGGGATGGTGCGGATAAGGCCCCTTGAGGTCCCTTACAAATTTCAACATGATTGATCCAGCGGTACGCCCTGCGCATGCGCTAACGTTAAATTCAACAAACACGCATAACTTTCACAATTTTGATTCAATTTCGCTCAAATTTTCAAGGGTTGTTTGGACAAGGCCTAGTGAGTTCCAGTATGAATTTCAGCATGATCGGACCCTCGGTGCGCTCTGCGCATGCGCTGGCGTGAAATAGATTCAATTTCCTTGTTACAGCCGTAGTAACCAAAGATTTCACCCAATTTCAATGTAATTCTCAGGGATTAAGCGGGTAGGGCCCATTGAGGTCCCATATAAATTTCAACATGATAGAGCCAGCGGTTCGCCCTGCGCATTAGCTAGGTAACGTGAAATTCTTCAAACACGCATAACTTTCGCAATTATGTATAATGGACGTAATGTATTATGGACGTCATGTTATGTAATATGTATATTTCATGTAATGTTATGCAATGTTATGTAATGTAATGTTATGTAATATGTATATTTCACGTTATGTAATGTTATGTAATGTAATGTTATGTTATTTTCAGGAGCGTAGCGTGGCTCTGGAATGGAGGGTACCGCACTCCATCCCCCCCCCCCCACTATATCCCAAGTCTCCTACTGAATTTACCTACGCACATTATTCACTTCAACCAAGACAGAAAAGTAAAGCAGTTCTTAGCAAGCTATTTGCTCAAGGGAATTGTACAGTGTTATTATATTAGCCTTCAAACATTAGTTAGAAACCAAAAATTCCCACGCAAATAGCCAGTATCCAGGACTTGCCAACGGGGAGGCGACTGCTGTAAAGTCCTCCCAGTCCAACCCTACCACCCAACCATAGCGACCTGGCTACCTACACCTATTCTAAATAAAAAAAGAAAATTAGGAACTTTTAACACCCTTAGAAATACTATTATGGCGTGTGTACTCACGATTATGTTCTTTTACGACTGCCGACAGGTTTGGAAGCGGGGAAGTTGAACGGCCCAACCTGATGATCTCACATTTCTGTACAAAATTACGTGAACTAAACGATCGACTAACTAAGGAACAATTCACGCAACAGCTATCCATTTTCGAAGCGGAAAGCAGCAAAAAAGTCGCGTAAAAAACAAGTTGACATTATCAAGAAAACGATGGAGTGAAACAAAAACGAACAATAAAGCAAGCCATAAAAACAAACAACACAGAACCTTCCGACATAAACATAACCTTTCGACTTCGGGCTCCTAAACAAATCGATTATACCTACCAGCTTCGATAGCATCGAGAAAATCTGGCGTGATCACGAGAGCACTACAGAACCGCACAAAACGTGCGGTGACTCGCTGACTGGACGACTACCACTAGAAACTACACACACACACCGAACCATCATTGTGAAGACGAGGAGACACACTGACACACGGGCTCGGCCAATGACCTTTTGTCACCGCAATGGTGGCGCGGTACCCCAAACCCACCGTCATTCATTGCGTCATTTCTGCTTCAATCGATACTGCTCTATCACCTCTATCGATCAGTTTGTGGTATCGATTAAGACAAAGAAGTCATCGATCTCTGATTTGAACCTACCACGAAGAATCGATGAAACTGGTTTTTAATCGAATCCATCAGAATGCGCCCAAATTCAACTTTTCGGATTTTATTCTTTGTGTAGGTACCTTTTTTCTTCTTTTCGTCAGGGGTACCGCCGCTACCCGCGGTACCCCTGAATCTACGCGCCTGGTTATTTTGCTTCCGACTCTGTTCTATTTTATAATGGGTCACTCTGATTGTGACGAGGAAGCTCCTGTGCCATCACCTTGGCAGTGTATTTTTTTTGTCTTACACACAAAACCTTATATTAATTTTCAAGATTTTTGAAAAAAAAAAAAAAAAATTCTACAGATTCAACTCAAATTAACATTATTTATGGACTTTTAAACCCGAAATGGCGCTAGTGTCGACCTCTTGGGTGCCTTACCCTATCTGTTACATATGTAATAGCATAATTATTTATCAATTCGCTAATATGATGATAATTGTTATTCAGGTATTGCTCTGTGAACGCCTCAGAGGAAACCGGTTTGGTCGTGGCCGGCGATTCTTGTGGGTTCCTGACTCTCCTGTCAAAAGATCTGAAACCTGTTGCTAAGCACAAGATTCACAAAGCCAAAGTGAACTCTGCCGAATTCTGCAAGAAGCAGGGGAACATCCTGGTTACCGCGTCATTGGATAAATCCGTCAAACTTTGGGACATCCGCATGATAGGTACTTGGTGTTGATTTCTCTTTGACTGTTTTTTTTTTGTGTTCGTTTCAGCGTTTTTCATTTTGGCGGGCAAATATTCATTGAATACATGAAAAAGCTGCAGGTTTGTTATTCAACGGTTCGCGAATTTTGTGTAGGTTGTAGGTCGCTGTACAGTGTGTGGATTACTTGTAAACGCCGTTCTGGTTCATGTTTCACATGATACGGAAAGAAGGACATCAACACGATTGTGACTGCTGCATGGATATTTAAGCATTGAGAATAGCATATTCGAATTGATCATTGACTTGGTCAAGAAAATTTTCTTACCAGCTGGTAAGAAATTCCTGGGTTCCACATTTGAGAAGGTCGGTGCAGAGTGGGGCACTAACTAAATACCATAGCAGCTGTGAAGTGGGTTTGCCTAATGCCGACATTGGCAGATTTAAACAAATATAATGATCTATTTTAGTATTTATTAATTACAGTTGAAGGTAATAAATGAATAAGTCGGATATAAGGCTAGGAACAGTCAGGTCCTGATCGGCTGTATGTGAACACGCAGGGAATTTGCATGTTACGGTGATCAAAAGGTCGGTTATCGTAGTCAGTTTTTGAGTTAAGTCGAGGTAATGGGTGAAAATGGCTGAAATCTCCGAAATTGGTGTAGTATATTCCCCGAAAGTGGTATTAAATGATGACCCAAAACAGAAAACTTCATTGGTCTTAATAAAAATTTCCTCAAAAAAGTAGGTCAGTTTTGGGGTCACAATTCGCCAATATCGGTAAAAATGGTTAAAATCACCACAAAGCATATACAGTAGAAGTGGCTTATAGAGATTGGTCGCATATAGTGATTGTTTCCAGTCAGTCCCAATTCGATCACTATAAGCGACTTGTACTGTATAATGAATGGTATTGGCAACAGTGCCAATAACATAATGGTTTGGAAATGATACTTAAGTTGCCATTGTAGGGCTATAAGTGATAATAATAATAATAAAGTCCTGTTAAAAGTACATATCTGAAAACTTGGGAGATGCAGATAGTTGAGTACCTACTGTTCGGTAGAGCTGGGAGGTAGGCCAGTAGCTGTAGGGTGGTTTACGGTTGAGAGTGTGGTTCACATCATCGATGCAGGCCGTGAGCTGTGGATTTGAGAATGGCCTGGGAGCACGGGAAAAAGTCAAGGTCTGTGTAGACGAAGCGTGGGACAATGAATCAAATAGCCTTTATTGGCAAAGGAAACCATAAAGAGTTGACGAGATAAGCAGTGCGATTCTGCAACTCGGTACGGCGTTATAATGGTGATGAAATAATATGGTTAGCTTAGCAAAAAATATCGATGTCACTAAATACCGACGATTGTGACTGCTGCTGCGCTCAGTAGTGTCAGTTGTCGCTAAATCGTTGATAACTTGTCGTTGTAGGGTCGTTATCATTCTGATGGCTCAAGACCCTCCTCATTATCTGTAACAAAAGCTCGTTACACCCAAAAAACTTGGTGTGACGTTGCTTTTCGGTGATAGGTTAGGAAGAAATCAAGACGTTTAGTGTTAACTTTTGTACAGAGTTCATTTCTATGCTTTCATTTTACACAATATTTTTTCTTCTATGCATATTATTCAGTTATTTGTTTATTGTGTGTTGTTTTTTACTGTTTTTGTTCACTGGAATCGAAGGAAATGAAGAATTCCAAAAAGAAACTAACAGATAGGAATTAAAGGTATTACGATTGCGAATTAAAGGTATTAAAGGTATTACGAGTGTGAGGTTCACGTGATAAGAAGGCATAACTTAGAAAACCTGTAAAAGAAGAAAGAAGCCTGTAATCCTCTTCTTCTTCTTCTTCGTTTGTTCCCAACTAATTCCTTCAGTGAAGTCGGTAGACAAAAAGAAGAACCACAGACATACACTCACACATTTGACTTTGTCACTGCTTATCTCCATGTATGGAAACGGTGATAACAGAAAGAGTTCCAGTCGATCGCTTGCCCTAATGACGTCGGTATCTCATTCGACAACGACAATTTGTTATTCAAGTTTGGTATCAAAAGCTCCTGAATTCTGATTTCACTATCCAGATGTCGTTACTCGAGAGAGTTAACAACACCGACTCCGTACCGTCAAAAAGGTAAAAAGTTGCAGAATCGCAGGACTGGTCGGATGCACAGGAACCGAGATCCACACATGAGCAGTGAAGTAATATTGATTGACTGATGGGAAGAAATGAATGGGTTCATAGAAATATCTATCATTACGTTTGTTTGCTGCTCCTTTTTGCCTTTACACCTTGAATACAGTTTCACGTGAATTTATAGGGAAAGAAAAAAGCAAGTCCGGCATCGCAGTCCACCTGGAACAAATAGAGAACGATCACCCCATTAATGCCGCTTACTTCAGCAAAACCAACAACAACCGTCTCCTGCTCACGGACCAGAGAATGGAACTAAAAGTGTACACTATGCCGTTTTTGACGCACGAGTCGACGATATACCACCCTCACCGACAGTTCCAACATCTGACACCCATCAAAGCTTCCTGGCATCCGTTGGCCGATCTGATAGTGATCGGGAGGTATCCAGACCCTTCGTGGCCAGACTACCATTTGGATCAACGGAGCATTGACATCATCGACGCTAAGACTGGTAAATTACTTGAGAAATTTTACATTTCATCACGTTATGTTTTACTTAGTAGTGACATTTGAGTATGTGGTACCTACGGAAAAACGTCTGCCAATTCAAGTAGGCAGTACAGCTTCCTCACTTCAATCCCATGAACGTATAGAATAGTTGGGTGGGTTCGTTGTGATACGGGACCATCTGCGATCCAACCCGCGTGTACCCTCAAAATGTCAGCTCTCTACGCTGTTTTTCGCATAGTTAGAAGCTTTACAAGGAAATGGTCAACATTTCATGTTCGCGCATGCGCAGACGAAAGTTACACTATGAAATTCATTTGGAAATCTTCTGTGTTGAGGCGCTCGCTGATCTCCTGCCAGGAATTCTCTTTGACCTTCGCATCGTAATACAAACGGTGTGGTACATCATACAGCACTCTGTATTTTTCTACCTCTACAATGAGGGTTTCTTCAGTAAATTCCGTTCTCAACCAAACAACCTAATCTGAGAGAACAAATATGTTGGGGGAGGGCATCAGAAAGAAAGGCACTGGTGTGAGGGTGAACATGGGGAAGGCGAGCGTGAACTTGGAGAAAAATTGGACTGTGGAGGGACAACCTCCCATGCCAGGAAGCGCCGTTTTTCGATTTGAGAGCGATCGCGGCGCAACCCATCCTGTTCCTGCCCTATGCCGTGACCGCCGCGTCCCACCTTGTGTGCTTATCTACATTCAAATACACAGAAGCGAAAAAATACGACTCGTGTCCCACGGCTGTTTCCCGTCCTGTTCCTGTCCTGTTCCCGCCTAGTGCGTGAGGACCTTTAGGTCTGTCCAAATTTCACAACTGACCCCCAACAATCAAACAAACGCAAAATGTGTATAACAAAAACCAACTTTTCTAGAAACCAAATTGTCCTTCCCACTTTACTTAGGGCTGTCTGCACTTAGGCGCTGGTGTGGTTAAATTTTTTTTTTTGGAGACGTGGAAAACCTCAGGTTGTGGGTTGAAAACAATCATAATTATTGTCAGCTATACAAAAAAAAATCATTCCTTCTCATTGTCATTTCTTCTCGGAGCGGGGCCGGAGCTTGCTGGAAACTTCTCTCACAAATTTGTTTAATGAGATGCTACCACTTTCCTGTTTGTACTTCACGATCCGCGTGCGCTTCCACTCTCTTCTTTCTTGGGTGATGCGTATGTTCTTGGCTCATGGAATGAGAACACTTGTAGAGCATTGCATATTTGGGTGTGGTCCATGTCAGTTCCGCTGACTTACACGCCCAGAGTTGGGGGGGGGGGGGGGGGGGGGTCAGAGTAGTATCAGACACAATTGTCATGTATGTGATCTTGCCATCCTCATCGGTCTTTAAGTAGGCCTTACATTGGTGTGTACGCCGACTAGGGCATACCCATCTTTCTCCATTTGCTAATAGTTTTTGCTTTACAAATTTAAATACTTTGCGAAAAACCATGTCATCACCATGCTTGGAACCACCTGCGACCCATGCCTTCCATTTTTGATGAGACTGACGAGCAAGCAGTGGTTTATCATTTGTTCCCGATAAGTGTTGTTGACGCAGCGTTTTGAGCCCGGGGTCAGTGGTGACACGTGAAAATTAACCAACCGCTGGGGTCACTCCGGACTACATGGAGGAGGAAGACCCCCACTTTCTCTTCCAGCCGTCTCAGTTTTCAACCCTCGACATCAGTCTTTGCCGGTGTCATTGGGCTTTGAGTTGCTAAATTCCTTGAAGTTCTTGTGGTATTATAATTATTATTCCTGAGTTACAAAATATAGCTTATTACTATCACATTTTCTTAATACAAGTATAGCTATTTATCAAGTTACCAATCTGCCCTTGCCTTTTGGGACAGTCCACGACAAATTCCTGTTGTGTATTATAATCATTATTCCTGAGTTACAAAGTTATCACTTAGTCACATTTTCTTCATACAAGTATAGCTATTCATCAAGTTACCAATCTGTCCTTGCCTTTTGGGACTGTCCACGACAAAATTCCTGTTTTGTATTTTGTTCTCAAGTAGGTTTTGGGCGGTTTCTAGTTACATTTGGATTTCTATGGACTATTATTTGTTACGATAAGCAGGGTGGTCACCCGTCATGGAAATCAAGTGGCGAGTCAGGGAAAATTACCACACGTCCGCCGTTTTCTTGAGATTTTGAACTGACGCGCCTTATTTGCCGCTCTGCTCGAGTCCGATCATCTCATCTGATAGCTTCAGAGCGTGCAACGCGGGCGCAGCACACCTAGCGGCCCCGGAGTAGAAGATGTCATCACTGCCCCATCCGTCCCCTCAGCTCCCGTGGAAGCCAGTGGGAAGTTCGAGGGAATACGATTGGGGAAGTTAGATTATTAACCAATCGATAGGGTACTTGAACAGTAACTGATGGCGTTCGAATATTCATACGGGGTATTCTTCTTCCACTTCCACCAATTTTCTTTCCAAACTTGTATTTCCCTCCATTCCACAATTAGATCGACATTGGTTTAGCTAATATCGATGTTATCATTGATATCGGAACGGTAACATTGATAACCTTTCAACATTGATGGTGAAACATCAAACATCGGAGTCAAAACATCGATGTTCCGGTAACATCGACTTTCGACTTGACACAGCTGGCGTGCTCTAGGATCCGACAAGTGCAAAGACATTAATTAGAACTGAACTCACCTGATTTTACAGCTCGACCAGTCCAAAATCCTACAACTTTCTTTGGGATGGAACATCGATAGTCGATGTTACCGAACCATCGATGTTTTGACTCCGATGATGTTTGATGTTTTACTTTCGATGTTGAAAGATCCGATATTATTGAACATCGATGTTACCGTTCCCATATCAATGATAACATCGATGTTAGGTGAACCAATATCAAAGAAAGTTGTCGGATTTTCGATTGGTCGAGCTGTAAAATCAGGTAAGTTCAGTTCTGATTAATGTCTTTGCACTTGTCGGATCCTAGTGCAAACTCAGGTCATTGTATTCTCCAAATCTAATTTAAATATTAGCTTATTCCCTGTCACTATCAACTCAGTTGCTCTTCCGTTAAAAATCTTGAGTGTCATTCTTAGTTGTGATCTCTCTTGGGACAAACTACAGGATAAAAATAGAATAGTCTATTTCCACGTACAATAACAAACACTAGACCTGTCTCGGTTGTTGAACCATCATCAGTACACAATAGAAGATTCTATTATTCTGGATTCTATTGTGTACTGATGATGGTTTAACAACCGAAACCGGTCTACAGTTTGTTTGTTAGTTTACGTGGAAATATACTATTCTATTTTTATCCTGTAGTTTTTTGCTATGGATTTCCACTACTCCACCCCAAGTGATTTAAGTTATACTCTCTTGGGAGCTTCATACTAATTACCTGTGCCAAAGAGCGTACTACAGAGCGTTCTACATAATATGTATAGAATAGTACATATTATGTAATCTATTAACCATTCATGCAATTATTTTCTTATTTTTATTTCCTTGTACATTTTATTATTTTTAATTTATACCTGTGTTTTACTTGTAATTTGAAATAAGTAATTCCATTGGGTTGCGCTGAGAGGGAACTATGATTATGTTCCTGTGTACCACGACTAAATAAATAAATATCGTGCTCCTCTGTTGCAGGGCAATGCGACCTCCACATGCTGTCGCCCCAATGCAAGAGCATTATGAGCCTGAACGAGTTCAACATCACAGGCGACTACTTGGCTTCTGGTATGGGGCTCTATGTCGCCTATTGGAAGGCTCGGCCCCCGTCGCACTCCGACAAGAAAACCCGTCGATGGGGGGGAAGCGGCCAAAAACCGGACTCCGACGACTCCGACAATGACGAGGACGACGACGACGAGCCAAAATTCACCAAACCGTCTTACCCACAAACCAAAAAGAAACCTCAAACCAAAAAGGACACCAAGGCTGGTGGTGGCGGCAAGTGCCCCAAAAAAGGTTCTAAAAAATCGTGAAAATCATTTCCCTGTTTGTTACTTTACTTTTTTCGCTATTTCCCTTTGATTACATTGCGTCCAACGAATTTTCGTCTCTCTTCAGTTTTTACAGAAGCATCTGTTTTATGCCTGCTGTTACAGCAATATAGTGTGATTCAATCCAACGGAAGCTTTGAAGGAAAGGAAATCTATTCTGTGGTTATTCACTGCCATTACAAAAAAGAAACCCAGCTAACTCAAAAACGACCCCTCAAAGTTCTTGATGGTTCTAACATTTCAAGGGCGCATGCGTCCAGCTGTGCATGCGCCTCATTCGTTTTAAATCTTACAAGGCAAGAATTATTTCCTTCTTTTTAATCTGTTCTAAAACGTGGTTTAACAAAAAATGTTTTTGGAGTCTGAGGCTGTGGAGAGGACACACGAAGATGGACTATGTACAGTCTTTGGTGTCCTGCCAAGGTTGGGGTTTGGTGCCATTCATTTGAACCAGGTGGGCCCAACGGAAGCGAGCGGACCCTGACATGGGGCAAACAAGGGAAAAATCCCTTAAAAGCTATTCTCTTCCTCATTGCAGTTGCGTCTTTTCTTAACAAATCCGCTAAAAAAAAGTGTTCAGTGAGATCATCCGCCACCACCGACCGAGAGAACATTCATACTTCATACTACGAGGCTTAGCCTCGTCGCCCGTACTATCACCAAGGGACACCAAGGAGTCACCATCCGTGGCAGTCAAAAAATTGAATCAAAATCGAACGAAATCCGGCAAAAGATGCCTGTGTTGTCCGTAAGTCCATGACCCCGAGTGTCAGTTGGGAGCCCGTCACGGTGTTCCTTCTGTCAAATCTGCTGGATAATGGCGCTCCAATGTCCACACCGGAGAATTATATATTAAAAAAAAAAGAACAAAAAAATCGTGTCTATTGCTTTTATTGGATCTATTGCTTTTAAATTCCCCTCAGAACCTCTCATATCGGCGATGATGGAGAGAAAACAATGAGTCGTGAAAAATGTTACCTACCTCAAATGGCCTTGTAGTTTACTAACTAACCCATAGCTCCGTTAGAATAGCTGTAGTTAGCATTTTAGAGCTCGTCTGTATACTGCCATTCCACCTGTTAAGTTTTTATATGTCGTTGTCTATATCGAAACCAGTGTTAATTATTGATATATGTACATATTTCTTGTCATGCAAGTTCTTTTTGCCGAATTTTCAAAGAAACTAGCCATTCGGCTCGTTCCAAAATTTCAGAGATGCTCCCTGTGAACCGGAAACCACTCCAAAATCCGTTTCATGCGTCAGAGATCTAAATTGTAGATTTAACTTTTTCACACACACACACACACACACACACACACACACACACACACACACACACGCACATATATATATGTATATATATATATTATTTGTGTTACTCCAGACGATATCTGACCTTCGGTACATGTGTGTCATTCTGCAGGATAAGCCCCCTTAATTTCCGTGGTAAAAAATTCGTTCTAGCGCAGGGATCCAAATTTTACAAAGCTTTGGTCCAAAAAATCACAACAAGGATTTCATCAACATAAGCGTGTGGGGTGTTGTCAGTCATGTATTTTTTTGGGCGCTGAATCGATTGCAACTGGTCCACGAGACCAAATTTGGAAAAATGTAGTCCATCCAAATGTAATTTAAAAAAATTGCGTATTTTTTATGTAGGCATGTGAGGTGTAGTTTACCATGTTTTTTTAGCCGCTTAATCGATTGCGATTAGTTTCGGCACGTTCAGACTGCATCGAATGCTCAAAATCACAATTTTTTGGTTCAAAACATCATTTTTGATTTCTGCGCGACATGCCACTCTGGTCTCAACGAGTGCCCAGTCAGGCCGTAATGGTCACGGCTCTGGCAGATGACCATTAATTTCAGTTCTCTATTTCCCAAACAGTTTCTTTGAAAATTCGATCCTTAAGCCAGCGCATGACTGGAATTTTATTGTTTCTCTTTGTTAGATATTGGATTTTTTATTAAGCACGAACAGCTAATTATTAGCCTTGATAACGGTGATATCATTAGGTTATATATAGCAAGTGTACAGTCATGGAAAATATTGTAGGTACATTAGGTTTGTTCCATCCGAGCGAGTTCAGTAGAACGTATTATGCGCAGATCGATCCGCGCATAAAACTGTGTTCCTACAGTGTCGGTTCCATGAACCCAAACTTCTACTTTCTACATCGACTGTACCGAACCGTGTTCCTTCCGCGTCAAGTGCAGAACAGTCCCGTACCGAGTGCAGGACTTTTCCGCACTCACGGCGATCGAGTTTTTTGAAGTGAACCCAAGAGGTAACAGTCTGTAACCTCCCCAAAATTCATTTGTTCTGTTGGTGCCGTGTCGTGACCGCCGTTACCGTGACTTGTGCTCCAATTCAATTCCGATTCAATTTTTTTAGTGAGAACCAAATTTGCGTTCCTACCGTCATATTTTCGAACTCGCACTCACTCACACTAGTATCTGCACCTACCCCCACCCCATTCGGTTCCGTACTGGCGGGTGTCGCACTGATGAACTTGCACTGACGCGGATGGAACAAACCTAATGTGTCATAGTTTCAAGTGTAGAACTTGGCTACGCTGACTGTCATTACTTTTTCATATTGCAGTTGATTATATTGAACAAGTTGATTTTCTGCAGTGTCCTCTGATAGTTATTTGTGTTAAGTAAGCAGGTACTCCTGCCTCTGCATCCTCCTCTGCCACTGCATCACGTTAGGTTGATTGTTAAGCGATTTATTGATTCAGTCAAAACTGCTTCTTTGTAATTTGCATTTTTTTTGTAGAAATTGCGACACACCATTATCTACCTCATGTCCTCTACTATTATACGCTTGTAATGTGAGTAATATACGAGTAGGTAGTTTTATCGTCGCTGCCGAACCAACGCAGCTTATCTCAAAGGGCTATTTGCGTGGGTCACAAAACCGGTTTATATATTATTTTAAAAAATGCAAGTAGATTGCATTCTGAGAAATTTGACACCAACCACACTATCCTACGATTAGTAATTCTTTTTCTGTGATTTTTCAAAATTTCCAGAACTTCTGACTTCACAGTTGGGGGTCTCGTCCTGAGGGGTGCAATGACGTCAGAACTTCTGGAAGCTTTGAAAAATCACAGAAAAAGAACTACTAACCGTAGGACAGTGTGGTTGGTGTCAAAATTCTCAGGAAGAAATCACTTTCATGGATGTAAAAAAACAAAAAACAATATGGGCAAATGGCTCGGTGTCCCAACTTGACAGGAAACAAAATCCGATTTCTCGTCATAAATTACAAGCTCAACTACAGGTTGACAAATAACGTCGAATTTTTTGTTGGTAGGAAACGTCAAAAACGGAAGTGATAAGAGTTTAACCGTATTATAAATCCTCGTTTTAGACTCAGTCAACATAAAGTGACTGGAAAATCCGAGGGCGCCAGTTTCAGGTGAAAAAGATGGCGCGTCTCGGTAACTAAGTTTAGAGCTTGAAATAATCGGACTTGCCTACGCTGGGAAATCTCAAGTGGGAGTATTCAATACAGTATTCTGATAGCCCCATGAGTATGTACCTACAATACTGTGTTGATTTGTGTGCCTACACCAATATGAATGGCTCTAGAGCGCTGTACCTGTACAAATTGCCTTTTGAGACAAGCACATACCTACATCAAGACGATTTCCGCGCATTCCTTTACAATGATGCGCCGGGTTGGAACAGCGGTGTCGTTCAGAGTATTGTATTTCAAACGATTCTCAATCGGAGCTGTCATACATGAACTGTTCTGAACTTTGCTCAAACACCAGTAGTACAAACTTGTATTCTTGTTGTATTTGTGTTCAGTATTAACTTTTTTTTACATTCAGTTTTCCTTAATAAATTCGTAATCCATGATTCATGCCTCCTCGTTTCTTCTCAATTTCTGTTTAATCCACATTTTCAATAAGAAACGTGGTAACTGGAATGGAAGACGCCCTCAACGTTGTCCCATGGTAGGTACCTACGTCGTTGATACGTCGATATAGGTAAATGATAGATGCAAAATACAGCAACAACTGTAGGTACAACAATATATTTGAGAATTGATTTTTAGAAATAATAGGGATATTTTGTGTTAAAAATACACATTCAGATCTCTTGGGAAAAAATAGTACCTAGTTCGAAGCCTGTTTTTAAAAATGAGCGTTATTTTTCAAGTGAGGGTGATTAAATGTAAAAGTGCGGTAAAAATGACGTATCAGGTCTACTGGCGCAGCGCAAGGAGGCGGAGGTTCTCAATGCTGCCAACAACCCAGCATTAGAAATAGCAAACCTTTGTGCAACCTTAAAGAACCGTGGTCTTTCCCTCAGTTTGATTTTGAGGACGCGTTTAAAAAAATTGTTTATATGCGGTTCCGTCCATTGCTGTTCTGTACACAGTTTAAAGTGGTGCACTAAAGTTTTTGTGCGTCAAAGATTTATAATAAACACAGGAAACTGCTGGAACAGCAAAAATCTAAACTGATATAGGTAATCAAAATTGAATGGCAACTGTCGTCACCGCATGAAAACGTGAAACCCTTGCCGTAACTCCCTGCAATAAACCGGGATGAGCTGAAATTTGGAACACAGGTTAGGGTCAGGCCTTGGATGGTTCCACATGAATGTACTTGAAACTGAACAGTAATTTTCATCAGTAAACCGAAAACTGAAGTTCTTACAACGGGAGTATACCGGTTGACCCCCGGGAGTATGCCGGTTGACCCCTGCTGGTTCAAAACCGAGAGGGGCGGAAGAGAAAGTGGTGGGCTCTCTTCCGTGCAGTGACGTTTGACCCCGGCAGTCTGTTGTTTTGACATTGACCCCAGGTTCAAAACAGGGCTGCACGTCAACATCCCTTACTGGACCAAATTACAGTAACAAGATCGCAATAACAAAATGAGATCAAGGGACAGTGGAGATAGGTAGATTGTAATCTGCTTGCTCATCAGTGTTATTGAAAAATGGAACACGTGAAGGTCTCAGGTGGGTCAAAATTTTCACTCCCATTTTAATCGTGAATTTAACAGGAATAATGCAGCGGAAGTGTTGCTACAGGTGCAGGCAGACACGTACGCAAAAATTCACTCCATAACCGAAGACCACCAGCATAACCCATAACCCAAGAAAGAAGAGAGTGGAGGCACAGGCTTGGATTGCAAAGTGCACAGAAAAAACAGGAAAATGGTAGCCTCTCATTGTACAAATTTGTAATAAAATTTTCCGTGCAAGCTCCGGCCCCACTCCGAGGAGAAATGACCATTGCACTTTTCGTTGCAATGCACTTCTTCTTTTTGTTCATTTTTTATTATTTTCATTTATTTGTAATTTCACTAATTTAATATTTTTTTTAGGTTGACAATATGATCATTTTCATAGATGTTTCATAGTAGATAGTTTGTCAAGGGTCAACTGTGAATCGGGTTGTGCGTGTTGGGGGTCAACCGTGAATTGGGGGCGAATCGTGCTAACCTATTTTCGAACGGTGCTGTTTCGATATGCGCTCTACCGAGGTCCGCGCTCTACAGTCAGCCCAATTGCGCTCTACCGTGCACTACATGGCTTAAGCTGGTGATTTGAACATCGGATCCCGTTCGCTGTTATAACCTCGTTAATTTAGGTTTGTTCATGCAGATCATATCGCTGTTGTTGACGTATTGTTTACTTTCGCTGAAGATCAATCGTTCAAGGTGTTTTCTGTCATTCACTCCGACGAGTGGGCGGCTTATCACCAACTATCCCGATGGGGTGTTCTTCATTCAACAGTTAACCACCAGAGAAACTATGTTGACCCTGAGTCTTGCGCCCATATACAGGCGATTGAACGATCTTGGCTCGATGCAAAAGTGAATATTTTGAAGAAAAACAGAGGCGTCACATTCCACCACCTCCAGTCACACCTCGACGAATATTGTTGGAGGCTGCACTGGGAGGACGTTCCAGACCTATTCGTCTGTTTTCTAAGGGACTGCGAAGACATGTATACAGCACAAGGTAAATTTTTTATTCATTTCTGTTGGGAATCGGTCAGTAGACCGCATGACGAAAAGGTAGTGGTCGGTAGAATGCATACCGAAAATGTAGTGGTTGGTAGAATGCATACCGAAACGTTACTGATCGGTACAGCGCGTGCCCGCTTCGGTAGAGCGCAAATCGAAACAGCACCTTTTCGAACTTGCTCGGGGGTCAATCGTGCCTGAGCGGGTGTCAGTCCCCCCCTTACAACGCCCACAACTACTCAAAAGAATGGAAAAGTACTGGTCCAGGACTGTGTTCGAACGAACCTTGTGATTCTAATGAACTTTTCTCGTGCTTAGCGTGGCCTTAAATCATTTAATGAGAGGGCCAGTAGGTGCCACTGCAGGATCTGTGCCCCCCCCCCCCCCCCCCCGAACTTATGGGTACCAACCAAGCAACCAAGGATCTTCGACTGTCTCCCCAGTACAGCTTATCAATCTGAATGAAGCTTGGGAAGAAGGGGAAAAAAACAACAACTGATGGCTTTTTATCTGTTATATTAAATTCAACTTGCTATGAATTTACAACTGAGGCTTACACGCCATTTTAAAATAATGTAATCAATAAATTATGTAACGATCATTCTCCACCTTCGTTCATTAAATCAAATATTTACGTCTATGCAGTCTGGCTGTTGTAGGAAGAGGCGTGGAGCCGGAGTGTTGGGGATCTGCCAAGATTTGATCAACAGTTGCATCAAATGGATTACCACTGCAGCTCAGTGTCTCATCAGTCTTCTTATTTCAAGGAAATCGAGATGGGGGGTGACGCTCCAAACCTCATCAGACAACGACCGGACTATAGCCTATGTAACATTATAATATCTTGTTAAGAACTACTACAGCAGGTGTGCTATCCTAGGGAAGGTGGTAGTACAACTGGATGGCTCCACCTAACTTGAATAAATTCGAATGGATTTCAGATTGTTGAAAATTAATATAAAAAATAACGTAAGTAAAACACATGAACATCAGCTCTTCAGTTACAATACGAAGATCGGCAGTTAATAAATATTAAGCTTTTCTTTCAGGTGGCCACAGAAAGGTCAACGGCAGCTTATTTGTGTGTTTGACTAGAAATAGCGTTGATCTTGGAATAAATGTTATTTCACCATGGAGCATTTTTTTGTTGAAATGTACAAGAATTGCAAAAGATCGATTTTATTGAAATCGAGTAGGTACTAATACAAAATTACTTCAATATTTTTTTCATCATTTACCCGGGAGGAGATTATGTGGAGTAATTAGGTCGCTCTCGCTACAAACCCCCCTCCCACCAAGACAACTTAGGTAGGTACCAAAAATACTAAACAAAGGTGAGCATAGTGGTTGGTGGTGGTATGGATACTTAAACACATTTCATGATTTTTGGTACTTGACGAAAATTTCTTAGTTTTACAGGAAGGCAACGAATCAAAAATGATTATTCACCCTTAAAAGCCAACATAACAATGTCAGATGAGTAATTTTATACACCTATTTTAATTTATTTAATTTAAAACTTATGATTTAAAAACCATATTACCTCATGTCACAGTTCAACACAAAATGAAAGATCTGAAAGGGATTTTTGTTTGCTTTAGAACAAAGAATAAGTTGGGGGGATTTCTGTACTAATAAAGGATACTTTAAAATTGACCAGAATCAGACCTGTGGAGAATACGAGTTTTGAGTATCCACATGACTATGACCACGGTGGGGGGGATTGAACTGTACACATGGATACTATAGTCGTAAATGATATACACACATCCACGCTATCCTGTTCATCCGTGAGATGCCAAATTGATTAAAACTTCCTATATATATATACAAATAGATTCTACCTAAGACCTAACTACTCGGGCAAATAGGGACATCTCATTCGATTTTTAAAAAAGTGGGTGTTCTCATTCAGTGTTTCGTATATAGTTTACCAATTAACTGTTTTAGCTCAAGAAAGACAACAGGGAAACAAGATGGCTGATTAGTAAGAATTTTTTTTGTCTTTTATAACAGCAAAAATAGTACCTACGAGGTAATCCGTCAAATGGGTCCAATCACTGTATAACGTAAGTCAAGAAACAAGCATGGATGTGGCACTGACACAAATCTCTCCTCCAAATAAATAAAATGAGTACAAAGGGGTACAAAAGATGTGCGATACGAAATTCGGCGCATATTACTGGGGACCCATGAACAAAAAATGTTCAAATTTGAGACAAAAACCAAAAATAATAGCTGAATTTTTTGCTACGTGATTATAAAGGTAAAAATCTGGAGAAAAAAAAACTAATCGACATTCATCAACCCATGAATACAATCTCGATAGACGTTAAACAACAATGTTATGAATAGAGTTATCCATTAAACAAACAAACTGTATCATAGCGGTAAGTTTGTTTTCGTCACAGTGCAAAATCTAAAATTCATTTCGGTGCTGAGAATAGTTTTAAAACAAATGAAACTGGCAATCTGGCTACTGGGACCAATAAATATACAAAAATTATATAAATAAATAGCCCATGGTACATACAACCTTAGGCATAGGTATACTGGTAATTATAATTAATTATAAAATCAACTACAATCAAAATGGCGTACGCTGAATCGATTTCATGAGTACTGGCAAACAATGTGCAAAGAAAAAGCGCTTGGCAAGCTAAATTCAACAAGTAGAAATTTTGTCAACATACAAAAATTTTGGTCCTGACTTCCAAGTAAATGCATTTGACGATGTCATCAAAAGTGACAAACGACTGACTAGATTTTCATCAGGTGCGCAGTGTATAAATGTACAGTGTAATAACAATAGAATGTTAAGAATTCATAATTACAAAAATAAAAGTAAAAACTTGGACAGCTACAAAATAATAGGTAAAAAGAAGTACGCCTACAAGTGGCCCTATTAATTAGTCGATTAAAACATGAGCACTGTACGAAATAATGTTAATGTGCTGGTGCATCCTCGTGATCCACTGTAATTAACATTTCTTCAAAAGCGGGAAACGTTTGAGTGAAAAACGAAAACCACCAAACTTTTCAATTTTGGGCCTGCATTATAAAACGGCAATTTTACATTAATATAAAATTTACTGCAAAAGAATGAGAAATTAATGAATATATAAATTATATGCCAAAGTTAGTAGTCGAATTTGCAACACGATCCACTTTGGCCAACTTGAAAACCATAAAACTACAGGCTCAAATGAATCTACGAGTAAACGTCAATGCTTAAGAGATAATTATCTACTTTGCACGTTCAAGTTAGTTGCATAATGAGTAAGGCATACAAACGAGGAGTATCACTAGCAGATCTTAAGACAAAATTATTGTTGATAGTAAATGCAAAATTATTTAGTAATAAAAAGTAGTAGAAAGTCACCTGAAAAGTACTGATTCAGATCGGAGTCTGTGTCGGCTCGTCTGCCCTAAGCTTTGGGTATACAAATAATATTGTTGATGCCACCGCAGTAACCACCACTGCCACAGGTACTGGAGTAGTATCCATGGCGAGCAGCATCCTTCCACCAGTGGTTTATTCAGTCTGATTTTTTTTGTAATACGAAAGCCAAATGTGACGATACAAAGATAGTTTGGTGCTCGAACGAGTTATACAACCATCAACAACCTTTTCAGTGTGTTACAATGGCTGTAGGACTGAATTAATTCGAATAAATCTAGGTTCACATGGAGACGCAATTCCGGACGGCAGTCCGGCAAGGCTATGCGTTCTACAATTCTATTGGCCAACGCAAAATGGATTATTGCAACGCAGTGCCTTGGATACTATATCAAAATCTCCAGATATTTTCCGCTGTCGGACACCTCTCTTGTTTGGTTGTTCAGCCATATTGAAATTCGACATTATGTGGTTGATTTTGCGGTTTTGAGTTCGAGCAATTGTTTGTTTTTTGCTATTGCATTTTGTTATGACTCCGCTGCCATGTGAACGCCTCTGCGGCAAAAATTCCGGCAAATGCGTTGCCGTGCCGGATTGCCATCCGGAATTTGCGTCTCCATGTGAACCTAGCTTATGGGGAGTTGACAAGCATGGATGCTACACGCTGGATGACCAATAGGAAGAAGGGCACGAACGTTCACCAGGTGACAGTGGTGGCATGTATAGCTGGGTTCACGAAGACGCGTAATCAATGTAAAACGCGCAAAAATCAAACACGTAATTGAATTTGATTGGCTAATCAGTTTTACACTCTACACGTGACGACTTTTGAACCAGTGTCCAAGATAAAAAAATCTAGATATTTACGAGCTTTACGGTCTGCACGTGGGGTTCTGCGCAGTCGGAGGCTGAAGCAAGGCTATAATCTCGATGATTACGCGCTTTATGTCCATAACTAGCATTGCTCATGAGAACAGTTTTTACACACTTTACGCGAACGTTTACGGCCTTTGCGTTTTACGTCGATTAACCGTCAATGTGAAACCAGCTTATGGCTGGGAAATGTGAGTATAATCTTCATGTAGGGAAACCTCAACTAATAGTAACAGCCCTCCAGGTTATCATTTATCTTCATTCTATGGAGAAAATGAAGGTTGTTGCCAGAGCTCTGCTGTGTGAAGGAAGAACGCCTCAACTCCAAAACCAAACTTTTCGGAAACTCGCCACAGTTTATCATAGAAAACCTGCTGTATGTCCCCTGCAGTACATTCTTGCAACCCCCTTCTTTGGAGGACCATCAACAGGACTTCAATTATTCACCCATTTTTTTTTTTAAAGATAGCAAACGATCAATTTTTAATCGATCTTTTTAGGCGTCTTTTCGATTTTTAATCGATCTTTTTAGGCGTTTTTTCGATTTCACATCAACTTTCTTGGAATATTTTTGGAGCTGAAATGGCTCAACTCGCCCGTTAGGCGTTTTAGCTTCACGTAAATCACTGTCACTAAGGAGTATTTTCAAAATGAGAAATGCCTCAACTTCTCCAAATTTGAGTAGGTAAGTACTTCAGTAATGTTTATTTTTTAAAGGAAAAACGCCTCAACTTTTCAACTACACACATTTCAAATATTACGGTCGTGTAACAAACCGTGCTTTTGCGTAATAAAAATATGAAAAAGTGCGACAAAGATAGGAAAAAAAGGTGATTTTCTACCGTTGAAAGATACAACGCGATAGACACCATTGCTTTTCCTCTGGAATTATACGTTTTTTAAATAATTTAAAAAAAATTCTTGTTGCATCTGCCACTAACTATCACTTAAAATACTAAAACCTAGAAACCTGCTGAACCACTAAACAAGAACAAGAAGGTGTGCAAAAGTGGATGATTTTCATGCGCAATGCTATTTTTGTGATGAAAATGACCTCGATCAGCTGTGTTTCTGAATCCAATGCATTGCCCAACGTTAGGAAGGTAAAACGCCTCACAAGAATTTTTGACGAGTTGAGGCGTTTCTCCTTCACATTATGCACGGATCGAATCCAAGAGTTGAGGCGCTGAGTTTTACCTTAACAGCACGTCGATGAGGCGATTCTCATCAACATCGAGCGGGTTTTCGATTTCGATGGCCGGATTACGGCCACTTCCGAACCGAATTTCGAAATGTTGACTCTACAATCGAAAAGAAGCAGGTCGAAAATAGGGGATAAGCGAACATTTTTCGTAACTCTAGGAGTTGAGATATCACTATTTCGCACGGCACAGCTCCTGGCAGGCAACTACAGAGGCAGATCAATCACACTAGATAAAGTGGTATCTTAATTGGTATTTTTCTATATTTGGCTCGCCAGTGGATTTTCAACAGCTAACTATCTAATGAATTAAAATAATCCAAGCCCCTAGGAAACAAATGAGTTGTATCCCAACGTGAATTCGATTCACTGGGTGACTGGGAGATATTGGTGTTTACCAATAGCGCTATTATTCAGAGCTCACCTAAGGAACCTTGAAATCTCCATTCATACAATTCAACTCACCTCTCACATACTTTCTGACCTCCATTAACTGATGTTTTCTTGAATTAGTTTTTGAACATTTCTGTAGGGACACAATCAGTGAGTCTATGATTCTAAATTCTATAACTGCGCACACATTAAATTCAAATAACTATGTTCAGTGAAACTTTCTATTTTGAAAACCAAAGTCTGGCTCACCACAAGCTCATTCATTTGAATAAAATAACGTTTATCCTCGAAAGATCTCGTTACTAAACCCTTCTCAACAGGTATAAAAGCTTCGAAGCTAAAAACGTCACCTTCTACACCGCCAAAGAACATTTTGAAAAACTACCAACCAGTATCAACTTCGGCGCAGGGTTCCTAATTTAATACCTAAGTTATTTTCAATCAATTTTTGAGCAACCTTGGCAATAAAAAGTACAATTTGAGAACATCGAGATCACAAAAAGAACCGACACTAGTACGAGTATAATTATGTGCTCCTTGATAGTTTCTTCAGGTCTCCGAGATAATTGTATGAATAAATACAACTACTCCAAACACTACTATGTGATCACAAACAGTCTGTGGAGTTACGCGAATACTTCTTTCTGCAAATTGATTCTGGCATGGCAACAGTGTAGCAGGAGGTTACCAGCTTTACATCTTTTGTTGAGCAGTATTGACAGTTTTGAGAAATGCGACAACAGTCAAATCTCTTATGGTTATCATTGAGATTTCCAAATAAATTCCTAGACTTTGAGATTTGTTATTAAAGCGGAAATTATATTTTGTGCAGGTAGTGTACATGAGTATCTAGTTCAATTCTCGATCGAAGCACATATTAGGAGTCATGAAGATCTAGCGAAGGGATGAGATGTATGGATACTACCTATTCTAAACATAACAGAATAAACTACGAGCAAAAGAAATGCAAAATGGTGTTCGCTGAGATTCGATGTGATTAGTTCAAAAGCGAGGTGGCACAGAGGTAACAGGCAGTGGATTTTGGTAAATACACCTTTGAAAAGTGAAGTTGAAGACGAAGGTTCTATGAACGAAGATTCAAAATGGAAACCGCAATGGCGACCAATGGAGATTTTTGCCTGGATTACTTCATGGAAGCGAGCGTTCGGTTTATGTTGGGGTCCACGTGGGCTCTTGCCCGGGGGTCCTAAGTTACGCTCCTCACAACTGGGGCAAAAGTGAACGTTCTCTCAGGCCTTCCACGTTACGCTCCCCTTGGCCGAGTGTGGTCACCCCTGGACTTCTACGTTACGATCCAGGTGGCGATAACATGCCGATAACGTCGCGAACCAGCAGAGAATTTTCCAGTGTCATGTTCGACAAAATATGATCGACGAGATTTGTGATTCACAAAATTTTAAAAATTGGCGAACTGAAGTGCGCCAAAAAAAAGGTGTAATTGAAGGCATATTTGTGAAAGGAAGAGTGAGGAAATCACTTTCGCCAAAGAGGACCACTCCCACGATGTAGCAACTGATGTGAAATTGAATTTTGTGACTTTTGAAAAAAGAGAGATCCTAGGAGATACGATTGCTGAGATGCGTCAGCTGTATATCTCGGAAAAGTGTTCAGCGCATGCGCCAAAA